>CM041782.1:184133581-184562950 GCA_023374045.1 Limonium bicolor
ATCATTTACCAAGACTTGCACCAGGGGCATAGAAATTAGCCACATCAAGGTGTGTGAAATCAGGGTTAGAAATATCCCGTGCCAAATATGTCTCCACATGTTCCCCTTGTTTCTTTTTTTTTAAAGAGACTTGGTAAAGACCAATAAGGTGTTTACTTGTGCGACAATTTTTATCCCATGACCTTTGGCTCCACATTGGTGGCATACACTTTCTTTTTTCTTCTTAGAATGCCTACCTTCTGTATTCACTCTATGACAAGGAGATGCATTTCGGACATAACCATCACGATAATGTTCATTACTCTTCCCACATCCATGAGCATGACCTCCTCCACGTCCATATCCACCTCTATGACCATGACTACAACCATGGTTTGGGTCATTTATTGCTTTCACTTTAGGCAGTGCTGTGGAACCAATTGAAACGGGCTTGCTGATTTTTCATTCATCATTGCTCATTGTTCTATTCAGCTACTAGCAGACATGCATTAGTTCAGAGTATTTTTTAAAACCTTTCTCATGTATTTTGCAACTGTAATAGCGCATTTGAGGCATGAAATATGGAGAATGTTTTCTCGAGCATCTCTCTATATTTGACTTCCTCTACCATAAATTTTAACTGAATGGTAATGGTGAATAATGCAAAATTGTACTCTGCAACGGTTTTAAATCGTGCAACCTTAAGTGCATCCATTCGTATCTAGCTATGGGAAGTAGAACCATTTTTTGGTGGTCGTATCTTTCTTCCAAAGATTTACACAGAACTAGTGGGTCCTTCTCTATTAAATATTCACATTTCAAACCTATGTCAAAGTGTTGGCGGAGAAAAATCAAAGTCTTTGCCTTATTTTGGGGGAACTTGCATTTCCATCCTTAATAGCATCTTGGAGACCATCTGCAGCGAGACAAATCTCGGCATCTAAAACCCATGATAAATAGTTCTCTCCGGTGATGTCCAAAGTTGTGAACTCGATATTATCGAGTTTGACATTGTTGGCCATTCTTAAACAATATGTTATAAAATAGGCAAATATTAAAAATGATCATACATGTATCGTTTTCATGACATCACTTTTATATAGAATTAAACAACATTCCACCAGCGTAATGCCTTAATGTCTAAAATATAATGTAATAGTTGTATTCCCTATGTGGCAGCGTAAGCATTATGAATAATAAAACATAAATAAAAATGAACCATATATGTATATATAGAAAAGAAAAACAAAACAGTGCAGAAAAAATGTAAATATTAAACACCAAAGAAATCGGGCACGATGCCTCACGTGAGAAGTCAATCTTGCATGATGCCTCACGTGATAGGTCTTCCTGGCACGATGCCTCACGTGACATTTATATCTGGCACAATGTCTCACGTGATATTTATATCTGGCACAATGCCTCATGTGATATTTATTTCTAGCACAATTCCTCATGTGATACATAATACATTATCAAAAAAATAAAGAAATAAATGAATAAATAAACCAAGTGAAACTTCATAAATTAAACATTAATTAAACATCGCATAATTAATGAAATAATTAACAGCGCGACACCTCACATGATATTTACTTCTGGCACGATGCCTCACACTGCTGAAAAAAAAAAGAATAAGCAACACCCCTTTAAAAACGGTATATTGTAAATTGTTTTTTGTTATCATAGACCAGACATCTTAAAAACGCTTTGCTGAAGAAGCGTTCTTTATTTTATCGCGCCCAAAGACAAAAACAACGCTTTGTAAATAAGCGTTCTTTATATGTAACGTATAAAGAACGGTTCACCAAGGAAGCATTTTTTATGTCTTTGGGCGCGATAACATAAAGAACGCTTCAGTTAAGAAGCGTTCTTTATGTTACATTTCGCTCAGCATAAAGAACGCTTCTTAAGTGAAGTGTTCTTTATGTTACCTAAATTATAAACTCTTTTCGCCCTCCTGCGCAGTCTTCTCATCAATCAAATCGCGACTGTTCCGCTACCCACTCTCTGTAAACCCTCTCTGCTCTAAGCTCTCTTCTCAATCGAATCGACTGAGCCCACGAGAAATTACCACCATCCGCTACCATCGCCGCCACTGCATGCACGGCGCCTCTTCTTCCTTTCTCCCGATACTGCGCGCCATCTTCAATAATATTTTATCTCTAATCTGCAACCACCCCCGTGATGAAGGCCATTACACGCATGCGTCGATATCGATCGCCTCTCTTTTGTAATTTGCCCGCAATCTGCAAACAGGTTATACATATATATGCCTATCCTTATTTTTCATATACTCTTTTGATCGGTAATTAATTTTTGCAAAATCGCACAAACAGAAACATACATGCCCTGTCACGCGTGCCTCCTGGCTTTCACTCTAGCTAGATCTACAATAATTTTACAACCTCAACTAGCGAAAGGAACATACATGCGCGCTAGATCTATCGCCTCTATTCTTCTGCTGATGAGGTAATTTTGCAAACCAAACTTGTTAATCAGGAACATACATGCTCTGTTTGTTTGGGATTAAAGATGTGAAATAAAAGTGTGTGTTTGGGAATAATTTTGCATGCAAACCAAACTGTCGCGCGCATCTATTGTTGTACTATGTGCTGATTTTTTTACTTGCTGGTTGTACAATGGACTTGGGGATTAATTGTTTACTAGGCGTCAAATATAATGCGTATGGCATGCATACAAATATAGCCACGTAGTTATGGCGAAATTTGGTTAGAAATTAAATGGGGATTAAGTGTTTTGAGGCTTTTATATTTTTAAAATGCTATATTATATAACCTAGGGTGCAATATTAGATGACTATAGGGTGTATTAATTAATTACGAAGACATAGCATTACGGCATGGTCAGCTTGCCTGACGTCCCCTTCCCCATATTGCTTTTACCTTAACATCCACCACCCGAATTTATCTACCTTTCGACGAATACCAACATCAAAATTTTAATTTCCTTCACTTTCTCTCAGATTTGTTATCCGGTCAGGCATTCCATTAACCCTCTAATTTTTTGCAAATCTATATGACCACCATTGGGCATATTAGAGACCTCTACTTACAGCTTCTTAATTTATTGTAGTTATTTTTAGTATCTGTAACACCCCATCCACTTAACACACACTTACAATAAACTACAGCGGAAATACAAACCTCATCACATTACTTAACTCGTTGGTGTTACACGCCGTTAGCCACCCACGTGGCTAACAAGGCTAATCCATATACATTGTACCGGTTTGATGGGCTAAATTCCCGAGAACTACAATTATTATCCCTTTCCATTAACAACAACAACAACATACACCTTTCAACTATACCGAGTATTTATAAATTGATGCCGACAACAATTTCGGTCTTACTACCCCTACTGTATATATACACTTAAATGAATACCCATGTACAATGACTACCCCGTCCTACTCTCGAACGGCTTTCCAGCTCTCTGTACCTGAAATAGGAAAAGAAGAGAAAGGGTGGCCCCCAAGGGGCTCAGCACCTTTGCTGGTATGGTAATCCCGCAGCCCACATGCTACCGGGCCACGCACAACTAATTGTCGTCTTAGCATGCGGTTGATTATATTTAAATCATGCATGTAACAGTAAACACACAACACATAACATTTCGCCTCAACGGGCTCAACAAACGGATAATATATCCTTACTTAATAAGTCACTCATGGTATTCATTATCCCTAGAGTGTTCCTCCTCTAATGGAGCTACTTCCTTAATAGACGACACTTACCCTTAAATCGGGTTATCCTTAAACGCCTCTTTTCTCAAACTGGGATTCATATCCATGATCCACACACTTCATATCTCACAATATATATCATTCCTCACATACTAAACTTAACAACACTTTCACGTATCGACGTGCATATGATAACATCGCAATAGGAATTGCTTACAATAACATCACATAACATAACGGGAACGGTCCTCTTAGGAACCGACCCAAACATTGTTAAATCACTGGTGAGCCTAGAGAATGATGTCACCCTCATGGTAAGCTCGTTATACAATAACAACAACACTCATTACCGTCTAATAGTCGGACGAGTAACTTAAGTTAAGATGGTTCGGGTTTGGAGGCCTGAACACACCACACAAACACATGTTCCCCCTAACCGATCATAAGTCAGAATAGCTAAGCTTTGGAATAAGCTAATGTGAGATCATAACCCGTGAGGGAAACAACCATAACAAAGAGAAGGGTAAGCTAAGAAGGATACCCTCTCCCAAACAACGCGCGAACCGGCCAAACCGGATTCCTCACTACTGTTAGTACATACTTACTTTAGATATTAGTTAGAACCCCACTATGGAGTCTATCACACCTACACACATACAGTATTACGACTGGGTTAAACATACAAGGGAGATCCCTACATTCACATACACCACATCACATAATCAACTCACGCATAGCCGTGGTTAGAACGCCCCATGGTTCGGGTCGTTTAATCCGAATACCGAACTCTCATGTGATCCTAGACTCAGTTAACTAAGGTTAACACTGCCGAGGTTAAATGGTATCGGAGTTGAACACGCCACATATATGAATTACTGTAAACTCATTACATGTTTATCTTACAACGTGGCAAACATACAGAAAACACACATTGGCATACAAGCCGGTGTAATCCGGTAGGACACAGGTTGCAAGAAAACCATACCTGTCACCGGAGTCCACTTTATCACGTCCACCTACGTTCCTCGAGCAATTCTCGAACAACTGATAACATTACATGTACTTTTATTAACATCGGGTAGCACGATCATTTAATGTCTAATGCTTATAACTTTTCCCCGTTAACTTAGTTACATAACTTTACAATTTTAACTTGATTTACTTTCACATTTTATTACAACTTTTCACCCACTTAATTCTCATTAAAACTCACCTAACATGTCCTTAACAACTTTATAACATCATTACCTATCAATCCCCATCATTACATATCATCTCATAACCTTAAACAAACTCTTTTTTTTCTTTTTTTTTTTACTTACTTTGGGCCGTCCGACCCACCGTCCGACCCACAACTGGGTCAGACCGTTCCAGAAACTTTTCCCGTCTTTTAAATACACCTGTCCGACCCATGTCCGACCCAACCATCTGGGTCGGACCATTCCAGAGACTTAGAACACACATGTCCGACCCAAGACCTCTGGGTCGGACCATTCCAGAAACTCCAACCGGTGACTAAAACAGAGCTGTCCGACCCACCCTGGGTCGGACCACTGGGTCGGACAACACCAGAGTTGTCCAAAACTTGTCAAATTTTCTCCAAACTTTTCCTCAAGCCTCCTAATGTGTTCTAACATCATTTGGCACATCAAACACACCTTTAGCCATATGCTTAACTCTTTAAATCACTCACCAAAACCATTTTATCATTCACAAATTTCTTACAAAATTCCTAGCACTTGGAATGTTTTCTCCTTAAGATTCCTAAGTGGTATTTCACCAATAATGACCACTATACCAAGTGTTTCCTCTACACCTTAACATCATCTCTCAAACTTCTTTTCTTACTAACTAAATCTCTTTTTGACATCTTACCTAAACATCAACATTCCTAAACCTTGAACAAACTTCTTCAAGACTTGAATACATTCTCAACACTCATTGAATTCCTAGAACTTCCAAGATAATACCTAAATCCTTGTATCACTCTAAATCACCTTAAAACATGTTTTCTTTCTTAGTAAAACATTTATCCTTTAACACTTCCTAGTTCACCAGAACCATTTAAAACACTTAGAACTTCTTACACATTTTCCCAAATTTTGACATAACTTCTCTTGTATATTCTCACATCCAAACACTTAGGTTTTTACCTATTTCATTCATCAAAACACCTAAAACCATCAAACACATTTTTATACACAAACTTCATACATTTAGCACTATATCACAATATAGTGCAAGCTTAAATTAAATTGCTTGGCACTTAGGCCCTTAAATAACATGGCTCTTAGGCCCTTAAATTGCATAAACCTTAAACACTGAATTTCCACATAGTATATTGCCTTTAACCTGCAAATACACTCAATATCACATATCCCCTTAATAGTTTCCTTGAGAGCATTTTCTAGGTCATTCACCTTTGGCTCCTTAGGTATTTTATTAAGCAAATCAAGCTCATTTTCCTAAGGCATTTAAACTACATTGAGATAGCTTGTTTACCTCTTTTTCCTCACAAACTTCTTTCTTGTTTCCTTGTAAAACCGGTAGGGTGTTTGGTTGTTTGTCAACTTCTAAACAATACAAATAATAGAATGAGTATTCAAGCATTGTGCTTCATCTCATTGTAAACCCTAGGCACATATATTGTCTTAACACATTAAGGTAATTGTTTTACCTTGGAATTGGAAGAGAACTTGAATAAGTATCAAGAGAGGACTCCTCCTAGCCCTTGCAAGGTTCAAATGGAGCTAAAACAAGCAAGGTAAAGACACCATTGTGAGGTGAATTTTCGGACAACACAAAACATGAAGGAAACATCATTTTTCTTGAGTTTCCTTACCTTGAAGCAAAGAGAACAATAATATGTGAAAAGGTGAGCTCAAGCTCCATCAATGGTGAATCTCCTTGGCACCGAAATGAGGCTTTTGAAGATTTGAAAAGATAGAAGTGTAGAGCTTGCTCCAACTAGAAGAATGGTGGTCTTGAAATTGAATTTGGACCATGGAGCTAGAAGTTACAAGTGAAAGAAGATTGAGAATTGTATATGGGTGTAGCAACCGTAGAAGAGAGCATGAAGGAGGAAGGAGACGTGTGAAATGAAAGGAAATGAAAGAATGAAGATGAGTTCTACTTTTGGAAGATATTTATGTTAAAGTAAATAGTTCTTTTGCTTTATTACTTTCCTTAGTTATTTGATTGGCCAAGTGTGGTGAGTCACACATGGAGAAACCGGCCCCTTAATGTTTTAGGCCTAGTCATGGTCTTTGTTGACCAATTAATTACTTATAACAACATATGTTACAACTAGCTTATTTTAGTTACTATTCACTAAAACAAGGCACATAGATGTGAAATTTTTGATTTCTCATTGATATAGACTTCCAAATGTGATACTATATAGTACACATGTTAATTAAAGAGTAATGATGGACATTTAGCCATTCAAAACTCATTTACAAGACAATTTTTTCAAAAACGTGCTTTAAGACTCCTTAAAGCACTTTTTGTGTTTTAACTTGTTTTCAAGCTTGGTTTTCTTTGGTAATTGATTTAATATGTTCATTAACATATTTATAAGGTATAGGTATGACCATTAGGTCTTATACAAATTTATCCCAGCTTAGAGCACATTTTTGCTCTTATTGACTTTAAGGTATTTTCTTATGTTATTATTTGGTTTTAACTGTCTACTAAGGTTTACTAAGGACTTAATTAGCCTTAATTACATCCTAATTGAATATTATTAAGTCTTGGTAGCTCTTTGGGTCCTAACCAAGTTCCTCCAAGCTTAGAACATGTTTTTGCTCAAGCTGTGTCTAGTGCTTTATTGCATTTTTACTATGGTTTAAATTGTTCACTGGATGTTTCCAAGGCACTTTTAGCCTTTACAAACCATATTTTTAATATTTAACTACCTATCAAGTTTGGGTTATTTCAGTATCCCTCTACATTTTTTGGCTTGCGCCTATGCACCTTCGATCGTCATCAACCTTTAATAAAAAAATTGAACTCGGACGGCCCACCAAATTTTCCTTCACGACCTTCCTTTGCTCCTTTCCTTTAGTCACCTCTGACTAGTATGCTGCGGAAGCTTCAGTAGATCGAACAATCAGAACTGGACAACACTGAAAACTTTGGGGATGACACGCTAAATAATGTGGAATTCCGAGATCAGTAGAGACCGAGTGGTATCTGCCTCTGTCTCTTTTGTATCATGCTTTCTTCTTATGTCTCTTTTGTATCAGTAGAAGAATCATCATGATCGTCGATACTAGCTTTCATCTTCAACAGAGGTAGCAACTGTCTTAGCGAATTGGAAATTTCTTCTCAGGTACGTATTATAAGTACTTTTGTGTTTGAATTGGTAATTTAAACTATTTGTGATGTTTGGATAAGTTTAAAATGGTGTACTTAATTGCTTTTATAATTCTCGCGTGCGCTTGTTGATTTCTTCTCAATACAATGACATACTTATTCACAACCGATCAAGTTTGTCAAGGAGCACACATGTGTTGAAAGCACTAATTGATCAGAAGAAGTCATGAGTTGTAGCTATCTGTTCTTTTTTCAAATGGTTGTATTGTGTTGAACTTGAACCATTTTTAGTAGTTTGGTTAACTAGTTACAAATGTGTAGTTGATTGGTACTACACTTAAGCCTATGTGCTAGTATAATGCAAACAAAGTACTACTGTTGCATATCTGTTAAAATTCACCATTTTGGTTGATCTGGCCTATATAATGCAAACGGTTGTGAATGGCAATTTGTGATCTGTAGCACGCATTTTGTGTTATGCGCAGGGTAATAAATTGTATAAAAATAAAATATAAAAAAGGACCTTATAAAACGCTTATATGTATAAGCGTTTCTTATACTCTCGCGCCAAATGTCATAAAGAACGCTTATATTAAACAAGCATTTTTTATGTTCAGACATAAAGAATGCTTTAAGATGAAAGCGTTCTTTATGCCTCGTAGATTCCCGCCGCCTTACACACCTTAAAAAATGCTTTTGCAATAAACGTTCTTTTAAAGTTATGTATAAAAAACGCTACAATGCGTTCTTTAAGAGGTTCGACCATTTGCGTCACTGGCATAAAAAAACGTTCCATAAGACAATAAAAAACGTTGTTTATTCTTTTTTTCCAGCAGTGTCACGTGATATTGATTCTTACACATACCTCACGTGTAATTATTTTTTGGCACGATGCCTCACGTGATACTGAGATCTGGCGTAATGCTCTGTGATACTGCAGAATATCTCACTGGTTCTCATACCCCATCATAATATTTAGAAACATACAAATAGAAATAAATGATGGAGAAATTGTAAACAATGCAAGTTCAAAGTATGGGCAAGTGTACCCAACGTAGTAGTATATAAAAGTTGCGTTCCGCTAGGAGATTAGAAACTATCTCCCTAGTTCCGGATATAGTTAATAAAAGCAATTAAGGAATGGGGTTTAGCTGGAGGCAAGTTTGGTATTTTGATTTGAAAACAATTCTAAGAATAGTTAAATTAAAATGGTGTGTTGAAGGATTGGATGAAAATGTGCCTATAAAGTGGAATCACCCAAATACTCCTGAAACTTAGCTTTAATCCTAATTTTCTCTAGTTTTCTATTAGGACTAATCTAGGAACTTCACTAAGGATGTCTTCAACTTGAATTTAGTTTGTTATCTTCCATTTACCTCTCACATATACATGTGAATGAAGCAGTTATTATTGCACAAAATCAATCGACAATTCAATAGTAGTACTTTTGACCAATCAACAACATGTGAATTGAGTTGCACCTTATAAAAATGGAAACATCCCCTGTACTATACAAGACTATCTATTTTTTTTCATATGCTAGGCTCATAATAAGATCTAACATTGAAGAAAAATGGGATCATAAGTGTATACCCCTGAATTACCCTACATGTTAAAACAAAAAAAATAGTATAGTGTCAATGCAACGAAGAAGAAAAATGTGCGGGACTCCACCACCACACTTGCCACCAGCACGAGTAATAAGGCTACAATTTAAAAAATTGTTTCATAAACTTTTACTTACTTGGTTAAGTCATTCTTAATCCCCACATCATCCGCATCCTAAGCGCATGGTCATTCCGATGATAATACATGTATTCACTTAGTTCTCTAAGGGACCATTGACTAAACAATGAAGATTGTTGTAGGAAGAACTGATGTATCGACTATACGATCATGTCAATAGATGCAATATTTTTCATAGCCAAAGTCGTTGCTACAAAGAAGGATGAAATACCCCAAACTTAAATATAGAGATTAAGATTATTCTAATTCTTATTAAGAGCCTAATAATGCTCAAGTAGTATTGGTGAGGAAAAATAAATCCAAAAGAAATAAAGAACGCTAAATAAGCGTTAAATAACCATAGGAGGTATGGGACCCCGGATAGCGTATTATATGGATTCCAAGGTTTAACAAGACCTAAATAATATATGGGACAACTCCTGAAGAAAACGGATCCAAATAATGAATGAAAACGCTAATAGAGCTTTAGAGCACGTTTTTCGAGAAAACCCGAAACGTGACTTTAAGTGGTCAAACAGACCCGTAAAAATTATAAATCATTAAATAACAATTATTAAGCATTTATGGAAGCTTGATAACCAGTAAATAATTAAACGAGAAAACTCCAGAAAACCGGACCCGTATAGTGAATAGTGCTAAACCGGGTAAAATAACGAGCGTTTTCTGTAAAAGACGAAAAACGCTCCAACTAGTATAACGGTAGGGGGCCGGTTTTAACGTAAAATAACTCCCCACACACACATGTAACTATCTAATTAAATAAGAGAGTAAAAAGCAAAAAAGTAATAAAGTGAAAAGGGTACTTTACCCCTTTTCTCTCACCTCACTCTCTCATTTCACTCACCCCTCTCTTTCCTCCTTCTCCCCCACCGTACTCTCCCTCTTCTCCTCCCTTGGGCTGCTATTTGAGCTCCCCCAACAACACAATGGCAACTCCCACTTCTCTCCCATGCTCTATCTTCATTTGAGCTCCAAATGTAAAAATAATTACATATTTGTAATCCCCTCATCTTCCTTTACGTTTCTCTCTTTTCAAAATCCGAAATGAGGAAGTTCATCTCCATGGTTTTCCCCATTTGAAGAGAAAAGCACACCATTATGGAGCTTGGAGTCTCCTCTTTCCAACAAGGTAAAAATCTCCATAAAAGGTTCAAGTTTCCTCCATCTTCCTTTGGTAACCGATTTTTGCCCATTGTAATGCCTTGTTTTCTCTCTCTCTTTTTGAGCATCAATTTCACCTTGCATGGTGGTAGATTCTCCTTCTTGAACCAAGGGCTAAAACCCCCTCTAACACACCCAAAGGTAAACCCTAGAAACTTGCTTTAAGCATTTCAATGAACTAGCATTAATTTAAGGGTTAGTATTTTAATTACACTTCTTTATGTGTGCTTTGGTGATGGGAATGGAGTTTGGCAACTCCATTCCCCATGTGACCGGATTGTACAAGGAAGAGAGGAGAAGAGGTGGAAAAGGGAAGAGGAAATAAGAGCTTAGGTAAGAGCTCTTTCTTGAAGGCTAAATTCTATGCATTAGATTAATGGGAATGGGTAAACCAGTTAAAGAACCCAAAGAATGTATTGGTAATGTAATTGTGGAATTTTGGGTATTGTGAACTAGTATGTGAATTGTAGCCTTGGAGCCAAGTGTATTGTATATGTGCATTAGTAATGTGGACTGAGGAGTAATTGATGTATGGTATTGTAATTGAGGAAGTAGTGGTGTACTAAGGTTTTGTATGTGTCTGGTGTAGAACCCTTGTGGTTTGGCTAGATTAGGAATAAATTTTGATGAGAGTGTGTATGTGGAGAAGTAAGAAAAGTAGGTAAGCTATGGCAAAATTTTTGGTAGGAATGTGTACATTTATGGATGGCTTGTGAATGGGAGAACCAAGGTGTGTATTGGGAGATAGTAGAGATGTTAATGACCATGGAATGGTGGTAGTGGTATGTGATTAGGAGAGTATAAAATCTGTAGCAAGAAGTACTGGATTTCATTGGAGGAACTAGGAAGAATTAGAGTACAAGACCTAGTAAAGTGAATGCTGGGACTTGGTAGTATGATGTGAATATGGTGCTTGGGAATGTATTTGGGATGCTAATAATGGTATGGTGGTAGTAGGAGTAGGTGTGAGTGTAAGAGTTGGAACAAAAATCTGTAGCATTGAAGTTGTAAAAATTGTTGCAAGTTGGGAAATGGGAAAGGGATGAAGGAAATTGTGTGAGTTGATTGATGGATTTAGTAAGGAACTTGGTGTGAACTAAGGGTTATTAGGAGGTTTATTAGTGTTAAAACATGTGAGATTAAGTGTGTGGGAACAATGAGAAGTAATGGGTAAGGAGAGGGACTGAAAACAAATAAAAATGCAATTACTGGGCCGGACCGACCTTGGGACCGGACGTGCAAGCCTGATGACCGTCAGCAGATTGTACAAGACCGACTGTGAAACAAATCGGACGAGCCGAACTTATGGGATGCGATGACCTGGACTGGACTGCGAAATGTCGGTCGGACCAGAGAATTCCTGAATTCGCTAATGTAACCTACTGGACATGGAACGACCTACGACCCGGACTTGCAACGGTGCGGTCGGTCGACTCAAAATTTTCCCGTCTTGTACTTACTGGATGGAACTGCCTTGCGACGACTTTGCAAGGTGGTGCGGTAAATAATTCCGTCCGTCACAAACCTGGAGATCCTGACCTTGGACCGGACTTCAAGGTCGGTCGGCCCTGAAATTTCCAGCGCATTTCCCTACTGACTTCGACCGACCCTGGGACCGACTTGGGTAAGGTCGGGCGTTGACAAAAAAATGTAAATTAAATTACAGGATAATTATATATATGTATATACATGTATACCCACATATAAATGTACATATATCAGTATACATTGTTAAGTAAGGGAATAAACTTAAAGTAATGAAGAGTCAGTAAGTAAGGTGTATGTAAAGTGTGTAAGGACAATAGTAAGTCAATGTTAGGAAACGTAAGGGGAATACGAGTTAAGTTGATTATAGTTAGTTAATCACTCGATTATATGTGTACTATAGGACTTGATTTGTGAACACCGGAGGAACGTCGGATACAATACAACGGTGTACGGTATGATTTCTTCATGCCCTGTATCCTAATCTGGTTACCCCGAATTTGTGTGCTTATTTGATCACCTATAAGATAAATGCATGAATCAACTATATTGCCTTGACTTGTGCTTGTTTACATTGTTCTTGATATGTTGTCTTGAACAATAGTTTGTATAATTCATGAAATGTGATGAAGATGAACTGTATTCAAATCTTGTATTGTACTCATTATGGTATTGATTTCGTAGAATGTGGGTGGATGGGCAATGTATTTGTGTATGTGGCTTGAATGAGGACTTCTGCTAATTCCTAACTACCTAACTCCCAACTTAAGTGAGTAAATTTGAGATAGAAGTCCGATATAGCTTCGGCCACGCGTGAGGATGGGAGGGAACACAGAGGTTGGATCCGATTCCTGACTCTTAAACTGGTCCGCGGCCCACCCCTTAAATGGGTAGCATCCCAGATTGTGAGTCAAGTAAATCCCGTGGTGTGACAGAGTAGTCCCGGGCCGGAGGTCCCGACGACTTAACATGAGTAAGAGAAGTAAGTAAGTAAGTATGTATGAGTATGAGTATGTATGCGTAAGTACTGTGGAAACGAGTAAAAAGAGTATCTCCACCCGATTAACACGGGAGGACCAACATGAGCTAACCAGTTGGTGGATTGTGTATGTTTGCGTTGGGTATGTTACTACGTGTAGTAGTATTGTGTAATTGGCGGATTTCGAAAGAAGGTATCTGATGGTCTGTAAAGGACCATGTATGTAAGAGAAGGAGTCCCAGGTATGTATTAAAGTATGCATTGAATGTAGTTGCATTCATTGTGTAATGTATTGTAACATTGTGTATAAGAGCTGTATGCTTATGTTTGAATGAAATCAATCGCATGTATTCGACAAGTGGTCGGCGTACCTCACTAGTAACGCGGGGTATGCGGTTATCATGCTCAGCGAAGCTGACCCCTTCGGGGGAACGTTTTTTTGTGTGCAGGTACCGAAGCAGATATGGTCAAGATAAGAGACCGGTGGCTACGCTTGGTTGCTGAAGTAGAATGTGGAGGGTGACTAAAATGGGCACACTCTTGTACTTAGGAAGTAAGTAGTTGTGAGGAATGGGTAGATGTAGACTCTTAATGGAGTATGGGAATTGAAAGAGGTATTCTACTTGTATAAGATCTTAGTAAACTTGGGTGTAGTAGCATGTATTGAACTTATGGATTTGCATTGAATGGGAGGGGAGTTGTAGTACCTAATTGGGTAATGGTGAGTGAAGATGGTATTTGTGTAGCACTCGGATATTCCGTCCATCAGCGACCAATGTTGTATGTAGAAGTAGTAGCCTTGTTAGTCACGTGGGTGACTAATGGTCTATTGTATCACCCACTGTATGTAAGTATGTATCCGGGCTTGCGAATCTGGATGTACGAGAATTGGACGTAATGATGATTGTATTAATGGTAGGGGTGTTACAAAGGAAGTGGGGTGAGAGTTAACGTCTTGAAGCCTCAACTCATCGAAAAGGGTGCTAAAGGTGATGAAGATAACACATTAACTAAAGTCCTTGAAGACTTAATTAGCCCAAATGTAGTAGCCTCCCGAAAAAGGAGGGACGGCTCGTCGACAAAGGTGGTTATAATTGTTAAGTGAATTAAGGGTTTAAGGTGTTAGAATATCAAAACTTGTTGTAATTGTAATTTCATAATACTGGACGTCATTCAGTTAAAAATATAACGGTTGAGAAGAGAAAAGGAATGGTTAGTAGAAAGAGATCATATATTGTGAAAGCTCTAAGCTTTCAGTGTGAGTAGTGGGCATAGTCACATAAATAGTCTACTTGATTCTATCTTTAGTGTAAGATAGTTGATTAGGTTTCCAGTTGTCAATTGAAATAGTGCATTCAGTTGATGTGAGTGATTGTCGACTAGAATTAATGTACTAATTTGTCGGCCTGTGGTTGTAACGTTGGTTGATCCAATGCGTTTTCTAATGGTTTTAAGATGATAAACACACCAGAAGGAATATAATGAAGATAAATGCTTTGAGCTTTGACAGCATACCCGACTACTCTAATTATAGTAAAAAAACGTACAACGACTAATTGCTAAGACTTGCCAAGTCTAACACTCAACGGATAAAAGTAAACAAATTTGACATACTCTTTAGCAAATAAATAAGGAAACTGAAAGTTGAATGATGAAGGAAAAATTTGCCTAAAATAGAAAAGAAATTCTAGATTATTATTATTTTAACATGCTCCCTTAAACCTAAATTTTCATCGAAGTCATCCCCATCCTTTCTTTTAGCTTGACGAAGCATCATACTTCATAGATTTTGTGAAATGTCAGCAACTTGATCTTCAGATCTACAATACTTCACTTTTATATCAGTCTTAGCAACCTGATCTCCCAATAATGATATCGGGTCTCGATGTGCTTGCTTCTACCATGTATGACCGGGTTACTTTCCAGGTAAGTGCTGAAGTATTATCAATAAAAATCGTCATCGGCTTCTGTTTGTGGAAAAATGATGTGATTCACAGGTACGCAACAATACGCTTGCAAGCACTTGTTTCCACGGTCACATATTCTGCCTCACAGGTTGACAAACGCAACAATAGACTGCTTGGATGACCATGAGCATGCAGTTGTTCTAAAGTTGAAGCAATATCCAGAAGTGCTCTTTCAATTATCTACATCTTCGCCCTAATCACTGTCAAAATATCCTACAACAAAAATGTCATTAGTAGACCCATAGAACAATCCATGGTTTGTAGGTTCCTTCCAATATGGCAGGATCTCTTTGCCACATGCAAATACGGTGATCGAGCATACTTCATGAATCTACTGATCATGCCAATGCCAAATTAAATTAATATTCGGTCTCGTATAGGTAAGATATATGAGACTACCAACAATCTGCTTGTAGTAGGTGGATCAACATAGGCCCCTTATTCATTCTTTGCTAATTTGGATCCAACCTCCACAGGAGTCCTTACCAGATTGCAATCAAACATCTTAAACTTCTTCAAAAGTCAGCAACATACCTCCTTTGAGTAACAAATTTCCATCATCTTTTTGTATCACCTGAACACCAAGGAAGTATGACATCAGCCCCAGGTCAGACATCTCAAACTCCTTCATTATGGACTTCTTAAAGGATTCAATCATACTGGATGGTTTCCCTATAATAATCATTTCATCAACGTATAGACAAATTATTAATATACCGCTAGTTTTTATCCACATTCACAAATCGGGCATGCTCTAAAGGACATCTAGTAAAACCATTCTTGCTAAAGTAGGAGTCTATATGCTTATTCCAAGCTCTAAGAGCTTGCTTTAAGCCATACAAAGCCTTCTTCATCGTCGGTATACTTTCCTTTCACTTCCACATTTTTTGAAACCGGAGAGCATGACACCCTTCTTCTTCAAGTGGGCCATTGAGGAAAGATGACTTCACATCCATCTGGCGTATCTTCCATTGATTTTGAGCAGCCAAGGCAATGATCAGCATGATAGTCTTTATTCAAGCAACTAGTGAGAAATTCTTGTTAGTCAAGGCTTGGTCTTTGCTTGAACCCTTTTGCCACTAATCTAGCTTTGTATCTTTCCACCTCACCATTGGGCTTCATTTTCGTCTTGAAAACCCACTTCACATCAATGGCTTATTTACCTGGAGAAAAATCAGTAAGGACCCATGTATGATTTTTTTTTCAATGGCATCAATTCCTCACGTATTGCCGCGCCGCCATCCATTTTGGATCATGAAGCACTTCCTTCACTGCCACAGGCTCAAGATCTGTGTATAAAGCAAAATGCACAATCTCTTGATCATCAGTATCTCCATCGTCAAGGCTTACCTTATAATCTTTAAGATGTACTGGATGTCGGCGATGAAGCTGTGGTCTATCAACATCTGTCTAAACCTGATATTGTGTTGCGTCTCCTCCCCTCTGGATTTGACTCTTCAGCAAGGGAGATATTACGGCTCTGGAACCACTTCTATTCCAATCTCATGACTCATTTTCAGCAAAGGTAACATCACGAGTGAATATTACCTTTTTCAAATCATTGATTTGACTACTCAATGTGCCGTACGGGTTCATTCCATCAGTACATAACCCAAGCCTCAGATTCCTATCTTCATGTCCGAAATGTTCTTTGTACCGTCTATTGATGTTTCTCCACTGAGGCCCATCTGCTGGATGTCTTAGTTTCTCATCACACTCTTTCTACCCTCCGCATGCCATCGTATGTTCTTTGCATCTTTCGGATTCGCAAACAACCGTTTGAATCTGGGTATAATCGGCAAATACCAAACAAGTTTTGCTGGAGGGCTTTTTTTTCTGAACGGAAGAGTACTCACCATCTTTATGCTTATAACCGGGACAACGAACATTTCGGCAATTGTCCAGATGTTTTCGTATTCACCCCTGTACAACACACATTTGTTTGGACACGCGTGAATTTTTTTGTACTCTACTCCTTGGACACCCCCATTTCTTTGCCTCATACGTGGTCGTAGGGGGACCGTTCTCACCGGTAGCATATCATGAATCAGCTCGAGGAATGTCGTGAACCTTTGTCCTCAATCCATATCTTCCCTTCAGGTTGAACAAATTCAATATAGCTGTCAATTTCGTGTACATAGTGCAAGTAGGATACAACGCCGTTTTGGATGCGTCCAACAACCTTTGATACTCATCCGCCCGGCCGGTCGACAAAGTTATCCTCAACGTTATCAAGCATCTCATCAATTTGTTCATCATGATAAGTCGACTCACTGTCAACATTGACTCCGGAAGCGCTTGGGAGTTCTGACTCGTTAGTAGTATCGAATGTCTGCTCGGTTCTTGAGTTACACCGATCGTGACTGTAGGAAGATGAAGCATTATCTTCAACACGTTCTCCATGAAAAATCCATTTTGTATAATGTGGCATGAAACCACGGGTCTTCACATGGAGTTGTACGAGGTTGATGCTTGAATAATGTCTAACCACAACCACAATCAACACAAGGACATGGAATTTTCTCCGCCTTTGTCCTGTCCTTGTGTTGCACTGCAGCTTTGCAAAACTCTTTCAGCATTTTGTCAAAATGTTCGCCTTTATCACCATACATCCAGTCACGCTCCATACTACATGTGCAACAGATCACAGGTGTGAGTTAGAGCCTTGTAGAATATAGCCTGTATTAAGTTGCACATGTTTATTTCTTAATGGAGCATGACTGGGATGATTGTCAATTAGTCTAGCCTAACTCTAAGGTTGCAAACACAAAATAAACTAGCATTTTAAATTTAAGAAATTGTTGCACTTCTAAAACAGAAACCGGTGTTTAAAACAATATTACGAATACTTTTTCTACAAAAAATTCGGCATGACCTTTGCATAATTGTACACATCCCGTGCTTATTATCAGCACTCACCAAAGTCATCACAACCACAAACATTCCAACAATGGCAGCAACCAACAATTAAAAATAAATCAATTCTTTACTAGCTAACTGAAAACCAATTGCAATTCAGATCATCAAATCAACGCTTTCAATTCTCCACTGTATAAGTTCAAACGGTTTAGAGATTAACAAAGAATCGAGAGTTAAAATACGTACTTGTTTTTTAAGGATTTATGGACAGGGGAGACTGGTTCCTGAGAGGTACGCTTCTGTGTGAGAGATGCAGCAATACCACTTCTGATATGTCTCTGCAAGGGAGCAACAAAAAATAAATTACAAAAGAAATGCATCAACAAATAGGGAATGAAGCTAAATTATGTACTAGCACTTATATTTAAATACATAATTGCATTTATTAAACAAAAAATAAGGTTTAGTTACTACTTACTTGTGCACAGAGGAGGAAAGTGCAACAGTAATGGAAGAAGGCAGGAAACAAGAGAGGTGACTCACGGACTTGAATGTAGTGAGACCTGATAAAAAAAATTAGATATTGTTAGACATATACACATACATCAAACAATATTCATTACGAGAGAGATTTAAAAAAATAAAAAAACGGCATGACTTTTGCATATTTTACCTATCCCATGCTTATTATTAAGCATTCACCAACCATTCATAAACACAAATTTCCATCACAAATCAAACTAATACCAACTTTATCCATCAACCAAATTTTAATAATTTGTGGAAATCAAATACAAAGTAAAAAAAAGACACAACCATGCCTATTATTAAGCATTCACCAATTATTCAACAACACAAATTTCAATCATAAACCAAACTAATATATACCAAATTTATTCATCAAACGAAATTCCAATAATTTGTGGAAATCAAATACAAAGTACAAAAGAGAAAAATGATAAGTTAGATTATATTACCGGTTCGAATGTCGAAAATGTTGTTCTCCGCTCCGCTTTCAATATACCATCAAATGGTAAAGAAGCTTCTTAAGTATTTATCTGTAGAGACACAAATACGTATAGACACAAGAGAACTCAGTAGTTGTGTTTGTTCCTTATATGCAGTTAGGTTGCAAATTTACAGTGAGTGAACAGAATGAAGAGAATGAAGAGTTAAATTAAAAAAATTTACCGGTTTCTAATGAATTGTTTTCAGCCCCTCTTCTCAATCGGGCGTGCGAGACGCGTGTAGCCAATCTCTACAGAGGCAACGCATAAAGATTGAACAACATTCAGATCAATTAGAATAATTTATAATTAAACTTAACGACTATACAATACTCATATATATATATATACACTACCGAATGTTTATTAGTATTTTTACCAATGAATGAAGTTGTTCATAACAACTCATAAATGACAAGATCAAACTATAACTTACATAACAACCTAAATTGTATTTTTCATGTTTAACATGTTATCCATAATTTTCAATATACCACTTATGCATCACACTCTTGTATTAACGATAATATAATATCATAATCAAATATGTAAATTATAAACATTATCGTTAGCTCATTCAAACAAGCACAATAAGAATTTTTTTTAGTATAACACTAATACAATCTACAGAGAGTGGGGAACTTAGTGTCAAAGATGATAACTCATCAACTCGACTACATGTTTATGAAGACAA
This sequence comes from Limonium bicolor, assembly GCA_023374045.1. Lineage (NCBI taxonomy): Eukaryota > Viridiplantae > Streptophyta > Magnoliopsida > Caryophyllales > Plumbaginaceae > Limonium > Limonium bicolor. The sequence goes on from CM041782.1 coordinate 184,153,485, forward strand.
GGAGAAACTCTTAATTGCTTAACTTATATTACTTGTTCGAACAAGTAAACTTACATTTGTGATTAGTACAAATTTTGCTTAACTTATATAACTAGCAGAGATCTCACTCACCAATGTATATTTACAATGTATATTTACTTATGAAATGTGAATTAACAAGTAATTTTAAGTGGACAAATAAGCTAACCTAACTATACTTAACAAATAATGCTCAAACATTGTTCCACCCCATATATAAGCATAATAAATCTAGCCCAAATAAGTAACCTAACTATACTTAAAAGAAGGGCCAAAACACACAAAAATTCAATTCACTCGGACATTTCGTCGAACACCTTGTGTGCATACATAAATTAATAGTTTAACACCCAATCTTGCAAAGATTTCACACACACAATATATACATCATCCACAATCACAATGTGACAACAATCTATCAATTTTAACAACAAATTAACAATTAAATAAATAAAATCGAAACTGAAATGAAGTTAGGGTTCTTACCTCGCGCGCTTGTTTGCTGGGCGAGAGGAGGGCGGCGACACCACACCGACGCCACAACCACCGGCGGCGCGACGTCCGCGAAGACTGGAGGAGGAGGAGGCGACGGCGACAGGTGGTGGTTGCGTCGGAGGTTTACCGAAATCGCCGGTGCTTAAGAGAGAAGAGGGTTAATTTAGTGTTAATGAAACCGTAATGGCGTCGAGGCGGGTTGGGGGTTTAATTAAAACGACCTATTTCGGCGGTTCTTCTGTTAGAAACCGCCGAAATAGGCCATATTTAAAAAAAAATATTAAAGAGACCTATTTCGGCGTTCCTAACAAAGAACCGCCGAAATAGATGATTAAATTAAAAAAAGAAAAATAGAAAACCTATTTCGGCGTTTCGCGTAAGGAACCGCCGAAATAGGTCTCTTTATTTTTTTTATTATTAAATATGGCCTATTTCGGCGGTTCACATCTAGGAACCGCCGAAATAGACCCTTCTCTACACACCTAATACATCTCGGGCTCCTATTTCGGCGGTTTTAATCTACAACCGCCGAAATAGGGGCGCCGAAATAGACGTTTTTTGTACTAGTGTTGTATCCTCCCTTATTCATATCCAATGAATATTTTTTTCTCCGTTATACAATCTAGCTTCTTCCCTGTCTCCACTAGAATATGGGCGTAAGTCACTAAAATTATGTGAGGGATTTGTCATTAATTCCCTACTCTTATTTGCAGGCTAGTCGCTAAAATTATGTAATGGTCTGTCTCACACCCTTCCTACTTATGTAAAGGCCCATGAAGCTCAATTTGTAAATGATAGTAATTTTTCCTCAGACAAATAAATTATTTGCAGGCCTTTGTTTGCGAGGTAGATTTAGGTGGTTTAGTACCAGCTGGTCTGTTATCTAAATCTATGTAATTTAATCATGCTTCTAATCCTATAAGTATACATTCCATACAATAAAAAAAACAAGGGAAATTCACGATATATCCCTCTTTTCTTTCGATTCACAATATACACACCACCCCTGTGATTTCGTAATTCAACTTTAACATGCTTAAATATTGTCCAAAATTGATGAAACTTTACATGGACGATGCTAAAGTGTTATATTTTGGCCCAATATCAAATTTGAAGCTTTTTAAGCTCACATGTGACCTGTGGGACCCAATGAATATGTGACTGTTCATTGGGTCCCACATGTCACATGTGAGCTTAAAAACTTCAAATTTGATATTGGACCAAATATAACACTTTAGCATCGTCAATGTAAAGTTTCATCAATTTTGGACAACATTTAAGCATGTTTAAAGTTAAATTACTAAAATCACAGGGGTATATTGTGAATTACGAAGAAAACAGGGGTATCTCGTGAATTTTCCCAAAAAACCAAAAATGATGTTTCGGATCGGAGACAAAGTTCGGACTGAAATTGCGGAGTCAATACTTTGATTAGTCTATCATATAAGTAGACTGGCAAATGTGACCCGAACCAGAAAATAGAACCGATCCAACCCGATCCGCACCCGATTTTAAACTGAATAGTGTGACCTGCTGAAACCCCGAACTGAACCAAAACCGAATCAAACCAAAATTTGGTACAACCCGAACCTACCCGAACCAAATTCACCAGAACCGACTTCACCAGAACCGAATCAACCCAAAGTAGGGGTGAGCATGTCGGTTCCGGTTATTCGGTTATAACTGAGAACCGAAATTATTTCAGTTTTTTAAAACCGAAATTTTTGTATTGTGTCAAAATACAACCCTAGTCTACACTCCCGTACGCGCCTTCAATCTTCAGTTCACACTGGCCGATCGCCGCTGGCTTGTGCTGTTGCGCTGCTGCTGCGCGCTGCGCCTCTGCTCATCTCCAGACTCCAGCTTCAGCCTTCAGGTTATTTTTTTCTTCATTCTCTTGAATCTTCATTCTCGGTCTTCTGTTGCATTATATTCTCTTCATTTTCGAACGGGTGAAGCACTGCAATCTGTACCTCTCTCTCATTCATCTCTTTGTGTCTGCGCCTCTGTCTCTGCAGAAATTCGCCTCATCTCTAACCACAAGAACAGATTGAAGACGGGATTGGAAATTTGGAATTCCAGAGCCGGTAACTCCTGGAACTTATATTCTCTTTCACATGTGCATGCTTCCATCTAGGCCTCGTTCGATGCCACATAATGTCTCCCTTGCACAATCGCCCCACCCAATGGACAAAAGCGCGATATGCAAGCAGGGAAAAGCAAGCGATCTGTGCCAATGGACAGATTATCTAAATCTACTCTACCCCTGCGTTCAGAAAAACAATCGCTTTTTCCTTCCTTCTCCCCTTCCTTTGCAATTACTGTATCCTTACTTTTTTACCTATTCTGTACACTGTATTTATTCCCCAAACAGACTGTGACGTCTTTTCATGGGACATTTGGGTCTATTTTTCAGCCCAGCCCTTTCAAATTGACCGCTCCAAACGGAGACAAAATAAATCAGGGATCTGTGGCCTGAAAATCAGATTATGTGCACATTAATTAATCACATTTGTCCCTCCAGAAAAGAACGGGACCTTAAACATGAATAGTTGGCTAACTCACATACAAGCGATCATTATTAATTACCAATAATGAATTATTATATTCATAACTCATGTTGAATTTATATATTATTAATACGGAGATCCATATACCATTCATATTGATCACTTGCTAATCCCATTTCATTATTCTACAACATATATGTCAGCTAATCCGGCCGCGCATTGATATATAACTTTTAACAACTGCAAAAGAGCACCACCAGTAGGTATATAATAAGGAATTACCGTGAATTTAGACACTTGAGCCGTTCTTCATTTTGACTTCCTTTGATAAGCGCACCAGCCTAAGTAGAGAAGCATTTAGTTTTGTCAGCAGCAGAAGGGTAGTATCCACCACAACGAACAGCTAATTCAAATATTGTAATTCGGTTTTTTTTTTTTTCCTGTAATTCATATTTTTTTGCAATTTGGTTCCTTTTTACAATTCGGTTCCTTTTTACAATTCGGTACTCGGTTATTCGGTTAGAACCGAATTCCGAAATTAAAAATTTGGTTTTGGTTCGGTTTTCAGTCCCAGCTTTAAAAAAAATTCGGTTATTTGGTTATTCGATTCTCAGTTATTTTGGTTCTTGAATTGAAATTCGGTTATTCGGGTAGAACTGAATAAAACCGAAATCGAAATTTTTTCCTTATTATTCGGTTTTCGGGTAGAACCGAATAACCGAATGCTCACCCCTAACCCAAAGCGAATCCACCCGAATGCTTTGTTAAATCTAATCTATTATAGTTGTTCAAACCATACAATAATCTTGAAACCAAAAACAATAATGGAGATTTAGACGCTCAATAAGTGTTCATTGCTCACAAATGATTATATATATATATATAATATACTACTCCCTCCTATTTAAAATATCTATCGTTTTAGAGATGAATCTAGACTTAAATCTGTCCAAATTCATCTCTAAAATGACAGATATTTTGAATGGATGGAATATTGAGCATCTTCAATCGTCAAGCATCTTATCTAAGCCTTGTTGTTTAAAGCATTCATAATTGTGTTGTTGTCCCTTCCCACACATAATATTTTTAGCTACAAACTATATGTTTTGCTGTAAAATGTTTTACAAAACAATTTGATTTTTATCATTACGATTTAATAGTACTCCAGTAATTTTGATTTTAATATAGGTTTTTTTTTAATGTTTAGGCCATAGACTTGTGATGTTTAAATTTTTGATGTTTTTTATAAATTACACTTTTCAACTTTAAACTTTTCAATTGATTCTTTTCTAGAACATGCTGTCCAAGAAATATGTATTACAATTAGAAAAATAAAATAATCTCAATGGTCTAATCTGAGTGATACTGCTGTCCATTTGAAGTTTTTGTGAAGCGTAATCTTACCATTAGTTCATCTACCTTGAGAATCATAACCTAAAAGTTTTATCAATAACGTGTAGTAATGATAATAGTAATTGTATATACTATATTTTTATGAACTTTTTATGAATTATTCTTTATGTTTTGGACTTAGGAATGGTTTGGATGTTGATGGATGGCATGGACGCCAGCGCATGATGCTTGCGTGAGGAGATGATCGGGGGATCAGTCGCATGCTTGCGCAAGGTGGAGCGCGGGGTGACGGGCGCGGATGATGAGAGGCACGACATCAGGTGTGGGCGGGGTAGACTGGGCGTCGAGTGCCAAGTATTGACCACTAATTCACAAATTCTTATTATACTTGGTCGATACAACAATAATGTCAATGTTTAAAAATTCATATAGAAAAATTGTCATCTAATTTGATTTGTCCACCCAATACATAATTGCAGTCTTGATCAAGAGTAACACTATATTAAAAGAATTTGGCTCCGCATATGAAGATAGATACAAGTTACAAAGGTTACTTAAAATTCTGAAATACCCCGAACTTAATTAGGGTGATTAAATTACTCTAATACGATATTGAGGGTCTATTATTTCCTAATGAATTTTGGTAAGAAGATAAATCCAAAAGAAACAAGAAAAACGCTTAAAAAGCGAAAACACTAAATTGAGCGTTATGTGACCGTAGGAGGAATACAACCTCGAAAAGGTTATTGGATGGATTTTAAAGGCTTAATAATGCCTAATTAATATATGGGAACAACTCCTGAAAAAACGGATCAATAAAATGAATTAAAACAACGCTATTAAAGCTTTTGCGCACGTTTTTCAAGAAAACCTGAAAATGTGACTTTGAGTGGTCAAATGAACCTGTCAAATTATAGTTCATTAAATAACTATAAATAAATATTAATGGAAGCTTAAGAGCCATTAAAATTAAAGAAACGAGAAAATTCCTGAAAACGGGCCCGGTTAGTGAATAGTGCTAAAACCGGGTAAATAAACGAGCGTTTTCTGTAAAAGACGAAAACACTCCAGCTTGTACGTATATGTGGGGCCGGTTTTTAAAGAGTAATCAGCCCTCTCACAACACAAGTTAGCTAATTAAATAAAGAAGAAGGAAAAGAAAGAGGAAAAGTTATAAAAGTAACTTTTCTTCTCTCTCCTCCCTCCCTCATTTCTCTCTTTCCTCTCTTTCTTTCCTTTTCCTTCCTCCAGCGGCTTCCCCTTTCCACCTCCCTCTCTACTGGTTTGAATGTTTTTGAAGGGCTTCCATGGCTACTCTACATTCAACCTCATGCCCAAGCTTCATTAAAGCTCAAAACACAAAAATAACCCATATTCTTGTTCCTCTCATCATTCTCTATCTTCCTCTCTTTTCAAAATATCAAAAGGATGAACTTCATCTCCATGGTTTTTCCCCATTTGAAGAGAAAATGACATCTTCTTGAAGCTTGGAGTCCCCTCTTTCCATTAAGGTAAAAATCTCCAAGAAAACTCATTTTTTCTTCCTTCTCCTTGGTGTGACCGATTTTTCCCCTCTTGCAATGCCTTGTTTTTCCTCTCTCTTTGAGCTTGATTCCAACCTTCCAATGGTGGTGGAACCATCTTCTTGAATCAAGGGCTAAAACCCCTCTTAAAAAGCTCCAAAAGGTAAACCCTAACTTTGTGCTTTAAGCCTTTAATTGAATTAGAGTTTCCTAAGGGTTTAGTAGATTAATGAATACATTTTTATGTTCCTTGGGTGTTTGGGATGGAGTTTGGAAACTCCATTCCCACTTGACCGAATTTGAGGAGAGGAAGAGCAAGAGGAGAATTCAAAGAGAAACTTGCGAAATTAAGGTAGAAATCTACCTTAACACTTGTTTTATTGTTTTAGAGTTTTGGGATGGGTAAAAAATTAATGAACCCAAATTATGGATTGCAAACTATGTTGGAAAATGTTGTTTGGTTAATTTTAGAGAGAATTATGAACTATCTCGAATTAAGGGCCTTGGAGCCATGCACTTTATGTTTAGTGCTTATGTTGTTGTTGATGGGATTTTGAGGATATAATATGTTCTGGTTGGACCCTTTAAGGGTGTGGCTAGATTAGGAATGAAAATTGGTGAGAATTGATGAAGTTGAGGGTGTAAGATTTATGGGGAGGTTATGGCAAAATTTTAGTAGAAAAGAGTGTTTTAGTGGCTTGGTAAGTGGGGGAACTTAAGTGTTCATTGGGTAGAGTTGAGTGGGTTAATAGCCTTGGAATGGTAGATGGAGATTGGATTAGAAAAGGATAAAAATCTGTAGCAATATGCATATGAGGATCTTAGAAATGCTAGGAAGAGTTAGTGTGCAAGACTTAGGAAATGAAAGTTGAACTTGGTTTAGAAGTGCCTTTACCTAGGAATGAATTGGAATGGTCATAAGAATTTGGTAAGGTTGGAAGGAGGTAGGAACTAGCAAGAAAAGCTAGAAATGCACAGTGTGCAAAATGCAAGAATGTGAAAATTGAATTTGTTAATTTGGGCAAGAAGTTGGGTGCGGATTGGACCGATGATTTAGGAGCGTTTAAGGAGTGTTTTAGGTGATTAAACTTGTAGAAAACTTGTGTGAATATTATGGAAAGTTTGAGGTGGTTTAGGGGCTGATTTGGAGTTAAAAATTACCTTAATAGCAGTTTTTAGCAGGGTTCGGGACCTAGGATATGAACCAAGTCCCGGACCACATCAGAAAATAGGCCGAGACTTAAAACAGGTTTTGGTCCGGGACCTAGGTCTAGGACCAGTCCCGGACCAGGGTAGAAAACAGGCCAAGAGTTTACAGAAGTGTTGGTCCGGGACTTTGGGTCCGGACCAAGTCCCGGACACACCCCCTAATTCAACCTCACCGTGAGTGTTTTAAAAGGGTTTAAATGATGGGGTTTTGAATGGTATTGGTTTTAGATGATGTTAGGAGTTGTTTGGTGACCTTTAAAGGTCCTAAGAATATAAACAAGGTTGGAAAGTGAGTGAGTAAGTTGAGGAACTAAGTACACTAAGTTAAACCGAAATAATGGGATAACAGGGTTAATTACGGGAGTACTAATTTACACACGTAGTACTTTAAATTAATGGAGATGTTTGAAATATTATCAGTGGAACAAGAGTAAACCGAGGAACAAGAGGTGACCCAGTAAAAGTAAACCCAAGGTGAAATGTATGAATTTCTCATGTCCTGTATCCTAACTTGGTTACTCTGATTTGTGTGCTTGTTTGATTGTGTGATCACCATAACAAGATAAATGCACGAATCGGATTGTTTGCACTTGTTAGTGCTTGTATTGTATTGTTGCTTGTTGGATTGTAATTTGAACTGAAGTTTGTATAATTCATGAAATGTGTGAATTGTGAATGAATTGCTTGAATGTTGATTGTTATTGTAGTTCGACTCATAGTTGAGTCTTGTTTGATTTGAGACTCAAGAAAGAGTTAAGTTGTGAATTAACGAAACGGGGAAACCCACTAAAAACTATCGAACTCAGAAACGATAACACAAACTACGAACTCACTAGAACGCGAGAGAATTGTACGGAGAAGTAAATTCCCGATAACGGTTAGAGAACGAGATTGATTTAATCCATAAAACAATTATTAGTGGAAGTATATAAGGAACCTCTTCCTAGAGGACTTGATAAACGTTCAAACAATGAACCTTGAGAACGTAAAGAATGGTATGGGATCACCAAACCCTTTAGAGTAATAGTCGAACCCCAATGAGAGGATCCGACTAACATAAACAATGTCCCGAACATGAGAGTATTCGATAAGTTGGGTGAAACTTTAAATCTAGAATACTAGATATTGAGGAATTCCCTAAGCCAATAGATGTTATCAAGAGAGATACCTCTAGGCTACTCCATGAGATTGTGAAATAACTCCGAGAGTGGAGTTTTGGGAATTTGAGTAGTCCGGTAGAGAATTGGACATTTGTGAACTTGAGGAGCTAAATGCATAGCACCTTTTGTATTTGTAAGCCCGGTGGTGGGTCTTGTGTATGACCCTGCCCGGAGGTCTGGCTAAGACTTAAAAGATGCCTTTGAGGATTGAGTATTGGTTTGAGTATTTGATTTGAGAATTTGATTGAGGTAGAAAATTGAGTATTTGAATATTGATTGAGTAAGTGAGTATTGAGAATTGAGTTGCGACTTGAGAGACTTGAGAACTTGAGTTGAGTATTGTAGAACTTGTTTGAGATTGTGAGTAAGAGTACCCAAAGAGTGGGTAAGATAATGAGCAATTGAGTAAGGCATAGTGAGGTAGAAACCCTCAAGCCTAAGTAAAAAACATATTGAACTAACCTCTTATAGTGTGTTAGTGTTTGTGTTCTTCATTGAACCTTGATTGTGTTGACATACATATATGATGTATTGTTGCCTTGCATGTTGATTGAAATTAAATGAATCGCATGCTCTCGACCAATAGTTTGGCGTAACCCTCGCTAGACGCGGGGTATGCGAATTTCATATGCAGCAATTTTGCTGAGCCCCTAAGGCATCGTTTTTATTTTCCAGGTACATGATGCCGATCACCGTTCGAGAGTAGGACGGGTTTATTATTAAGCGTGGGTAGTTGTTAATGTTTCTACTTGTAGTATTGTGGACTTGTAAGACCGACATGTGGTCAATAAGTTTTGGATTGTAGATACTCGGTATAGTATTGAATGGTTATTGTATTGGTATTTGTGGAATTGAAGTTTATATTTGGTTTGAAAGTTGGTTAAGTAATGGAAGTGTCGTTGAATAGTGTGCTCGGTATAAGACCCATCAGACCGATATTGTATTTGTATTGTTTTTCGTATCGGATTTGGCCTTGTTAGTCACGTGGGTGACTAACGGCATGTATCACCCACCGGTTGCAGTTTGAATTCCGCTGCGTTGTTGTTGGTAATTGAGACGGGTTAGAAGACAATGGTGTGACTACCAGTAGGGGGTGTTACAAATTCATACTTAAAATTTTTGTCAATCAAACTTATTAGTCACAAAAATTTGACCTATAACCCAAAAAACCAAATGACACGTGGCTAACCCGAACCGAAAGCACGCAACCCGAACTCAATCAAACCGAAGTCACCTGAATCTAATTTAAACAAATTGACCCGACCCAATCCAAACCGAATAGTAAATATCTACAAATTGACACCCGACTCGAACCGACCCGAACCCGAACCGACCGAGTGACCCGAATTACCAGGTCTAGCCCTATGACAGATGTTTCATGACGCTTTTAATGTTCCATCTTAAACCTTCACATATCACTCTATTGTGATTTAGCAAAAATAGTTAATATTCACTTCTTATTATGTTGTGAGAAAACTAAAATTGTAACTTCCTACCCGTACATTTTTTTTAAAAAAATAAGATTTTAGACTAAAGAATAAATACATGCCTAAGAGACCATGAACTAATAATAATAACAAGGAAGCCAATATTACTATCAGGTATAGATAGGATTGGAAGTATCTATGACAACCAACTTAATAGAGTACAATGTTGTAAGAAGAATTAGCAAGAGATCTCCTAGCCCATAGCCGAAGTAGGAACCGGAACAACCACCCGAAAGGAGCGAACAACTGAGGTACCCTATCTAGAAAAACGACTCCTATCCAGCTGCCAGTGAAAGCATCATTGAGAAGTTGCAAATAGCTCGAGGATAAATGTCAGGAAAGACACCACCAAGAGCACCAGAGAGATCTCATTGTCGACTTCACCAACTGTGCTCAGGAATTGATCACAAAGAATTTCTAAAAGATATAAGAGAACTGAACATTATTCTAACATACAGAGGAGACATAGTCCCTGCTCGCACTCCAGCTTCTCCTCTTCCCCATTGTCGAGCAGAAGCTAGATCTGCGCAGCAGATGGACTATGTCTCCTCCTCGTATGTTAGAATAATTTTCAGTTCTCTTATCTTTTAGAAATTCTTTGTGATCAACTTCCTGAGCACAGTTGGTGAAGTCGACATGAGATCTTCTGGTGCTCTTGGTGGTGTCTTTCCTGACATTATTATCCTCGAGCTATTTGCACTTCTCATGATGCTTTCACTGGCAGCTGGATAGGCAGTCGTTTTTCTAGATAGGGATGACCTCAGTTGTTCGCTCCTTTCGGGTTGGTTTTTCCGGTTCCTACTTCGGCTATGGGCTAGGAGATCTCTTGCTAATTCTTCTTACAACATTGTACTCTATTAAGTTGGTTGTCATAAGATACTTCCCATCCTATCTATACCTGATAGTATATTGGCTTCCTTGTTAATTATTAGTTCATGGTCTCTTAGGCATGTAATTTATTATCTTAGTCTAAAATCTTATTTTTTTTTAAAAAAATGTACCGGGTAGGAAGTTACAATTTTAGTTTTCTCACACATAATAAGAGTGAATATTAACTATTTTTGCAAATCACAATTAGAGTGATATGTGAAGGTTTAAGATGGAACATTAAAAGCGTCATGAAACATCTGTCATAGGGCTAGACCTGGTAATTCGGGTCACTCGGTTCAGGTTCGGGTTCGGGTTCGGTTCGAGTCGGGTCAATTTGTAGATATTTACTATTCGGTTTGGATTGGGTCGGGTCATTTGGTTTAAATTAGATTCAGGTGACTTCGGTTTGATTGAGTTCGGGTTTTGCGTGCTTTCGGTTCGGGTTAGCCACTGTGTCATTTGGTTTTTTTGGGTTATAGGTCAAATTTTTGTGACTAATAAGTTTGATTGACAAAAATTTTAAAGTATGAATTTGTAACACCCCTACTGGTAGTCACACCATTGTCTTCTAACCCGTCTCAATTACCAACAACAACGCAGCGGAATTCAAACTGCAACCGGTGGGATACATGCCGTTAGTCACCCACGTGACTAACAAGGCCAAATCCGATACGAACAAACATACAAATACAATATCGGTCTGATGGGTCTTATACCGAGCACACTATACAACGACACTCCCATTACTTAACCAACTTTCAAACCAAATATAAACTTCAATTCCACAATATACCAATACATAACCATTCATACTATACCGAGTATCTACAATTCCAAAACTTATTGACCACATGTCGGTCTTACAAGTCCACAATACTACAAGTAGAAACATTAACAACTACCCACGCTTAATAATAACCCGTCCTACTCTCGAACGGTGATCGGCATCATGTACCTGGAAAATAAAAACGATGCCCTTAGGGGCTCAGCAAAATTGCTGCATATGAAATTCGCATACCCCGCGTCTAGCGAGGGTACGCCAACTATTTGGTCGAGAGCATGCGATTCATTTATTTCATCACATGCAAGGCAACAATACATCATATATGTATGTCAACACAATCAAGGTTCAATGAAGAACACAAACACTAACACACATCAAGAGGTTAGTTCAATATGTTTTTTACTTAGGCTTGAGGGTTTCTACCTCACTATGCCTTACTCAATTGCTCATTGTCTTACCCACTCTCTTGGGTACTCTTACTCACAATCTCAACAGTTCTACAATACTCAACTCAAGTTCTCAAGTCTCTCAAGTCGCAACTCAATTCTCAATACTCACTTACTCAAATCAATATTCAAATACTCATTTTCTACCTCAATCAAATTCTCAAATCAAATACTCAAACCAATACTCAATCCTCAAAGGCATCTTTTAAGTCTTAGCCACGACCTCCAGGCAGGGTCATACACAAGACCCACCACCGGGCTTACAAATACAAAAGGTGCTATGCATTTAGCTCCTCAAGTTCACAAATGTCCAATTCTCTACCGGACTACTCAAATTCCCAAAACTCCACTCTCGGAGTTATTTCACAATCTCATGGAGTAGCCTAGAGGTATCTCTCTTGATAACATCTATTGGCTTAGGGAATTCCTCAATATCTAGTATTCTAAGATTTAAAGTTTCACCCAACTTATCGAATACTCTCATGTTCGGGACATTGTTTATGTTAGTCGGATCCTCTCATTGGGGTTCGACTATTACTCTAAGGGGTTGGGTGATCCCATACCATTCTTTACGTTTCTCAAGGTTCATTGTTTGAACGTTTATCAAGTCCTCTAGGAAGAGGTTCCTTATATACTTCCACTAATAATTGTTTTATGGATTAAATCAATTCGGTTCTCTAACCGTTATCAATTTACTTCTCTCCCTACAATTCTCTCGCGTTCTAGTGAGTTCGTAGTTTGTGTTATCGTTTCTGAGTTCGATAGTTTTAGTGGGTTTCCCCGTTTCGTTAATTCACAACTTAACTCTTTCTTAGAGTCTCAAATCAAACAAGACTCAACTATGAGTCGAACTACAATACACAATCAACATTCAAGCAATTCATTCACAATTCACACATTTCATGAATTATACAAACTTCAGTTCAAATTACAATCCAACAAGCAACAATACAATACAAGCACTAACAAGTGCAAACAATCCGATTCGTGCATTTATCTTGTTATGGTGATCACACAATCAAACAAGCACACAAATCAGAGTAACCAAGTTAGGATACAGGACATGAGAAATTCATACATTTCACCTTGGTTTACTTTTACTGGGTCACCTCTTGTTCCTCGGTTTACTCTTGGTCCACTGATAATATTTCAAACATCTCCATTAATTTAAAGTACTACGGTGTGTAAATTAGTACTCCCGTAATTAACCCTGTTATCCCATTATTTCGGTTTAACTTAGTGTACTTAGTTCCTCAACTTACTCACTCACTTTCCAACCTTTGTTTATACTTCTTAGGACCTTTAAAGGTCACCAAACAACTCCTAAACATCATCTAAAACCAATACCATTCAAACCCCCATCATTTAAACCCTTTAAAACACTCACGGTTGAATTCTGGGGGTGGTCCGGGACTTGGTCCGGACCCAAAGTCCCGGACCAACACTTCTGTAAACTCTTGGCCTGTTTTCTACCCTGGTCCGGGACTTGGTCCTAGACCTAGGTCCCGGACCAAAACCTGTTTTAAGTCTCGGCCTATTTTCTGATGCGGTCCGGGACTTGGTTCATATCCTAGGTCCCGAACCCTGCTAAAAACTGCTATTAAGGTAATTTTTTAACTCCAAATCAGCCCCTAACCACCCTCAAACTTTCCATAATATTCACACAAGTTTTCTACAAGTTTAATCACCCTAAAACACTCCTTAAACGCTCCTAAATCATCGGTCCAATCCGCACCCAACTTCTTGCCCAAATTCACAATTCAATTTTCACATTCTTGCATTTTGCACACTTGTGCATTTCTAGCTTTTCTTGCTAGTTCCTACCTCCTTCCAACCTTACCAAATCTCTTATTGACCATTCCAATTCATTCCTAGGTAAAGGCACTTCTAAACCCAAGTTCAACTTTCATTTCCTAAGTCTTGCACACTAACTCTTTCCTAGCATTTCTAAGATCCTCATATGCATATTGCTACAGATTTTTATCCTTTTCTAATCCAATCTCCATCTACCATTCCAAGGCTATTAACCCACTCAACTCTACCCAAATGAACACTTAAGTTTCCCCCACTTACCAAGCCACCTAAAACACTCTTTTTCTACTAAAATTTTGCCATAACCTCCCCATAAATCTTACACCCTCAACTTCATTAATTCTCACCAATTTTCATTCCTAATCTAGCCACACCCTTAAAGGGTCCAACCAGAACATATTATATCCTCAAAATCCCATCAACAACAATAAGCACTAAACATAAAGTGCATGGCTCCAAGGCCCTTAATTCGAGATAGTTCATAATTCTCTCTAAAATTAACCAAACACATTTTCCAACATAGTTTGCAATCCATAATTTGGGTTCATTAATTTATTTACCCATCCCAAACTCTAAAACAATTAAAACAAGTGTTAAGGTAGATTTCTTACCTTAATTTCGCAAGTTTCTCTTTTTGAATTCTCCTCTTGCTCTTCCTCTCCTCAAATTCGGTCAAGTGGGAATGGAGTTTCCAAACTCCATCCCAACACCCAAGGAACATAAAAATGTATTCAATTAATCTACTAAACCCTTAGGAAACTCTAATTCAATTAAAGGGCTTAAAGCACAAAGTTAGGGTTTACCTTTTGGAGCTTTTTAAGAGGGGTTTTAGCCCTTGATTCAAGAAGATGGTTCCACCACCATTGGAAGGTTGGAATCAAGCTCAAAAGAGAGAGAAAAACAAGGCATTGCAAGAGGGGAAAAATCGGTCACCAAGGAGAAGGAAGAAAAATGAGTTTTTCTTGGAGATTTTTACCTTAATGGAAAGAGGGGACTCCAAGCTTCAAGAAGATGTCATTTTCTCTTCAAATGGGGAAAACCATGGAGATGAAGTTCATCCTTTTGATATTTTGAAAAGAGAGGAAGATAGAGAATGATGAGAGGAACAAGAATATGTGGTTATTTTTGTGTTTTGAGCTTTAATGAAGCTTGGGCATGAGGTTGAATGTAGAGTAGCCATGGAAGCCCTTCAAAAACATTCAAACCAGTAGAGAGGAAAGGGGGAGCCGGCTGGAGGAAGGAGAAAAGGAAGAAAGAGAGGAAAGAGAGAAATGAGGGAGGAGAGAGAAGAAAAGTTACTTTTATAACTTTTCCTCTTTTCTTTTTCCTTCTTCTTTATTTAATTAGCTAACTTGTGTTGTGAGAGGGCTGATTACTCTTTAAAAAACCGGCCCCACATATACGTACAAGCTGGAGTGTTTTTCGTCTTTTACAGAAAACGCTCGTTTATTTACCCGGTTTTAGCACTATTCACTAACCGGGCCCGTTTTCAGGAATTTTCTCGTTTCTTTAATTTTAATGGCTCTTAAGCTTCCATTAATATTTATTTATAGTTATTTAATGAACTATAATTTTGACAGGTTCATTTGACCACTCAAAGTCACATTTTCAGGTTTTCTTGAAAAACGTGCGCAAAGCTTTAATAGCGTTTTTAATTCATTTTATTGATCCGTTTTCTTCAGGAGTTGTTCCCATATATTAATTAGGCATTATTAAGCCTTTAAAATCCATCCAATAACCTTTTCGAGTTGTATTCCTCCTACGGTCACATAACGCTCAATTTAGTGTTTTTCGCTTTTTAGCGTTTTTCTTGTTTCTTTTGGATTTATTCTTCTTACCAAAATTCATTAGGAACTAATAGACCCTCAATATCGTATTAGAGTAATTTAATCACCCTAATTAAGTTCGGGGTATTTCAGAATTTTAAGTAACCTTTGTAACTTGTATCTATCTTCATATGCGGAGCCAAATTCTTTTAATATAGTGTTACTCTTGATCAAGACTGCAATTATGTATTGGGTGGACAAATCAAATTAGATGACATTTTTTATATGAATTTTTAACTAGACATTCATTAATTGTATCGACCAAGTATAAATAAGAATTTTGTGAATTAGTGGTCAATACTTGGCACTCGACGCCCAGTCTACCCCGCCCACACCTGATGTCGTGCCTCTCATCATCCCGCGCCCGTCACACCCCGCGCTCATCACCTTGCGCAAGCATCGCGCGTCTGCACCCATCCATCCTCGCCTCACGCAAGCATCATGCGTCCATGCCCATCCATCAACATCCAAACCATTCCTAAGTCCAAAACATAAAGAAATCTAAGTTCATAAAAATATAGAGTATATAAATAGTAATGATACACATTACTTTATCTTATAAAACATTTTAGGTTATGTTCTCAAGGTAGATGAAATAATCTGGTACAGATTATGCATCCTTCAAATACTAGTCTATCCCACGCTTCACAATTATCTACCATTGAGATTATTTTTATTTTTCTCATTTTATTGCGTAATTTTCTTTAGGTATATACACATCAATCTTGGCTAGTATACGTCTCAACTGAAAAGTTTAAGTTTTATAATTAAACTTCATCAACATTTAAACCATTCACAAGTCTATGTCCTAAACATTAAAAAAAACCTATATTTATTAAAATCAAAATTACTTGAGTACTATTAAATCGTAATGATAAACATCAAATTGTTTTGTAAAACATTTACAGCAAAACATATAGTTTGTAGCTAAACATCTATGTGTGGGAAGGGAAACAACACAATTTATGAATGCTTTAATACAACAAGGCTTAAGATGCTTGACGATTGAAGATGCTCAATATTCCATCCTATTCAAAATATCTGTCATTTTAGAGATGAATTTGGACAGATTTAAGTCTAGATTCATCTCTAAAACGATAGATATTTTAAATAGGAGGGAGTATTATATATTATATATATATATCATTTGTGAGCAATGAACACTTATTGAGCGTCTAAATCTCCATTATGTGTTTTGGTTTCAAGATTATTTGTATGGTTTGAACAACTATAATAGATTTAGATTTAACAAAGCATTCGGGTGGATTCGCTTTGGGTTAGGGGTGAGCATTCGGTTATTCGGTTCTACCCGAAAACCGAATAAGGAAAAAATTTCGATTTCGGTTTTATTCAGTTCTACCCGAATAACCGAATTTCAATTCAAGAACCAAATAACTGAGAATCGAATAACCAAATAACCGAATTTTTTTTAAAGCTGGGACTGAAACCGAACCAAAAACCAAATTTTTAATTTCGGAATTCGGTTCTAACCGAATAACCGAGTACCGAATTGTAAAAAGGAACCGAATTGTAAAAAGGAACCAAATTGCAAAAAAATCTGAATTACAGGAAAAAAAAAACCGAATTACAATATTTGAATTACTGCTGTTCGTCTGTGGATACTACCCTTCTGCTGCTGACAAAACTAAATGCTTCTCTACTTAGGCTGGTGCGCTTATCAAAGGAAGTCAAAATGAAGAACGGCTCAAGTGTCTAAATTCACGGTAATTCCTTAATTATATACCTACTGGTGGTGCTCTTTTGCAGTTTGTTAAAAGTTATATATCAATGCGCGGCCGGATTAGCTGACATATATGTGTGTAAATTAATGAAATGGGATAGCAAGTGATCAATAAATGGTTATGGATCTCCCTATTAATAATATATAAATTCAACATGAAGTTATGAATATATAATTCATTATTGGTAATTAATAATGATACGCTTGTATTGTGAGTTTAGCCAACTATTCTGTTTAAGTCCCGTTCTTTTCTGGACATGTGATTACATTAATGTGCACATTAATCTGATTTTTCAGGACATTAATCCGATTTATTTGTCTCGTGGATCACTTTTGAATGGGCTGAAAATAGACTGTCCCTGAAAAGACTTCACAGTCTGTTTGGGGAAGTTAAATACAGTACTAATAGGTAATACACCGTAATTGCAAAGGATGTTTTCTGAACGCAGGTAGATTTATGAATAATCTGTATGGCACAGATCGCTTGCTTTTCCCTGCTGCATATCGCGCTTCTGTCCCATCTGGCTATTTGTGCAAGGAGACATTAATGTGGCTATCGAACGATTGATGGAAGCATGCAACATGTGAAAGAGAATATAAGTTCCAGGAGTTACCGGCTCTGGAATTCCAAATTTCCAATCCCGTCTTCAATCTGTTCTTGTGGTTAGAGATGAGGCTGAATTTCTGCAGAGACCAGAGGCGCAGACACAAAGAGATGAATGAAGAGAGGTACAGATTGCAGTGCTTCACCCGTTCGAAAATGAAGAGAATATAATGCAACAGAAGACCGAAGATGAATCAAGGAAGAATAAAAAAAGAAGAAGAAGATCTAGGAAGCTGAGAGTCAGGAGAGCAAGCGCGCAGCAGCAGCGCACAGCAGCAAGCCATCGGCGATCGGCAGTGTGAACTGAAGATTGAAGCGCGTACGGGAGTGTAGACTAGGTTGTATTTTGACACAATACAAAAATTTCGGTTAAAAAACTGAAATAATTTCGGTTCTCAGTTATAACCGAATAACCGGAACCGACTGCTCACCCCTACTTTGGGTTGATTCGGTTTCTGGTGAAGTCGGTTCTGGTGAATTGGGTTCGGGTAGGTTCGGGTTGTACCAAATTTTGGTTTGATTCGGTTTTGGTTCAGTTCGGGTTTTTCAGGTCACACTATTCAGTTTAAAATCGGGTGCGGATCGGGTTGGATCGGTTCTATTTTCTGGTTCGGGTCACATTTGCCAGTCTACTTATATGATAGACTAATCAAAGTATTGACTCCGCAATTTCAGTCCGAACTTTGTCTCCGATCCGAATACATCTTTTTTGTTTTTTGGGAAAATTCACGAGATACCCCTGTTTTCTTTCGTAATTCACAATATACCCCTGTGATTTTAGTATTTAACTTTAAACATGCTTAAATGTTGTCCAAAATTGATGAAACTTTACATTGACGATGCTAAAGTGTTATATTTTGGTCCAATATCAAATTTGAAGTTTTTTAAGCTCACATGTGACATGTGGGACCCAATGAACAGTCACATATTCATTGGGTCCACAGGTCACATGTGAGCTTAAAAAGCTTCAAATTTGATATTGGGCCAAAATATAACACTTTAGCATCGTCCATGTAAAGTTTCATCAATTTTGGACAATATTTAAGCATGTTTAAAGTTGAATTACGAAAATCACAGGGGTATATTGTGAATTACGAAAGAAAAGAGGGATATATCGTGAATTTTCCCTTGTTTTTTTATTGTATGGAATGTATACTTATAGGATTAGAAGCATGATAATTACATAGATTTAGATAACAGACCCAGCTGGTACTAAACCACCTAAATATCTACCTCGCAAACAAAGGCCTGCAAATAATTTATTTGTCTGAGGAAAAATTACTATCATTTACAATTGAGCTTCATGGGCCTTTACATAAGTAGGAAGGTGTGAGACAGACCATTACATAATTTTAGCGACTTAGCCTGCAAATAAGAGTAGGGAATTAATGACAATCCCTCACATAATTTTAGTGACTTACGCCCATATTCTAGTGGAGACAAGGAAGAAGCTAGATTGTATAACGGAGAAAAAAATATTCATTGGATATGAATAGGGAGGATACAACACTAGTACAAAAAACGTCTATTTCGGCGCCCCTATTTCGGCGGTTGTAGATAAAACCGCCGAAATAGGAGCCCGAGATGTATTAGGTGTGTAGAGAAGGGGTCTATTTCGGCGGTTCCTAGATGTGAACCGCCGAAATAGGCCATATTTAATAATAAAAAAAATAAAGAGACCTATTTCGGCGGTTCCTTACGCGAAACCGCCGAAATAGGTTTTTCTATTTTTCTTTTTTTTAATTTAATCATCTATTTCGGCGGTTCTTTGTTAGGAACCGCCGAAATAGGTCTCTTTAATATTTTTTTTTTAAATATGGCCTATTTCGGCGGTTTCTAACAAAGAACCGCCGAAATAGGTCGTTTTATTAAACAACCCCCACCCCGCCTCGACGCCATTACGGTTTCATTAACACTAAATTAACCCCTCTTCTCTCTTAAGCACCGGCGATTTGGTAAACTCCGACGCAACCACCAACTGTCGCCGTCGCCTCTCCCTCCGTCTTCGCCGGACGTCGCGCCGCCGGTGTGTTTGTGGCGTCGGTGGTGTCGCCGCCCTCCTCTCGCCCAGCAAACAGAAGCGCGCGAGGTGGTAAGAACCCTAACTTCATTTCAGTTTCGATTTTATTATTTAATTGTTAATTTGTTGTTAAAATTGATAGATTGTTGTCACATTGTGATTGTGGATGATGATATTATGTGTGTGTGAAATCTTTGAAGATTTGGTTGTTAAACTATTAAATTTATGTATGCACACAAGGTGTTCGACGAAATGTCCGAGTGAATTTTTGTGCTGTTTTTGGCCCTTCTTTTAAGTATAGTTAGGTTAGCTTATTTGGGCTAGATTTATTATGCTTATATATGGGGTGGAACAATGTTTGAGCATTATTTGTTTAAGTATAGTTAGGTTAGCTTATTTGTCCACTTAAAATTACTTGTTAATTCACATTTCATAAGTAAATATACATTGTAAATATACATTGGTGAGTGAGATCTCTGCTAGTTATATAAGTTAAGCAAAATTTGTACTAATCACAAATGTAAGTTTACTTGTTCGAACAAGTAATATAAGTTAAGCAATTAAGAGTTCTCCTTGTCTTCATAAACAATGTAGTCGAGTTGATGAGTTATCATCTTTGACACTAAGTTCCCCACTCTCTGTAGATTGTATTAGTGTTATACTAAAAAAAATTCTTATTGTGCTTGTTTGAATGAGCTAACGATAATGTTTATAATTTACATATTGATTATGATATAATTATCGTTAATACAAGAGTGTGATGCATAAGTGGTATATTGAAAATTATGGATAACATGTTAAACATGAAAAATACAATTTAGGTTGTTATGTAAGTTATAGTTTGATCTTGTCATTTATGAGTTGTTATGAACAACTTCATTCATTGGTATAAAAATACTAATAAACATTCGGTAGTGTAATATATATAATGTATATATATATATATATGAGTATTGTATAGTCGTTAAGTTTAATATAAAATTATTCTAATTGATCTGAATGTTGTTCAATCTTTATGCGTTGCCTCTGTAGAGATTGGCTACACGCGTCTCGCACGCCCGATTGAGAAGAGAGGCTGGCTGAAAACAATTCATTTAGAAACCGGTAAATTTTTTTTAATTTAACTCTTCATTCTCTTCATTCGTTCACTCACTGTAAATTTGCAACCTAACTGCATATAAGGAACAAACACAACTACTGAGTTTCTCTTGTGTCTATACGTATTTGTGTCTCTACAGATAAATACTTAGAAGCTTCTTTACCATTTGATGGTATATTGAAAGCGGAGCGGAGAACAATTCATTTTCGAACCGGTAATATAATCTAACTTATCATTTTTCTCTTTTGTACTTTGTATTGATTTCCACAAATTATTGGAATTTCGTTTGATGATAAATTTGGTATATATTAGTTTGGTTTATGATTGAAATTTGTGTTGTTGAATAATTGGTGAATGCTTAATAATAGGCATGGTTGTGTCTTTTTTTTACTTTGTATTTGATTTCCACAAATTATTAAAATTTGGTTTGATGGATAAAGTTGGTATTAGTTTGATTTGTGATGGAAATTGTGTTTATGAATGGTTGGTGAATGCTTAATAATAAGCATGGGATAGGTAAAATTATGCAAAAGTCATGCCGTTTTTTTATTTTTTTAAATCTCTTCGTAATGAATATTGTTTGATGTATGTGTATATGTCTAACAATCCTTTTTTTTATCAGGTCTCACTACATTCAAGTCCGTGAGTCACCTCTCTTGTTTCCTGCCTTCTTCCATTACTGTTGCACTTTCCTCCTCTGTGCACAAGTAAGTAACTAAACCTTATTTTTTGTTTAATAAATGCAATTATGTATTTAAATATAAGTGCTAGTACATAATTTAGCTTCATTCCCTATTTGTTGATGCATTCTTTTGTAATTTATTTTTGTTGCTCCCTTGCAGAGACATATCAGAAGTGGTATTGCTGCATCTCTCACACAGAAGCGTACCTCTCAGGAACCAGTCTCCCCTGTCCATAAATCCTTAAAAAACAAGTACGTATTTTAACTCTCGATTCTTTGTTAATCTCTAAAACGGTTTGAACTTATACAGTGGAGAATTGAAAGCGTTGATTTGATGATCTGAATTTGCAATTGGTTTTCAGTTAGCTAGTAAAGAATTGATTTATTTTTAATTGTTGGTTGCTGCCATTGTTGGAATGTTTGTGGTTGTGATGACTTTGGTGAGTGCTGAATAATAAGCAGGGATGTGTACCATTATGCAAAGGTCATGCCGAATTTTTTGTAGAAAAAGTATTCGTAATATTGTTTTAAACACCGGTTTCTGTTTTAGAAGTGCAACAATTTCTTAAATTTAAATGCTAGTTTATTTGTGTTTGCAACCTTAGAGTTAGGCTAGACTAATTGACAATCATCCCAGTCATGCTCCATTAAGAAATAAACATGTGCAACTTAATACAGGCATATTCTACAAAGGCTCTAACTCACACCTGTGATCTGTTGCACATGTGTAGTATGGAGCGTGACTGGATGTATGGTGATAAAGGCGAACATTTTGACAAAATGCTGAAAGAGTTTGCAAAGCTGCAGTGCAACACAAGGACAGGACAAAGGCGGAGAAAATTCCATGTCCTTGTGTTGATTGTGGTGTGGTTAGACATTATTCAAGCATCAACCTCGTACAAACTCCATGTGAAGACCGTGGTTTCATGCCACATTATACAAAATGGATTTTTCATGGAGAACGTGTTGAAGATAATGCTTCATCTTCCTACAGTCACGATCGGTGTAACTCAAGAACCGAGCAGACATTCGATACTACTAACGAGTCAGAACTCCCAAGCGCTTCCGGAGTCAATGTTGACAGTGAGTCGACTTATCATGATGAACAAATTGATGAGATGCTTGATAACGTTGAGGATAACTTTGTCGACCGGCCGGATGAGTATCAAAGGTTGTTGGACGCATCCAAAACGGCGTTGTATCCTACTTGCACTATGTACACGAAATTGACAGCTATATTGAATTTGTTCAACCTGAAGGGAAGATATGGATTGAGTGACAAAGGTTTCACGGCATTCCTCGAGCTGATTCATGATATGCTACCGGATGAGAACGGTCCCCCTACGACCACGTATGAGGCAAAGAAATGGGTGTGTCCAATGGGAGTAGAGTACAAAAAAATTCACGCGTGTCCAAACAACTGTGTGTTGTACAGGGGTGAATACGAACATCTGGACAATTGCCCGAAATGTTCGTTGTCCCGGTATAAGCATAAAGATGGTGAGTACTCTTCCGTTCAGAAAAAAAGCCCTCCAGCAAAAATTGTTGGTATTGCCGATTATACCCAGATTCAAACGGTTGTTTGCGAATCCGAAAGATGCAAAGAACATACGATGGCATGCGGAGGGGAGGGTAGAAAGAGTGATGAGAAACTAAGACATCCAGCAGATGGGCCTCAGTGGAGAGAACATCAATAGACGGTACAAAGAACATTTCGGACATGAAGATAGGAATCTGAGGCTTGGGTTATGTACTGATGGAATGAACCCGTACGGCACATTGAGTAGTCAAATCCAATGATGAAAAAGGTAATATTCACTCGTGATGTTACCTTTGCTGAAAATGAGTCATGAGATTGGAATAGAAGTGGTTCCAGAGCCGTAATATCTCCCTTGCTGAAGAGTCAAATCCAGAGGGAGGAGACGCAACACAATATCAGGTTTAGACAGATGTTGATAGACCACAGCTTCATCGCCGACATCCAGTACATCTTAAAGATTATAAGGTAAGCCTTGACGATGGAGATACTGATGATCAAGAGATTGTGCATTTTGCTTTATACACAGATCTTGAGCCTGTGGCAGTGAAGGAAGTGCTTCATGATCCAAAATGGATGGCGGCGCGGCCATACGTGAGGAAATTGATGCCATTGAAAAAAAATCATACATGGGTCCTTACTGATTTTTCTCCAGGTAAATAAGCCATTGATGTGAAGTGGGTTTTCAAGACGAAAATGAAGCCCAATGGTGAGGTGGAAAGATACAAAGCTAGATTAGTGGCAAAAGGGTTCAAGCAAAGACCAAGCCTTGACTACCAAGAAGTTTCTCACTAGTTGCTTGAATAAAGACTATCATGCTGATCATTGCCTTGGCTGCTCAAAATCAATGGAAGATACGCCAGATGGATGTGAAGTCATCTTTCCTCAATGGCCCACTTGAAGAAGAAGGGTTTGTCATGCTCTCCGGTTTCAAAAAATGTGGAAGTGAAAGGAAAGTATACCGACTGAAGAAGGCTTTGTATGGCTTAAAGCAAGCTCTTAGAGCTTGGAATAAGCATATAGACTCCTACTTTAGCAAGAATGGTTTTACTAGATGTCCTTTAGAGCATGCCCGATTTGTGAATGTGGATAAAAACTAGCGGTATATTAATAATTTGTCTATACGTTGATGAAATGATTATTATAGGAAACCATCCCAGTATGATTGAATCCTTTAAGAAGTCCATAATGAAGGAGTTTGAGATGTCTGACCTGGGGCTGATGTCATACTTCCTTGGTGTTCAGGTGATACAAAAAGATGATGGAAATTTGTTACTCAAAGGAGGTATGTTGCTGATCTTTTGAAGAAGTTTAAGATGTTTGATTGCAATCTGGTAAGGACTCCTGTGGAGGTTGGATCCAAATTAGCAAAGAATGAATAAGGGGCCTATGTTGATCCAACCTACTACAAGCAGATTGTTGGCAGTCTATATCTTACCTATACGAGACCGAATATTAATTTAATTTGGCATTGGCATGATCAGTAGATTCATGAAGTAAGTATGATCGACCGTATTTGCATGTGGCAAAGAGAATCCTGCCATATGTGGAAGGAACCTACAACCATGGATTGTTCTATGGGTCTACTAATGACATTTTTGTTGTAGGATATTTTGACAGTGATTAGGGCGAAGATGTAGATAATTGAAAGAGCACTTCTGGATATTGCTTCAACTTTAGAACAACTGCATGCTCATGGTCATCCAAGCAGTCTATTGTTGCGTTGTCAACCTGTGAGGCAGAATATGTGACCGTGGAAACAAGTGCTTGCAAGCGATATTGTTGCGTACCTGATGAATCACATCATTTTTCACAACAGAAGCCGATGACGATTTTTTTATGATAATACTTCAGCACTTAACCTGGAAAGTAACCCGGTCATACATGGTAGAAGCAAGCACATCGAGACCCGATATCATTATTTGGGAGATCAGGTTGCTAAGACTGATATAAAAGTGAAGTATTGTAGATCTGAAGATCAAGTTGCTGACATTCTCACAAAATCTATGAAGTATGATGCCTTCGTCAAGCTAAAAGAAAGGATGGGGATGACTTCGATGAAAATTTAGGTTTAAGGGAGCATGTTAAAATAATAATAATCTAGAATTTTCTTTTCTATTTTAGGCAAATTTTTCCTTCATCATTCAACTTTCAGTTTCCTTATTTATTTGCTAAAGAGTATGTCAAATTTGTTTACTTTTATCCGTTGAGTTGTTAGACTTGGCAAGTCTTAGCAATTAGTCGTTGTACTTTTTTTACTATATTAGAGTAGTCGGGTATGCTGTCAAAGCTCAAAGCATATTTATCTTCATTATATTCCTTCTTGGTGTGTTTATCATCTTAAAACCATTAGAAAACGCATTGGATCCACCAACGTTACACCCACAGGCCGACAAATTAGTACATTAATTCTAGTCGACAATCACTCACATCAACTGAATGACTATTTCAATTGACAACTGGAAACTCATCACATCTATACATAAAGATAAAGACACGAATCAATAACTATCTAATCAACTATTACTGATAGAATCAAGTAGATATTTATGTGACTATGCCCACTACTCACACTTGAAAGCTTAGAGCTTTCACAATATGATCTCTTTCTAAACCATACTTTTCTCTTCTCAACCGTATATTTTTAACTGAATGACTTCCAGTATTTATGAAATTACAATTACAACAATTTTTGATATTCTAACACCTTAAACCCTTAATCACTTAACAATTATAACCAACTTTTGTCGACGAGCCAGTCCCTCCTTTTTCGGGAGGCTACTACATTTGGGCTAATTAAGTCTTCAAGGACTTTAGTTAATGTGTTATCTTCATCACCTTTAGCACCCTTTTCGATGAGTTGAGGCTTCAAGACGTTAACTCTCACCCACTTCCTTGTAACACCCCTACCATTAATACAATCATTACCGTCCAATCTCCTCGTACATCCAGATTCGCGCAGCGGATACATACTTACATACAGTGGGTGATACAATGTCATTAGTCACCCACGTGACTAACAAGGCTACTACTTCTACATACAACATTGGTCTGATGGACCGGAATATCCGAGTGCTACACAAATACAATCTTCACTACAATTACCAATTAGGTACTACAACTTCCCATTCAATGCAATACTCCATAAGTTCAATACATGCTAATACACCAAGTTTACTAAGATCCTTATACAAGTAGAATACCTCTTTCAATTCCATACATACTCATTAAGAGTCTACATCTACCATTCCTCACAACTACTTACTTCCTAAGTACAAGAGTGTGCCATTTAGTACACCTCCACATTCTACTTCTAGCTAACCAAGCGTAGCCACCGGTCTCTTATCTTGACCATATCTGCTTCGGTACCTGCACACTAAAAACGTTCCCCCGAAGGGGTCAGCTTTCGCTGAGCATGATAACCGCATACCCCGCGTACTAGTGAGGGTACGCCGACCACTTGGTCGAATACATGCGATTGATTTCATTCAAACATACATGCATACATGCTCTTATACACAATGTTACAATACATTACACAATGAATGCATACATACACTTCAATGCATACTCTTCAATACATAATGGTATACTTTACAAGCCATCAGATACGTTCTTACCTTTTCGAAATCCGCAATACACAATACATATACAGTACATACGCAATACATACACAATCCACCATACTTGTTAGCTCATGTTGGTCCTCCCGTGTTAATCGGGTGGAGATTACTCTTTTACTCGTTCCACAGTACTTACGCATACATACTCATACTCATACATACTTACTTACTTACTTACTCTTACTCATGTTAAGTCGTCGGGACCTCCGGCCCGGGGACTACTCTGTCCCACCACGGGATTTACTTGACTCACCAATCTGGGATGCTACCCATTTAAGGGGCTTGGGCCGCGGACCAGTTTAAGAGTCAGGAATCGGATCCAACCTCTTGTGTCTCCTCATCCTCACGCGTGGCCGAAGCTATATCGGACTTCTACTCATTCCAATTTACTCACTTAAGTTGGGAGTTAGGTAGTTAGGAATTAGCAGAAGTCATTCATTCAAGCCACATACACAAATACATTGCTCAATACACATTCATACGAAATACAATACCATACTTGAGTACAATACAAGATTTGAATACAGTTCATCATCATTCATACATTTCATGAATTATACAAACTATTGTTCAAGACAAATATCAAGAACAATGTAAACAAGCACAGTAAGTGCAATATAGTCTGATTCATGCATTTATCTTATTAGGTGATCAAATAAGCACACAAATCGGGGTAACCAGATTAGGATACAGGGCATGAAGAAATCATACCGTACACCGTTGTACTTGTATCCGACGTTCCTCCGGTGTTCACAAATCAAGTCCTATAGTACACATATAATCGAGTGATTAACTAACTATAATCAACTTAACTCGTATTCCCATTACGTTTCCTAACTCGTACTTACTATGTCCTTACACATCTTACACTTACACATTACTTACTTACTCTTCATTACTTTAAGTTTATTCCCTTACTTAACAATGGTATACTGATATATGTACATTTATATATGTGGGTATACTGTATATACATATATAAATTATCCTGTAATTTAATTTACATTTTTTTTGTACGACTCGACCGACCTTACCCAAGTCCGGTCCCAGGGTCGGTCGAAGTCAGTAGGGAAATGCGCTGGAAAATTTCAGGGCCGACCGACCTTGCAAGTCCGGTCCAAGGTCGGTCCATTCCAGTGAGTTACGGACGGAAAATTTTTAGCCCGACCGACCTTGCAAGTCCGGTCGCAAGGTCGGTCCATTCCAGTAAGTTACAAGACGGGAAAATTTTGAGTCGACCGACCTTGCAAGTCCGGTCGTAAGGTCGGTCCATTCCAGTAGGTACATTACAGGAAATTCTTCTGGCCGACCGACTTTGCATGTCCGGTCCCAAGGTCGGTCCATTCCAGAAGGTTTCCGTCCTTTGTAAATCTAGGCTCGACCGACCTTGCAAGTCCGGTCCCAAGGTCGGTCCGGCCCAGTAATTGCATTTTTATTTCTGTTTTCAGTCCCTCTCCTTACCCATTACTTCCTCATTGTTCCTACACTTAATCTCACATGTTTTAACACTAATTAAACCTCCTAATACCCTTAGTTCATCCACCAAGTTCCTTACTAAATCCATCAATCAACTTACACAATTTCCTCATTTCCTTTCCACACTTGCAACAATTTTTCATCCTTCAATGCTACAGATTTTTGTTCCAACTTCTTACACTCAATACTCCTACTACCAATACCATTATTAGCATCCCAAATACATTTCCAAGCAATTACACATCTATACCCAAGTCCAGCATTCACTTTACTAGGTCTTGTACTCTAATTCTTCCTAGTTCCTCCAATGAAATCCAGTACTTCTTGCTACAGATTTTATACTCTCCTAATCACATACCACTACCACCATTCCATGGTCATTAACATCTCTACTATCTCCCAATACACACCTTGGTTCTCCCATTCACAAGCCATCCATAAATGTACACATTCTACCAAAATTTTGCCATAGCTTACCTACTTTCTTACTTCTCCACATACACACTTCTCATCAAATTTATTCCAAATCTAGCCAAACCACAAGGGTTCTACCAGCACACATACAAAACCTTAGTACACCACTACTTCCTCAATTACAATACCAATACATCATTACTTCCTCAGTCCACATTACTAATGCACATATACAATACACTTGGCTCCAAGGCCTACAATTCACATACTAGTTCACAAATACCCAAAATTCCACAATTACATTACCAATACATTCTTTGGGTTCTTAACTTGGTTTACCCATTCCCATTAATCTAATGCATAGAATTTAGCCTTCAAGAAAGAGCTCTTACCTTAAGCTCTTATTTCCTCTTCCCTTTTCCACCTCTTCTCCTCTCTTCCTTGTACAATCCGGTCACATGGGGAATGGAGTTGCCAAACTCCATTCCCATCACCCAAAGCACACATAAAGAAGTGTAATTAAAATACTAACCCTTAAATTAATGCTAGTTCATTGAAATGCTTAAAGCAAGTTTCTAGGGTTTACCTTGGGGTGTGTTAGGAGGGGTTTTAGCCCTTGGTTCAAGAAGGAGAATCTACCACCATTGCAAGGTGAAATTGATGCTCAAAAGAGAGAGAGAAAACAAGGCATTACAATGGGCAAAAATCGGTTACCAAGGAAGATGGAGGGAAACTTGAACCTTTTATGGAGATTTTTACCTTGTTGGAAAGAGGAGACTCCAAGCTCCATAATGGTGTGCTTTTCTCTTCAAATGGGGAAAACCCATGGAGATGAACTTCCTCATTTTCGGATTTTGAAAAGAGAGAAACGTAAAGGAAGATGAGGGGATTACAAATATGTAATTATTTTACATTTGGAGCTCAAATGAAGATAGAGCATGGGAGAGAAGTGGGAGTTGCCATTGTTGTTGTTGGGGGAGCTCAAAATAGCAGCCCAAGGGAGGAGGAAGAGGGAGAGTACGGTGGGGAGAAGGAAGGAAGAGAGGGGTGAGTGAAATGAGAGAGTGAGGTGAGAGAAAAAGGGGTAAAGTACCCTTTTCACTTTATTACTTTTTGCTTTTTACTCTCTTATTTAATTAGCTAGTTACATGTGTGTGTGGGGGAGTTATTTTACTGTTAAAACCGGCCCCCTACAGTTATACTAGTTGGAGCGTTTTTCGTCTTTTACAGAAAACGCTCGTTATTTTACCCGGTTAGCACTATTCACTATCCGGGTCCGTTTTCTGGAGTTTTTCTCGTTTAATTTTTTACTGGTTATCAAGCTTCCATAAATGCTTAATAATTGTTATTTAATGATTTATAATTTTTACGGGTCTGTTTGACCACTTAAAGTCACGTTTCGGGTTTTCTCGAAAAACGTGCTCTAAAGCTCTATTAGCGTTTTAATTCATTATTTGGATCCGTTTCTTCGGAGTTGTTCCATATATTATTTAGGTCTTGTTAAACCTTTGGAATCCATATAATACGCTATCCGGGGTCCATACCTCCTATGGTTATTTAACGCTTATTTAGCGTTTCTTTATTTCTTTTGGATTTATTTTTCCTCACCAATACTACTTGAGCATTATTAGGCTCTAAATAAGAATTAGAATAATCTTAATCTCTATATTTAAGTTTGGGGTATTTCATCCTTCTTTGTAGCAACGACTTTGGCTATGAAAAATATTGCATCTATTGACATGATCGTATAGTCGATACATCAGTTCTTCCTACAAACATCTTCATTGTTTAGTCAATGGTCCTTAGAGAACTAAGTGAATACATGTATTATCATCGGAAATGACCATGCGCTTAGGATGCGGATGATGTGGGGATTAAGAATGACTTAACCAAGTTAAGTAAAAGTTTATGAAACAATTTTTTAAATTGTAGCCTTATTACTCGTGCTGGTTGCAAGTGTGGTGGTGGAGTCCCCGCACATGTTTTCTTCTTCGTTGCAAATGACACTAATACTAGTAGTTTTTTTGTTTTAACATGTAGGGTAATTCAGGGGTATACACTTATGATCCCATTTTTCTTCAATGTTAGATCTTATTATGAGCCTAGCATATGAAAAAAAAATAGATAGTCTTGTATAGTACGTGGATGTTTCCATTTTATAAGGTGCAACTCAATTACACTGTTGTTGATTGGTCAAAAGTACTACTATTGAATTGTCGATTGATTTTGTGCAATAATAACCTGCTTCATTCACATGTATATGTGAGAGGTTAAATGGAAGATAACAAACTAAATTCAAGTTGAAGACATCCTTAGTGAAGTTCCTAGATTAGTCCTAATAGAAACTAGAGAAAATTAGGATTAAAGCTAAGTGTTAGTGAGTATTGGGTGATTCCACCTTTATAGGGCACATTTTCATCCAATCCTTCAACACACCATTTTAATTTAACTATTCTTAGAAATTGTTTTCAAATCAAAATACCAAACTTGCCTCCAGCTAAACCCCATTTCCTTTAATTGCTTTATTAACTATATACCGGAACTAGGGAGATAGTTTTTAATCTCCTAGCGGAACGACACTTTTATATACTACTACGGTTGGGTACACTTGCCCATACTTTGAACTTGCATTGTTTACAATTTCTCCATCATTATTTCTATTGTATGTGTTTCTAAATATTATGAGGGGTATGAGAACCATGTGAGATATTCTGCCAGTATCACATGAGCATTACGCCAGATCTCAGTATCACGTGAGGCATCGTGCCAAAAAATAATTATCACGTGAGGTATTGTGTCAAGAATCAATATCACGTGACACTGCTGGAAAAAAAAGAATAAACAACGTTTTATTATTGTCTTATGGAACGTTTTTTATGCCAGTGACGCAAATGGTCGAACTCTTAAAGAACGCATTGTAAGCGTTTTTATACATAACTTTAAAAGAACGTTTATTGCTAAAGCATTTTTTAAGGTGTGTAAGGCGGCGGGAATCTACGAGGCATAAAGAACGCTTTCATCTTAAAGCATTCTTTATGTCTGAACATAAAAAATGCTTGTTTAATATAAGCGTTCTTTATGACATTTGGCGCGAGAGTATAAGAAACGCTTATACATATAAGCGTTTCTTATAAGGTCCTTTTTATATTTATTTTTATACAATTTATTACCCTGCGCATAACACAAAATGCGTGCTACAGATCACAAATTGCCATTCACAACCTGTTTGCATTATATAGGCCGATCAACCAAAAAGGTGAATTTTAACAGATATGCAACAGTAGTACTTTGTTGCATTATACTAGCACATAGGCTTAAGTGTAGTACCAATCAACTACAACATTTGTAACTAGTTAACCAAACTACTAAAATGGTCAAGTCATAACAATACAACCATTTGAAAAAAAAGAACAGATAGCTACAACTATGACTTCTTCTGATCAATTTAGTGCTTTCAACACATGTGTGCTCCTTGACAAACTTGATCGGCTTGTGAATAAGTATGTCATTGTATTGAGAAGAAATCAACAAGCTGCACGCGAGAATTATAAAAGCAATTAAGTACACCATTTTAACTATCCAAACATGCACAAATAGTTAAATTACCAATTCAAACACAAAAGTACTTATAATACGTACCTGAGAAGAAATTTCCAATTCGCTAAGACAGTTGCTACCTCTGTTGAAGATGAAAGCTAGTATCGACGATCATGATGATTCTTCTACTGATACAAAAGAGACAGAAGAAGAAAAGCATGATACAAAAGAGACAGAGGCAGATACCACTCGGTCTCTACTGATCTCGGAATTCCACATTATTTAGCTGTGTCATCCCCAAAGTTTTCAGTGTTGTCCAGTTCTGATTGTTCGATCTACTGAAGCTTCCGCAGCATACTAGTCAGAGGTGACTAAAGGAAAAGGAGAAAAGGAAGGTCGTGAAGGAAAATTTGGTGGGCCTGTCCGAGTTCAATTTTTTTATTAAAGGTTGATGACGATCGAAGGTGCATAGGCGCTAGCCAAAAATGTAGAGGGTACTGAAATACCCCAAACCTTGATAGGTAGTTTAATATTAAACTATGGTTTGTAAAGGCTAAAAGTGCCTTGGAAAAATCAGTGAACAATTTAAACCATAGTAAAATGCAATAAGCACTAAGACACAGCTTGAGCAAAAACATGTTCTAAGCTTGGAGTGAACTTGGTTAGGACCCAAAGAGCCTACCAAGACTTAATAATATTCAATTATGATTTAATAAGGCTAATTAAGTCCTTAGTAAACCTTAGTAGACAGTTAAACCAAATAAAACATAAGAAAAACCTTAAAGTCAATAAGAGCAAAAATGTGCTCTAAGCTTGGGATAAATTTGTATAAGACCTAATGGTCATACCTATACCTTATAAATATGTTAATGAACATATTAAATCAATTACCAAAGAAAACCAAGCTTGAAAACAAGTTAAACACAAAAAGTGCTTTAAGGAGTCTTAAAGCACGTTTTTGAAAATTGTCTTGTAAATGAGTTTGAATGGCTAATGTCCATCATTACTCTTTAATTAACATGTGTACTATATAGTATCACATTTGGAAGTCTATATCAATGAGAAATCAAAAATTTCACATCTATGTGCCTTGTTTTAGTGAATAGTAACTAAAAATAAGCTAGTTGTAACATATGTTGTTATAAGTAATTAAATGGTCAACAAAGACCATGACTAGGCCTAAAACATTAAGGGGCCGGTTTCTCCATGTGTGACTCACCACACTTGGCCAATCAAATAACTAAGGAAAGTAATAAAGCAAAAGAACTATTTACTTTAACATAAATATCTTCCAAAAGTAGAACTCATCTTCATTCTTTCATTTCTTTCATTCACACGTCTCCTTCCTCCCTTCATGCTCTCTTCTACGGTTGCTACACCATATACAATTCTCAATCTTCTTTCACTTGTAACTTCTAGCTCCATGGTCCAAATTCAATTTCAAGACCACCATTCTTCTAGTTGGAGCAAGCTCTACACTTCTATCTTTCAAATCTTCAAAAGCCTCATTTCGGTGCCAAGGAGATTCACCATTGATGGAGCTTGAGCTCACCTTTTCACATATTATTGTTCTCCTTTGCTTCAAGGTAAGGAAACTCAAAGAAAAATGATGTTTCCTTCATGTTTGTGTTGTCCGAAAATTCACCTCACAATGGTGTCTTTACCTTGCTTGTTTTTAGCTCCATTTGAACCTTGCAAGGGGCTAGGAGGAGTCCTCTCTTGATACTTATTCAAGTTCTCTTTCCAATTCCAAGGTAAAACAATTACCTTAATGTGTTAAGACAATATATGTGCCTAGGGTTTACAATGAGATGAAGCACAATGCTTGAATACTCATTCTATTATTTGTACATTGTTAGAAGTTGACAAACAACCAAACACCCTACCGGTTTTACAAGGAAACAAGAAAGAAGTTTGTGAGGAAAAAGAGGTAAACAAGCTATCTCAATGTAGTTAAATGCCTTAGGAAAATGAGCTGATTTGCTTAATAAAATACCTAAGGAGCCAAAGGTGAATGACCTAGAAAATGCTCTCAAGGAACTATTAAGGGGCATATGTGATATTGAGTGTATTTGCAGGTTAAAGGCAATATACTATGTGGAAATTCAGTGTTTAAGGTTATGCAATTTAAGGGCCTAAGAGCCATGTTATTTAAGGGCCTAAGTGCCAAGCAATTTAAGCTTATGCACTATATTGTGATATAGTGCTAAATGTATGAAGTTTGTGTAAAAAATGTGTTTGATGGTTTTAGGTGTTTTTGAATGAAATAGGTAAAAACCTAAGTGTTTGGATGTGAGAATATACAAGAGAAGTTATGTCAAAATTTGGGGAAAATGGTAAGAAGTTCTAAGGTTTTAAATGGTTCTGGTGAACTAGGAAGTGTTAAAGGATAAATGTTTTACTAAGAAAGAAACATGTTTTAAGTGATTTAGAGTGATACAAGGATTTAGGTATTATCTTGGAAGTTCTAGGAATTCAATGAGTGTTGAGAATGTATTCAAGTCTTGAAGAAGTTTGTTCAAGGTTTAGGAATGTTGATGTTTAGGTAAGATGTCAAAAAAGAGATGTAGTTAGTAAGAAAAGAAGTTGTTGAGAATGATGTTAAGGTGTAGAGAGAAACACCTTGGTATAGTGGTCATTATTGGTGAAATACCACTTAGGAATCTTAGGAGAAAACATTCCAAGTGCTAGGAATTTTGTAAGAAATTTGTGAATGATAAAATGGTTTTGGTGAGTGATTTAAAGAGTTAAGCATATGGGCTAAAGGTGTGTTTGATGTGCCAAAATGATGTTAGAAACACATTAGGAGGCTTGAGGAAAAGTTTGGAGAAAATTTAAGTTTGACAAGTTTTGGACAACTTCTGGTGTTGTCCGACCCAGGGTGGGTCGGACAGCTCTGTTTTAGTCCGGTTGGAGTTTCTGGAATGGTCCGACCCAGAGGTCTCTGGGTCGGACATGTGGTTCTAAGTCTCTGAATGGTCCGACCCAGATGGTTGGGTCGGACATGGGTCGGACAGGTGTATTTAAAGACGGGAAAAGTTTCTGGAACGGTCTGACCCAGTTGTGGGTCGGACGGTGGGTCGACGGCCCAAAGTAAGTAAAAAAAAAAAGAAAAAAAAGAGTTGTTTAAGGTTATGAGATGATATGTAATGATGGGGATTGATAGGTAATGATGTATAAGTTGTTAAGGACATGTTAGGTGAGTTTTAATGAGAATTAAGTGGGTGAAAAGTTGTAATAAAATGTGAAAGTAAATCAAGTTAAAATTGTAAAGTTATGTAACTAAGTTAACGGGAAAAGTTTATAAGCATTAGACATTAAATGATCGTGCTACCCCGATGTTAATAAAAGTACATGTAATGTTATCAGTTGTTCGAGAATTGCTCGAGGAACGTAGGTGGACGTGATAAAGTGGACTCCGGTGACAGGTATGGTTTTCTTGCAACCTGGTGTCCTACCGGATTACACCGGCTTGTATGCCAATGTGTTTTTTCTGTATGTTTGCCACGTTGTAAGATAAAACATGTAATGAGTTTACAGTAATTCATATATGTGGCGTGTTCAACTCCGATACCATTTAACCTCGGCAGTGTTAACCTTAGTAACTGAGTCTAGGATCACATGAGAGTTCGGTATTCGGATTAAACGACCCGAACCATGGGCGCGTTCTAAACCACGGCTATGCTGAGTTGATTATGTGATGTTGTGTATGTGAATGTAGGGATCTCCCTGTAATGTTTAACCCAGTCGTATACTGTAATTGTGTCAGGTGTGAATAGACTCCATAGTGGGTTCTAACTAATATCTAAATTAAGTATGTACAACAGTAGTGAGGAATCCGGTTTGGCCGTCGCGCGTTGTTTTGGGAGAGGGTATCCTTCTTAGCCTTACCCTTCTCTGTGTTATGGTTGTTTTGCCCTCACGGGTTATGATCTCCCATTAGCTTATCCAAGCTTAGCTATTCTGACTTATGTCGTTTAAGGGGGAACATGTGTTTGTGTGGTGTGTTGGGGCCGCCTCCAAACCGAACCATCTTAACTTAAGTTACTCGTCCGACTATTAGGACGGTAATGAGTGTTGTTGTTATTGTATAACGAGCTTACCATGAGGGTGACATCATTCTCTAGGCTCACCATTGATTTAACAATGTTTGGGGGTCGTTCCTAAGAGGACTGTTTCCCGTTATGTTATGTGATGTTATTGTAAGCAATTCCTATTGCGATGTTATCATATGCACGTCGATACGTGAAAGTGTGGTTAAGTTTAGTATGTGAGGAATGATATATATTGTGAGATATGAAGTGTGTGATCATGGATATGAATCCCAGTTTGAGAAAAGAGGCGTTTAAGGATAACCATTTAAGGGTAAGTGTCGTCTATTAAGGAAGTAGCTCCATTAGAGGAGGAACACTCTAGGGATAATGAATACCATGAGTGACTTATTAAGTAAGGATATATTATCCGTTTGTTGAGCCCGTTGAGGCGAAATGTTTATTGTTGTGTGTTTTTACTGTTACATGCATGATTTAAATTATCAACCGCATGCTAAGACGACATTAGTTGTGCGTGGCCCGTAGCATTGGGCTGCGGGATTACCATACCAGCAAAGTGTGAGCCCCTTGGGGGCCACCCTTTCTCTTCTTTTCCTATTTCAGGTACAGAGAGCTGGAAACCGTTTCGAGAGTAGGACGGGGTATCATTGTACATGGGTATTCATTTAAGTGTATATATACAGTAGGGGTAGTAAGACCGAAATTGTTGTCGGCATCAATTTATAAATACTCGGTATAGTTGAAAGGTGTATGTTGTTGTTGTTGTTATGGAAAGGGATAATAATTGTGTAGTTGCTCGGGAATTTAGCCCATCAGACCGGTACAATGTATATGGTTAGCCTTGTTAGCCACGTGGGTGGCTAACGGCGTGTAACACCAACGAGTTAGTAATGTGATGAGGTTTGTATTTCCGCTGCAGTTTATTGTAAGTGTGTTAATGTTGGATGGGGTGTTACAAAAAGTGGTATCAGAGCGAAGTATCGCTCTGATGACTGAATTACCGAGCTTAGGAAGTACCCGAGTTAGGATTTTAGTACTTTGGTTGAGGGTTGAGTGATAGCGTGAGAGATACGCGTAGTTAGGTATTACCAGTGTGTACTGGAACCTACAATATCCATCCCACCCTCCACAATCCCTGTTTTATAACTTGGGAAAACAATGCCAGAGAGATGAAAGTCCACTCTTACTCGGAATACCCGATCTGGCTGTCTTATTAAATACCTTTTAAGGTACGGAGAACCTGTCAT
Organism: Limonium bicolor; assembly: GCA_023374045.1. NCBI lineage: Eukaryota > Viridiplantae > Streptophyta > Magnoliopsida > Caryophyllales > Plumbaginaceae > Limonium > Limonium bicolor. The sequence continues at coordinate 184,191,010 of CM041782.1, forward strand.
ACGGTAGATCCTGAAAACAGGGAATCCCGGAGACGTTCCCATCTAAACAGTGTTAACCGCATTTAATAGCGAAGAATGAAAAATCTTGTGTAAGAAGAATAGAATTTCCGGCAACCTGGGTCGACATGACAAGCAGTCGAGAATAACCAACTTGCAACGCACCAACCGTGCAACAGGCAAGAAATGGATTAGTGAAACCCGAGACGAGTGTCTTCGAACCACAGTTGATAAATAATACCCAACGGTATACCAACCGACAAGGGAACTACAACGTAGTGCCCAAATACGTGGAACGGGCTACAAAGAGAATACAATACTAAGAAAAAGGGTCTCCCAGAATGAGAAACACCCTAGTTGATAGTCGTCATGTGAAGACGGTGAGAATCACCTAGAAGAGTTATTATCAAGGCAGTAAGATCAGTGAGGGCCAACAAGGCCACTGATGACAGTATGGGTAAAACAATACCACAACCGGTATGTGTTGAACCGATAGCCAGTTAGCATGGCGCACTTGCCATAGCAAGTGCTGCTATAACAGGGCTGTTCGGAAAATTTATAACCACCACAAGGTACTTAGTAAAGTACCATGAAGTTAAACGGGATCATTATGACCATGGAAGGGCTTGGTAGCCTAACCTCTGTAATTGTAAATACACAGTCAGCAGGAAGCTAGACTTGGTTAAGGTAAGAAGATGTTGTGAAACCATGAAAATTTTCTTTCAACCCAGATTATTCAAACCCTTTTCTTTTCAAAACCAGATTTTCTTTCAAACCAACACTTCTTTCTAACCATCTTCTAAACCAACCAGTAAAACCAAGGACAGTTGACGAGGATACAACAATGGATAAACTTTCCCTCGATTAAGTTCGGGAAGTAAGAATGAATATTGTCACGGGACAATATAAGGGAGTTGACAACAGAATACTTCACCTAGGCGTGTGACGGACACTACGAGTGTACCAACTGAATTGTGGGACGACCGCACTCCGATAGGAGCTTGTGGGCCTGACAGACCTACTTATGGGTTAGTTGGGTAAGTAGTAATGTATCAGTATGGTACCCCACATATGTATACGAGTGGAGTCCGAAACACGGGAGGTAGTTGACTCCGTCTACGGTCAGCAGTATAAGTCAAACAACAGCTAAGAATTACCATGAATGGTTGAAGTTAAGGACTCAATTAGTTAACGAGACTAAAAGGATTACTGAATTCCTTTCAAGGAAATGTTTAGAGTCAGGAGGTGCGAAGTGCACCAACTGTAATGAAAACATCTTATACGTCTTAAGGATCCTCAAGGATAAACATGATAACTGGAACGGTGACCCAGCCTATACATGGCAAGGCAGATGCTTGATATGGACAGATTAATGTGTAACAAACGGGATGAAACTCCCAGAATGAGTACCTACAACACTACCAGGAAATGTTGATCTTCACAGAAGAAGATAATAAGCTAGTTAAGAACGCAAACGGCGTGGCTAACTGAATATACCAATAAGTGCGAACCAGATGTAATGGCATGACTTAGCAACACCCAGGAGCAATCCTTAAAGGGTGTTCGCATCAACAATTGTTGCACGAAATAACGTGACAGAAACACGAGGGTTGAAACTAACACCCAGTTTAGACATAAGCTGTCAGGAAACGGACTGACAAACCTAAGGGGCATCCATGAAAGGAAACGGAATGCAACGACCTTGTCATGGAGCTCAATATAATATCCAAACCATATAATACAGTACAGAGAATATATATGTGTGTGGACAGCCTACAATGAGCCCAGCTCAAGGCAAATAAGGCTCATAAGCCATAAGCAAGATATGTTATATAAATTCGATTGATTGTAGAAGTTTATGTTGTATAAGTGAATAGAGTGGTAAACGAACCACTGCATTAAGAGTGGGGATACCTCTCGATATTGTGAGACCGCAGGAGCGGTAGTTATGTGAATCGAGTTCAAGAATATGTTAAGGATGGACGATGTTATTATTGAAAGAGAGCAGTTAGTTTAGTAGTATGTGTGTATAAAGTGAAACACCGAGCTGAATACCGCCGGTTGTGACTCGAGTGATCAATGCTCAAAGAGTATTCAGTAGTCATCCAAAAGAATGACAAACCGTAATACGAGTGATGTAAGTATATGTGTGGAAGTTAATGTGACAGTAAGTAGACCATGTAAGTTATTGTTATGCAGCGAGTAAGAGCACGGTTCGCAGCTGGCGACCGTTGTATCAGTTATGAATTAAACTCAGTGGAGATGCAAGATAAGCGATGTTAAACGGATTGGGCAATAAGCCAGTGGTAGGTACTGTATGATGAGGAACTCAGTGTGAATTCCATGGCGACTCGCATGAGGGATTTACTGTCAAGAGTTTACGCCTCTGCACTCTGTATGACTGAGTGTTTTGGTATTGCGTTGCGCAGTAATGATCGAGTGGATAGCTAGGAATTGGAAACATGTTAATTGTGGACAAATAATGTTATAATGGCCGATGCATAAGAAATGCAAAGCCGCACCAATAAGAGTACTTGTACAAAACCAAATGGGAGGCATGATTAACAGTAAGTGACTACAGTAGCACTAACTGCCAAATAGCGGTATGGAATATACCACAAATGTTGTAAATAGCTGAGAGAGCACTACATACTAGGTAGTAGCTCAATCTCAACCGACAGTAAGTCGGAAGGAAAACAAGTCAATCATTGTGAAATACACAGCTGTATATACAGTAAATTACTATGGAAGTGGATAGAAAGTTTATAACTCACCAAATTCGCTAACGGTAAAAGATACCACGCGTCGGTTGAGAAACCATTGTTACCAAGATGAAGGTGACAATTGGAGATGTACAATACAGTAAGAATAACAAAAAGGGGCAATTAAGCTCTACAGTTACTAGAGTTTCGCAGCAGAAACTAGTGAGCCAGTGATTCAAGTGTTGAATGTACATGGTGAACATGAGTGAATGGCTAATTGTTAACGCCTAGAAGCCTAACAGGCCAGAATCGAAACCACTAAGAGTTTAAACAAACTCCAATGAGAATTCTTGGTTTAGGAACTAAACCGCCAATATCGTTAAGATCCTCTAATCAGAATCCATTGTGTAATAGACCGCGTGGAAGTTAAAACACTTCACGACGGCAGAACATTTAAGCCAATGTTTAGTGATTGATTACGTGGGCGTAATCCCTTTTAAGGGGGGTAGAGCGCAAAACCACTTAGTGTATATTACCGTACAAGAGTACGTAGTGTATGTGACTTATATTGTGCATAGCACAAAATTATTGTTTTGATGATTGGTGTGTGTGTTACGTAAACATACACATTCATTCATGGTTTAATTGTGGTAATTGCGCACAGAAGATGCGAATACCATTGTGATAAGTGTGTGTATTTGTTAACAATTGTGTGTGATAGTACAAGTGTGGGAGTAGAGAAACTCCGGGGAACAAAACCCCGACAGTGTATAAATGTGAAACGGTGTGTTGTATTTAATAAAATATATGTGTATATATATACTATATAGTGATTCAAGAAAGGGCATGATACCGACATAGAACCTAGTGAGAATAATTCCCTAGGCAACAGGATTAAAGTGAATGGAGGTAACTGATAGACGGAGTTCTATCCTTTGGAGATGTTATGATCATGATTAGAATGATTTAAAGATAGAAAATTGGAAATGAGTGATTTAGTTGATGCTTGAAATGAAGTGGGAAGTGGAACTTGATTTGCATGCAATCAAGGGAAGCCGAACACAAATTGGGGTGGAAGGATAGTTCGACACTGATGCTGATCACATTAGGGTTGAATGATTCTTGAAACTCCCTATAAGTGGTCACAAATAACCACGCTAAGAAAAGAAGCAAAGAGCTTAAGTTGGACTTGGAGTTGTGTGTGTTTTCAAAAGGATTTTCAATGACATTTATAAAACGTTGATAGATACTTTACATAATTAAAGTTCCCTTACTTAACCTCACAAGGAAAAATTAAATTTCAAATTTAAGGATTGTTTTAATCTCCCAAAGGCACGGGGACGGAAGGTGTCCATCGCGACCGGGTTCTGCGCGGATCACAGTGTATATCAAAGATATTTTTGATTGTTATACATGCTATGACATGTTGTGTGGTATGTGTAATAAATGTTATTTTGACCTCGAGTTCTAAAAGTGTAGGCTATTAAGACCTATGTGTAACACCCCTCTCAATAATCACGATATAATCTCTCACGTAGCAATAAATAAAACGTCTCGCAGCGGAAAAACAAATAACCATTACAAAACTCACTCGGGTGTCACCGGCCGTTACTCCGCCCATGCGAGCAACGCAGCCAAACTACATCCAACTTCCAATACAAATAAACTGCTAACCGCAGTGATAACGAGAAACTCCTATACATCATACTAAGTCCATAACCATAAACATCGACAAGTGAGCGACTACCCAATCCTGAAAAATACATAACCTTACCATAAGACCATACACCATCTTCATTACTATACAACATCTCCAATTACCCTGTTCCTGCTCTTCCTCTGCTCTTCAACAGCTCCGACAATGATCAACAACCTGTAATGGTGTAGTATCAGCGATAGACGCTGAGTATGCCGGGCCGGGCCTGGACCCTAATGGTCACTTGTCATTTTAACCATCTTATTATTAGATCGGTTTCATGCTTTACCATTTTACAGTTATAACAATACTGAAATAAACATGTATAACATACATATCATCCATCCAAATATTCATAGATATTCAACCATCCATCCAATCCACAATCATTTAATAACACCATCCACAACTATATATCGAACGTATCGAACAATAACAATATAATGTACAATGTACATTCGCGTAGCGTACAGTTTCATATTTAATTTACCTTGGCCTTGTAGGCTCCATCCAACCATCAACACACAATAAAATAACCACAGTATAACCAATGAACAACAAAGCGAAACAACGAGAATAATAAACAAGTATTTAGTCTCGTCCATGGTATTGTTCGCCACTGTATAAGTCTCAATTGTTTTTTGTTCAGTTATACCTAGTGACAATGTCTCGTTAAAACGACATGTCTCTAGTTACCCATATATTATGGCGGGTCACCCACGGCAGTAGCCACTCCAACGGTAGAGTCTCCGACCAACGAGCCATTCTAGCTCACGGGAAATTTTCTTGATACTTACGGACCCGTACGCGGACATCCTGGTATCGTTTTTGTGATCACAGCGCGCACCAAGAGCCACATCCTCTTGGCTTTACTTCCATTCCATTAATTAATTAATTATACCATCGCATCGCATTACCAATTTTTCTAACACAGCAGACTAAGGTCATTAGTCCAATCCGGAGTCTGTAAACTCGGGATCCAGTGCTAGATACAAGAGCGGCGTATAGAAAGGCCAATGCTCCGTATAAAAGTCTCAGATAATATGTATATGTTATTATCATAGTGCTACAACGTTTTACTTACGTTCCTTATATTTCATATAAGATAGCACCATAGCCGCTAGTTCGTTTTATATATATAGGTTCATATATACGAACCAATACTGTTAACTCAACAACAGTAAATGATAAGCAGCTATAAATATACAGTTCATGCATATTAATTATCACATCCAGACAAACAATCTTATCACAGCTCACACACAACATACAAGTTATATCAACCAAAATCCGAGCCCAAGGAGCACCCGCCCAAGGAGCAACCTTAGGACAACTCGGATCAAACCCCTTTACATACCGTTCACCCTGATTGTATTACGGTGGAGTATGAATCAGCAAGATCCTATGCTCCGTGTAGTCCGCTAGCTCGTCGAGCGTCTTGTCAGAGGTACAATCTAAACGGTAATAAACTATAAGTCAGTCTCCATGACTAACTACATCCGGTATCTCCGAATAATAAGTAACCCCGACAGTTCACCCCTGTTTTCTACAGTTGTTCGTTACGGGTTTCTCTAAAATACAGTCGGTTTTGTTACTTATAACGCGTACGTCATAATATTTCAACTGTTAAGTTTAATTCACTATTTCCTTTTTAATCTTATCCACCATCTAGTTTAGGTACGTAACCCATAGTTGCATGTATGCATGCATGATTATATTATATTATTCTTTTTCCTATGTATCATTTATTTATATTGTATTCTCTTTCGTATTGTTATTTTCCCACCATCCTTCATAATTCGACATGTTGTATAATCCCTTTATCTTGGCAAATAATATTTGCTTCCAAAACTCATAACTTATAGTTCGTAACTATATATTTTTTTTTTAATAACCACCACCATTAAATCATAGATTTTCCAACCAAATATATATCCACCTTATATACATTACTCTTGTGTATGTATATATTTTACCACGTAGGTAATCTTCCATGAGTTTAATAAACTCTTATATTTTATGTTACTTTTTATCATCTTTTATTAGATGATTATTCCCATTAGTTGTATCATATTGTACAACTTATATTAAGATGATTATCCTAACATAAGTAACATTTTATGTTGTATAATTACAACTCCTAAGGTTTATTCAATAAATACCTTAGCTTATAAATCCCATTTTTTTATAGTTTGTCACATTATTTTATGTGAGTACCCTTCCTTATATTAATTCCATTAAACCACCTTAATACCATATAATTGTCATAACATTATGACATTGTAGACCATAGTCTAAAATTCATTTTCCAACTCTTATTAATTCGGTATAGCCCTTGAATTTATTTAAATTCTCTTTTGACCACATAACATCATGTAATGTTATACCAAAATACTAATACCATTTGATATGATATTTTTATTTCCTTTAACTTATAACCTATAGTTTTTATAGAAAACTATTACCTTATACTTTTTCCTTAAACCATAATTTCCTTATTTACAAAATCACCCCTTTCTTTTTACCATGTTATATATACCATTTAATATAACATTTCTAACTTATAAAAGAGTATAACCTATGGTTATTTTTTTGTAAATTCCGAACAGCCCTTGTGCTATTCTATAGTTGCCATTTGGCCCTATTTATAACATATAGTTCACCATATCATTAAAACTATATTTTTATACACATAACTTATAAATTCTCTTAATAATTCTAAAAATCACCAAATTCCACCAAAGGGTTATAATATATCCTTATTAACCCATATACTTTCAATATTTACCATTCCACCATCTATTTTTCTCCAAAGTATAATGACATAATACTATAACTATATATTATACATATATAGTTCATTTTAATTCCAAAATCCACCAAAATTCCTAATTCCTAATAGCCCATGGGTGTTTAAAATACCATTGTACACCCTTTATTTTCGGTAATAACATATTTACCACATATGTTATAAAATATTACCTTAAGATACTTATCTTATTATAACACCTTAAATAAGTTATTAACTTAACTTATCTAATTGGTCAAAACCTATCATATGGTCAAGGTTGACCACCTTAATATTTCCTTGACCACCAATTCCTTATAATTACGGTTTGCACCCAACTTTCTAGAATCACCATTTAACCCCAAAACTTTACAAATCTTATAAACTTTATTTTAACTCCATTTTTTACCTCTAATTTTCGGCCTTATTATTCTAAAGCCCCCAAATTTAATTTAATTACACCTAATACCCCATTTATTTTCGGTAATGCATTTATACTACTTAAACTTATTAAAGCTTGTAAATGCATAAATAAAATGGCCTAAAATACATGGCCTTATTACAAACATTTGCTTGCAAAATAATACAATAAACATGTCCCAAAAACAATTATAATTCTCGGCCTCACCACACACTTTTCATTTATTACCAAACTTCCACATAATGTCTTAAATTTGACAATTATGCTTGTTTAATTAGTTATAAAATTTATTAAACCATTTCTTAAACATTTTAAGGTCAAACAAGACCTTGTTTTTCTCCTTCACTCACGGCAATTAATATACACACACTTAAATTTTGTTAATAATGCAACAAGTTAAGGTTTTAAGTAATTATACCTTGATTTACCTAGATAGAACCTTGTTTGGTTCTCCACCTTGAGGAGAAATTCTCCAAGCTTCTCTTACATGTTTTCAAACAGAAAACAAGGCCTAGTTAGTCTCCAAGACAGATCTAACCATAAGAAGTAATTTAATGTAAGATTTAAGGCAAAAATCACCTTAAAAATGCAAGGAGGTTCAAGATGATTTCGACCTGAATCAAACACACCACAAGGTGTTAGATCCACCATATTGACATAGGAAATAGCTAGATCTCAACAAGCTACCTTGTTATTAGGTTTTACCTTGGAAAAATGCCTTAAAAGAGGGTATTTCCTTTGGATCTCGGCCATCCTTGCTCCAAATGGCTAACCAACAGATCCACATGAAAAGGAGAAGAAGATGAGGCTATGACCAAAGTTTCACACACGCCGAACTTGAAGGGAATCAAAAGTTATGAGCTTAAAGCACATTTTTACCTTAAATGGTCAAGACTTGAACTTTCCTCCTTAGATCTGGTTATGAACGAGATTGAACCTTCCTTTAACCTCCAAATTACTCTACATAGATGTATAGAAGAGGTTGGAGTGTAGATCAATCGAAAAAGGAAAGAAAGATGAAGAAAATGGGCATTTTTATGCCTTAAGAGCTTACCTAGAGCTTGAGCTCTCTCCAATGGAGCTTGAGACTTACCTACGGTGGAATAGGAGCCAAAGAGAGTGTTTGGCCTTGAGCTCCACGTTTGGAATGGAGCTAATGAGAGAAGGTGACCTAATTTGGCTTAAAAACATTTTTTGCCTTTGTTTATTATTTTAGTGACTTGATGACTCATCAAGGCTGATTGGAGTTGAATAATTGAAGCTCAATCAGTGGATACAAGAGGAGGGGCAGCCGTTGAAGATAAGAGAAGGTAGGGCTTGATTGATTCAAATTTGATTGAAAATGGAGTAAATATGTTACTTTAATTCATTTAATGAATGTGTGACTCATCTCTTGTCTTGTACCAGCTTGGAGCCACGAAATTCAAGGGAAAAAGAGGAGCAATTGGAGGCTCCAAATCAGCTGGCTCACATGGGAAGGTAAGTGGAGCCCCCTTTTTTGTTTTTATAAGGTAAAGTATTTCTTTTTTTGTTATTTTATGCTAAAGTAAAGGACTATATTTAATTGTCACATGGGACTTGTCTCTTGTGTCTGTTAAGAGACTTATTTATCTGATTTTATGTAGTCCATTTCGTGGTCAATGGTCAACATTGACCAACTTAGTCAATGTTGACTCAAACGGGCCCCACATTAGGGTTTTATTAATATTTTAATATTAAATTTGTAAAAATTCGTAAATTTCTGGAATTAAATTCCTAATATCATATAATATGATATTTTATTATATTTAAAGGTATTTATAACCTTTTAGCCCATTTAAAACCAATTTAGAAGGCGATTACACAAAAACGTGCTTTAAGGAGTTTTAGCGCACATTTTGTGTTGCCTGGTGTTTCTGAGCTCTGTTTCCTTTGACAACGGTCTTGTTGTGTTCCTTACATGATATTTGATCATGTAATTCAATTTTATATCATTTAGAGGTCATTAGACCTTTAAGGTTTCTTAGAGCACATTTTGCCCTTTTTGACCTTGAAGCATGAAAGTGCTTTTTCTTTGTGTTGGAGTGTTGCCCAACAATTGTAATATGTTTAGTAATGTGTTAATAGCTTAGGACAAATTTTAGGTCCTAAGTAGTTCATTTGGGTATTTATTTACCCTTAACAGTCAAAGGGTGCAACATCTTGTTTGTGTTGACCACTGTTGTTCTCAGTTGACTTTTAAGGCATGTTTAGGCCTTAATTAATGTGATTAAATATTTAATCCATGTTTAATAAGTTTGGGGTATTTCAATCTACCCCCTTAAAAAGACTTCGTCCCGAAGTCTCTTAATCAAATAGGTAAGTATATAAATGTATAACTACCCATTATTCCCATAATGTATATCTATGTGATATATCATTTACACACATCGTATTGCGCTTATACAGCACATAGCCATCACGTTGTGGCGTTAGTTCAATCATATATGGATATAGGTGATCCATCAGCACCATCATTTCCTATCAGTTCTACACCCTGACAACCTTCCTGAGGTGTCCATAACATTCCATTGTTCCACATTCCATATCTAATGATTCATTTCGTATCTAGGCGATACCATATGTAATCATTCTATAAAGCAATATGAATACATATCACAAATAGCATAAGAAAAGTTACACACATGGTGTACATACAATCATTCAAACAAGTATCTCATAAGATACATACATTCAAGTGTACATCACACAAACAAACCAACAACGCACGCCCCGCGTACCAACCATAACCAACAAAACCAATTCACTGTATGCCATGCATACTAAATTCATTCACATACTAAACAAACAACCTCGTATGCCCCGCACACCACCAATTCTTTGTATGCAATGCATACAAACAACAAAATTAGTGCACACATGTGCACAGCCAAGAGGCTCTACCCCCCTTAAAAAGGGTTACGCCCCGTACCCCACAAGTATACAACAGCCGCTCAACAAGGAGCGCTGGATACTTGGCTCTCAAAGAGTTCACCAACTCGTGGATTATCCTCATATCAGAGAGACGGTATGACTCTAACTCTAGCCTTAGGGCTCCACAATAGTAAGGGTGTGGCACTAAACAATTTGTGCTCTCTCCCAAATTCATTCTAATGGGCCCACTCGCTCCGTATGAGGTGCAGACCCATGAACACAGGCTCAATTTGCCTTTCTTTTTTTTCATTGCTGTGAATCCACTTGTTTGGATCACTAGCATACATGCGTGTGTCTTTTCTCACTGATATTCAGTTGAGGTTACTATGACATTGGCCATTGTTAGTACTTAGTGCTCTTTGCACTTGTCTTTGTAATACTAAGACGTACCAGCCTAAATGTCCACAAAGATGATGTTTGTCATCCATGTCTCCTGGTGGTTTGTTCCGGAGTAACACACTGTTGTAGTTCTCTTTTTTTTTTTTTACACACTCGTGTTGATATCCACTTTATCTTTCTGCATTCCCATAGATTAATAACTGCACGAGTGCAATACCAAAACACTCAGTCATACAGAGTGCAGAGGCGTAAACGCTCAACAGCTAATATCCAATGAGTCAAACAGAAAAGATGTGCGAATTATCCTGTGAGTGGTACATTCCAAATCCACTGTTCCTTGAGCAAGGTTTCTGCTATCATATAGCTTTATCTTTTCTCCTTGCGTAGTCACGCGTTTATGTCCATATCATCTGGTAGATTTCCTCTGGATTGCAAGAATTTGCTCGATCCTTATGAGGATTCTACATATTATTCGTCCATAATGGGTTTTCCTGTTTCTTTTTTTTTTGGGTTCCTGTCCTTGAACTGTTTCCTTGTCTTCTCTGTATACTGTCTACTGTTCTCTGTTGAAGGTTCTTTTTTTTTTTAGCCCGTTGGTTTAACTGCGGCTCTTCTCGTCCATCTTCGAGGTAATCCGTCTTACTGTCCGTAGAATGGAGTTGACTACTTCTCGTGTTCCTAACACTACTTGTCTACTTGCATGGGGTACCGTACTGATACATTACTACTTACCCGACTAACTCATAAATAAGTCTGTCAGGCCCACATGCTCCTAACGGAGTGCGGTCGTCCCATGTCTCGTTTAGTAAACTGGTAATGTCTGTCACACGGTTGTTGTGAAGTATTCTTTGTCAATCTCCCTTGATGGATATCCCTTTTTTTTTTTCTTCTCTTCTTCTTCTTTCTTCTTTTTCTTGCTTTTTTTTTTTGTAATAGTTCATGTTATCAGTTATCCTGTAATAAGTGATATTGCCTTTGTGGCAACCGTGGTAATTGTATCATAGACTGGTATTATTCAACTCGGTGTAAGTAAAATCCGTGCTATATTAGCAAACTTGTTTCTCCTTTTTTTCTCTCCCTGTTTTTTTTTTATCATATCTCATCCATAGTTCATATGTCCCCTCATCCATGTAATTGGATGTATTGCAGATTGCATAATAGCTTGAGCAACTTGGCTTTACTTCCCCAACCATCCTCACTGACGGTGGTGCATCTACAAAGGGTATGCTTGTCCATGAGGACTAAACATTTATCACTGGTAGTGATTAGCATTAAATGCGGTATACACTGTTGGTATTTGGCTAATAAGCCCTGTCTGAAAATTCCCAACATTTAAACTGGTGTGGTTTACAGTCATAGTGGCTGTATAGTTTCCCCAGTTGCAGTGGTTGGACTAACGGTCCTTCCATAGTTGCATAGGTTTCTAATCTCAAGGTTTGTATGAAAAAGTTTGAAAAACATTTTTTTTATAAAAGGTTAAAAAGTAGTAGTTGTTGTAGTTGCATTTGCAGTAGCTGTTACTGTTGCTGTCGCTGCACTTGCTGTAGCAAGTGCGCAAGGCAGATGGAAATTTCAGTGGTTTATTGTCATAGCGCTTGCAATAGCAAGTGCGCCATGCAGGTGGAAATTCTGGTTCAGTAATTCCCGTCTCATTGACTCTGTGTCATTTGAGTATGCTACATGATAATGTAAGCATAAACATCCTGTTCATATATATCCGTCAAGGTTTAAAGCTTATGGTACTGAGTACACACAACTAATCCCAAAGTCTTACACAAAGGCGAGTGGTCAATGACACACTCCCACATTCTTATAACATAGCTCCTTCTAACATCCAGGTAAGCACACAACATAGTAAGTAAACAAAGTCTTCCACCAGCGGTCTCATGGAGTTAGGGTACTCATGCCCTATCTACTCCCTTGCCCTTCAGGGCTCCAGCATCAGTAGATGTCTGGCCATCCTGACCGCCTCGTGGTACTCCAGATCCTCCAGCTGAGGTCTTCTGAGTATTCTTTGGTGGCCTGTAATTACGGCTCTCTGGGTTCATCCAGCACTCGAATTCCCTATGGCTCTCTTTCTGGCAGCACCGACAGACAACTTTGCGGCCTTCGCAATCGACCCAGGATGGTCTTTCCACAACGCTTACAGTAAAAATGGCGCTGGGGCTGTCTGGTGCCTAATGGTAGTAATTAAGTTTAAGTTAAAATCTGATGATTTAAGGTTAAGGTCACAATTCAATTTAAGAGGTAGGTGTTCTCACCCTTAGGAGGTGCAGATCTCAGAGGCTTAGCATCAATAGCTGGGCCGGTCAACTGAAGGACGGGCTCTTTCCCTTTCTTTCCCTGGTGACCCTGTTGCCCTTTCTTTTGGAAAAACTTCCTGTTTAAATGTTTCGGGTCAGTATTTATAAGATATTTAGTATGGTAACAATTTAGAGTGGGATAAGTCCTTACTTCCCTTTTCTGGCCTTCGCCTGGAGATGCTCCTCCACCCTCAGACTCTCCCTCAGGGTTCTTCCTTTTCTTGGCCCCGAGAGTCTCTTCCCGAGTCTGGAGCATTAGCTCCGTCCTCGAGGCAGCCTCATAACACTCCTGGAATCTCCTTGGTAAGTTCTCACAAAGTTAATTGGTAATGTAGTAAGTAAAGAATTTTATGGCTTTCATGTTAGCACCTGGATGGTAGTGTAGAGGGTAGCACCCATCGCCATCTGAATGCGAAATAATAGTCCTCCCGGAACTTCTCGACCTTCACGGTCTCTGAGTAATCCACACCGGGAATGAAGTCCAGCTGACCAATGAATCGAGCGTAATACTCATCCACGGTCAGACCTCCTTGGGTCAGTGTCTCGGACTCCAGGCGCTTCTTCTGTTTGAGATGTGCTGGGTAGTACTTCCCTCTCAGCAACTCGACAAAGGCAGCCCACGAAAAGTCGGGCGTAGCCAGGTGATGGTCCTTGACCAACCTCCACCAAGTGCTGGCTGCATCCTTCAGATGGAAAGCAGCAATGGCGACCTTCTTGTCGTCAGGTACTTGTAAAGCTTCGTAGGCTTCTCATGTTCAACAATGTAACGCTCCAAAGCTACGGGGTCTGGTTCCCCGGAATATGTAGGTGGTCGGGTCTCGCCAACTGACTTCAGCCAGTTCGTTTCCCTGGGCTGTGGCGGGTGGGCTGGTGCTCCTCCTATCTGAGTACCCAGCTGTGCAAGAACGGCTGCAACCGTCTCAGCAACTCCTGGAATGCCGGGGTCACCGCCTCCACCTCTTCCAGTACCACGCCCTCTAGTTCCACCAGACATCTGTAGTACAGTATGTCACATAAATACTCGGTAAATTACCGTACACAACCAATAGATATTAAGTTGCCTTAAGGCTAACCTGTCACGCAATTTGCGTTACTAGACACAGTATCTTTCTAAGACGAATCGTCTCGTACTCCCAAATGTTTCCCATAATTTCCCAGTCCTAAGCTCACTGTCTTAACCTTTATCTCGTCATCAGAGCGGTACTCCGCTCTGATACCACTTAACACCCCTCTCAATAATCACGATATAATCTCTCACGTAGCAATAAATAAAACGTCTCGCAGCGGAAAAACAAATAACCATTACAAAACTCACTCGGGTGTCACCGGCCGTTACTCGCCCATGCGAGCAACGCAGCCAACTACATCCAACTTCCAATACAAATAAACTGCTAACCGCAGTGATAACGAGAAACTCCTATACATCATACTAAGTCCATAACCATAAACATCGACAAGTGAGCGTCTACCCAATCCTGAAAAATACATAACCTTACCATAAGACCATACACCATCTTCATTGCTATACAACATCTCCAATTACCCTGTTCCTGCTCTTCAGCTCCGACAATGATCAACAACCTGTAATGGTGTAGTATCAGCGATAGACGCTGAGTATGCCGGGCCTGGACCCTAATGGTCACTTGTCATTTTAACCATCTTATTATTAGATCGGTTTCATGCTTTACCATTTTACAGTTATAACAATACTGAAATAAACATGTATAATATACATATTCATCCATCCAAATATTCATAGATATTCAACCATCCATCCAATCCACAATCATTTAATACACATTCCACAACTATATATCGAACGTATCGAACAATAACAATATAATGTACAATGTACATTCGCCGTAGCGTACAGTGTTCATATTTAATTTACCTTAGCCTTGTAGGCTCCATCCAACCATCAACACACAATAAAATAACCACAAGTATAACCAATGAACAACAAAGCGAAACAACGAGAATAATAAACAAGTATTAAGTCTCGTCCATGGTATTGTTCGCCACTGTATAAGTCTCAATTGTTTTAGTTGTTCAGTTATACCTAGTGACAATGTCTCGTTAAAACGACATGTCTCTAGTTACCCATATATTATGGCGGGTCACCCACGGCAGTAGCCACTCCAACGGTAGAGTCTCCGACCAACGAGCCATTCTAGCTCACGGGAAATTTTCTTGATACTTACGGACCCGTACGCGGACATCCTGGTATCGTTTTTGTGATCACAGCGCGCACCAAGAGCCACATCCTCTTGGCTTTACTTCCATTCCATTAATTAATTAATTATACCATCGCATCGCATTACCAAATTTTCTAACACAGCAGCACTAAGGTCATTAGTCCAATCCGGAGTCTGTAAACTCGGGATCCAGTGTTAGATACAAGAGCGGCGTATAGAAAGGCCAATGCTCCGTATAAAAGTCTCAGATAATATGTATATGTTATTATCATAGTGCTACAACGTTTTACTTACGTTCCTTATATTCATATAAGATAGCACCATAGCCGCTAGTTCGTTTTATATATATAGGTTCATATATACGAACCAATACTGTTAACTCAACAACAGTAAATAATAAGCAGCTATAAATATACAGTTCATGCATATTAATTATCACATTCAGACAAACAATCTTATCACAGATCACACAGAAGTCTGAACTGAGGAAGCCCTCAGAGACAACCAGAGACACATAACAACATACAAGTTATATCAACCAAATCCGAGCCCAAGGAGCAACCTTAGGACAACTCGGATCAAACCCCTTTACATACCGTTCACCCTGACTGTATTACGGTGGAGTATGAATCAGCAAGATCCTACGCTCCGTGTAGTCCGTTAGCTCGTCAAGCGTCCTTGTCAGAAGTATACTCTAAACGGTAATAAAACTATAAGTCAGTCTCCATGACTAACTACATCCGGTATTTCCGAATAATAAGTAACCCCGACAGTTCACCCCTGTTTTCTACAGTTGTTTGTTACAGGTTTTTCTAAAACAGTCGGCTTTGTTACTTAAAACGCGTACGTCAAAACTATTTCAACTGTTAAGTTTAATTCCTTATATTTCTTTTAATCTTATCCACATCTAGTTTAGGTACGTAACCTATAGTTGCATGTATGCATGCATTCTTATATTATATTTCATTCTAAAATTTATAACTTATAGTTCGTAACTATATTTATTTTTTTTTAAATAACCACCACCATTAAATCATATGGTTTTCAACCAAATATATATATATCCACCTTATATACATTATTCTTGTGTATGTATATATTTTTACCACGTAGGTAATTCTCATGAGTTTCATAAACTCTTATATTTTATGTTACATTTTATCATCTTTTTTAGATGATTATTCCCATTAGTTGTATTATATTATACAACTTATATTAAGATTATTATCCTAATATCATGTAACATTTTATGTTGTATAATTACAACTCCTAAGGTTTATTCCATAAACACCTTAGTTTATAAATCTCATTTATTTATAGTTTGTCACATTTTTTATGTGAGTACCCTTCCTTATATTAATTCCATCTAACCATATCATTGTCATAACATTTATAACATTATAGACCTTAGTCTAAAATTCATCTTTCAACTCTTATTAACTCAGTATAGCCCTTAACTTAATTTAAATTCCGTTTTGACCACATAACATTATGTAATGTTATACCATATACTAATATCATACTATGTGATATTTTTATTCCCTTTAACTTATAACCTATAGTTTTTATACAAAACTATTTATTATTGCCTCTTAGGCACCATAAGAAAATCTTATTCTTTTCATAAACCATAGTTTCCTTTATTTACAAAATCACCCCTTTCTTTTTACCATGTTATATATACCATTTAATATAACATTTCTAACTTATAAAAGAGTATAACCTATGGTTATTTTTTGTAAATTCCGAACAGCCCTTGTGCTATTCTATAATTGCCATTTGGCCCTATTTATAACATATAGTTTCAATAATTCACTAAAACCTATATTATACACATATAGTTTTATTTTAATTCCAAAACTTCCCATAATTCCTAAAAATCCTAATAGCCCATGGGTGTTTAAAATACCATTGTACACCCTTTATTTTTGGTAATAACATATTTACCACATATGTTATAAAAATATTACCATTAAATACATAACTTATTATAAAACCTTAAATAAGTTATCTAACTTATTTTTTTGGTCAAAACCTAGCATATGGTCAAGGTTGACCTCCTTAATATTTCCTTGACCATTAATTCCTTATAATTACGGTTTGCAACCCAAACTTTCTAGAATTCACCATTTAACCCCAAAACTTTATAAAATCTTATAAACTTTATTTTAACTCCTTTTTACCTCTAATTTTCGGCCTTATTATTCTAAAGCCCCCTTTTATTTCGGTAATGCATTTATACTACTTAAACTTAATTAAAAGCTTGTAAATGCATAAATAAAATGGCCTAAAATACATGGCCTTATTACAAACATTGGCTTGCAAAATAAATTACACATAAATGTCCCAAAAACACTTATAAATTTTCGGCCTCACCATACAATTTTCATTTAATTACCAAACTTCCACATAATGTCTTAAATTTGACAATTATGCTTGTTTAATTAGTTATAAAATTTATTAAACCATTCCTTAAACATTTTAAGGTCAAACAAGACCTTATTTTATCATTCACTCACGGCAATTAATATACACACACTTAAACTTGTGTTAATGTATCAAGTTAAGGTTTTAAGTGATTTATACCTTGATTTAGCTTAGGTAAACCTTGTTTGGGTTCGCCACCTTAAGGAGAAATTCTCCACAGCTTGTTTTACATGTTTTCAAACAGAAAACAAGGCCTAGTTAGTCTCCAAGCAAGATCTAACCATAAGAGTAATTTAATGTAAGATTTAAGGCAAAAATCACCTTAAAAATGCAAGGAGAGTTCAAGATGGTTTCGACCTGAATCAAACACACCACAAGGTGTTAGATCCACCATATTGACATAGGAAATAGCTAGATCTCAAAAGCTACCTTGTTATTAGGTTTTACCTTGGAAAAATGCCTTAAAAGAGGGTATTTCCTTTGGATCTCGGCCATCCTTGCTCCAAATGGCTAACCAACAGATTCCACATGAAAAGGAGAAGAAGATGAGGCTATGACCAAAGTTTCACAGCCGAACTTGAAGGGAATCAAAAGTTATGAGCTTAAAGCACATTTTTACCTTAAATGGTCAAGACTTGAACTTTCCTCCTTAGATCTGGTTATGAACGAGATTGAACCTTCCTTTAACCTCCAAATCACTCTACATAGATGTATAGAAAAGGTTGGAGTGTAGATCAATCGAAAAAGGAAAGAAAGATGAAGAAAATGGGCATTTTTATGCCTTAAGAGCTTACCTAGAGCTTGAGCTCTCTCAATGGAGCTTGGAGACTTACCTACGGTGGAAGAGGAGCCAAAGAGAGTGTTTGGCCTTGAGCTCCACGTTTGGAATGGAGCTAATGAGAGAAGGTGACCTAATTTGGCTTAAAACACATTTTTTGCATTTTTTATTTTTTAGTGACTTGATGACTCATCAAGCTGATTGGAGTTGAATATTGAAGCTCAATCAGTGGAGACAAGAGGAGGGGGCAGCCGTTGAAGATAAGAGAAGGTAGGGCTTGATTGATTCAAATTTTGATTGAAAATGGAGTAAATATGTTACTTTAATTCATTTAATGAATGTGTGACTCATCTCTTGTCTTGTACCAGCTTGGAGCCACGAAATTCAAGGAAAAGAGGAGCAATTGGAGGCTCCAAATCAGCTGGCTCACATGGGAAGGTAAGTGGAGCCCACCTTTTTTGTTTTATAAGGTAAAGTATGTCTTTTTTGTTATTTTATGCTAAAGTAAGGACTATATTTAATTGTCACATGGGACTTGTCTCTTGGTCTGTTAAGAGACTTATTTATCTGATTATGTAGTCCATTTCGTGGTCAATGGTCAACATTGACCAACTTAGTCAATGTTGACCCAAACGGGCCCCACATTAGGGTTTTATTAATATTTTAATATTAAATTTGTAAAAATTCGTAAATTTCTGGAATTAAATTCCTAATATCATATAATATGATATTTATTATATTTAAAGGTTTTTATACCTTTTAGCCATTTAAAACCAATTTAGAAGGCGATTACACAAAAACGTGCTTTAAGGAGTTTTAGCGCACATTTCGTGTTGCCTGGTGTTTCTGAGCTCTGTTTTCCTTTGACAACGGTTTGTTGTGTTCCTTACATGATATTGATCATGTATTCAATTTTATATCATTTAGAGGTCATTAGACCTTTAAGGTTTCTTAGAGCACATTTTGCCCTTTTTGACCTTGAAGCATGAAAGTGCTTTTTCTTTGTGTTGGAGTGTTGCCCAACAATTGTAATATGTTTAGTAATGTGTTAATATGCTTAGGACAAATTTTTAGGTCCTACATAGTTCATTTGGGTATTTATTTACCCTTAACAGTCAAAGGGTGCAACATCTTGTTTTGTGTTGACCACTGTTGTTCTCAGTTGACTTTTAAGGCATGTTTAGGCCTTAATTAATGTGATTAGATATTTAATCCATGTTTAATAAGTTTGGGGTATTTCATTGTGAGTATAATTGGGGCTTTGTTCAGAACTTGCTTAATGCTATTAGTGAGTTTAGTCCTAATTGATTTTAAAGGCTAAAATTAACTAAGTAGAATTAACTCATCTTTGGTTTAGAGGTTATTATCATTGTTCTAAAAGACAACTATGGCATAAGAAGAGTTGCTAGCATATTAGGTAGTTTGGGTGATTGCCAAATTCCAAAGTACTTTCCATCCAATCCATTAAACTATCACCTTTAGTTTATTTGTTGTTCTTGAAATTACTCAACCAACACAATCAAGCTTGTCGTCGGCTAAACCCCAATTTACTGTTTTCATTACAATTACTAAGTACCGAGACTATGAAGTTAGGACCATTTCCTTGTGGATATGACACTTGTTGTACTACATAGATTAGGTGCACTTGCCTATTCCTTGCATTTATTTATATACCTTGTTATATAGTTTTTGCTCAACACAACTCGTAGGTCAAACTTAAACCCGTAACACGTCTACCCCATCTTACTCTCAAGCCGAGTCATCTACTGCTTCTCACCTGCAAAATAATATGGATGCCCCTAGGGGCTCAGCACCTTTGCTGGTATGATTAACGTGTAGCCCCCAAGCTAACGGGGCTATGCACGACTACTTTGTCGTATACATGCGATTGATTATTTATAAAACACTAATAGGAAGTACAATAAACATCACACCACATATGAATGATCATAGTTCAAACACAATGAACGACTTAAAAGCGTCCCTTAAGTAAATGAGTTAGCTTTTAACTTCTTAAGTCAAGATTCTTTTATCCTCATATCCCCCTTATCTCAGTGTTCCAACCTTTCTTTAATTAGAATTGGTTGTTTCTTAACTCAATATTTATCTTTGTCGGGTCAAAAGTAACCCTAGCCAATGAGCTATCAACTCCATTGGGTTAAATAAACATTATTTCTTAAATTTGGGATTTAGGAGATCCCACCGCACCATCTTAATCTTGCCTCCCACCTTGAACCGTAATCCAAGATGGCCGAGTCTATTTGTCGACTCTATGCGACAAGTCCGAGGACAAGTCTCAATGGAGGACAGACCTGATAAGGATAATGACCTTCTAACTCAACATGAATGACCGGAGTCAGTCCCGGATTCCTCACCCCCCAAGTTCCAGTTAGTTGAAGTCTCAGCGATGATGTTTGTTAGTTAACCTCTTTCGGTTACTAATAAACCAATATTAGGGAGTGTTCCTTATTCTCACCAATTCTTTACTAAACATTGTTAGTAAGTTCTCAAGGTAAGTTGTGTTAGTTTCAAACAACACACAACAATACAATGAACCGGTTGCATGCTTTATCTTGTTTAGTGTCGGAACACATAAACAAATAGCACACAAGCTGAGGTACACCTCGTTAGCAAGAAGGCTACAAGAAAACCATACCGTTCACCGTTGATCGTTCGATTGCCTAATCTCCTCCAGAGTCCAAATACTCAAATCCTAAAACATTCATCCAATCGGTGGTTAATTCTCTTTAATTAACCTAACTCATATCATCACTAATGGTTTCCGATTAATAACGTCTAAGTCATTTGTAGTTTAAACTTAACCACTTAAATCATTTTACTTCTCTTAATTTCTGAAATCCTTATATGCATATAAGTTTCATCATCATTACTCTCCTAATGGCATACTACTAATGCCACTCTTTCTTCTCTCTTTTTTATATGGCCGACCGACCCACTCTGGGGTCGGTCCCCTAGGTGGGTCGGATGCAGAAGCATCCGGTTTGACAGTTTTTGCTCGACTGACCCAGACAGGGTCGGTCCCCTGGGTAGGTCCACTGCAGAACCATTTCCCAAAGTGCTTATTTCACTCCCCAATCTTTTCCACAAGTGTCCTAGTATGTTCCAACATCATTTTGGCACATTAATACACTCTTAAATCATCCACCAAACTCATTATTGAACCCACCTCCAAATTCCTTAACCACTTACTCAAATTCTTACTAAATTCCTAACACTTAAAACTTAGTTTCTTATACTTCCAACATGTAAATTTTGCCTAAACCTTAACTAACCAAAGTGTTTCTTCTCAACCATTTTGACTACTCCTCAAGCATTATCATTACCCTCATCACCTTAACTCAAACTTCTCAAAGTTCTCAAGGTCTTATTGCATCTCCATGCACAACTTCCTCTCCTTCACACTTACTACTCCTCATTCCTAAACTTGTACATACTGATGCATTTCTAGCCATCCTGTTAACACCTTAACATTGTTCTTACCCAACTACACAATCACTTAGCTTGTACTCATCATTTATCCTTCAACTTGACCATTCTAAATTCCTCTTAAACATTTCCATCTCCTTTACTCAATTTACTCACCATTAACATGGTTATACACTCTTATCCCTTCATAATCATTCCCTTGACAAGTTACTACATTCTCTTATAGTTTTCACCTCCATCACCCAAATCCACTCTTACCATCCAAGTTATACACTTATTAATTCACTACTAGCATCTTTATCTCCTTACACAAGCTACCCAAATTCTCAGTTATATTCTCTAGTTCATACCTAAATCATCATAAGACATTATACATCTTTTCCTCCAGATTTTTGCACAAGTCTTAACATTCCTCATACCATGATTTTGGTGTGTTTAATACACCCACCTAACCTCTAATCCCTCCTAGACAACTCTAGGTCTTTCTAAATCTCAATATCACCTTTGTTAACTCATTTCCACTCAAATTTCCTTTAATGATTCTTAGTAAACCCTTGGTCATTTTAATTCACAACAACCACTAAAAACACTTTGTTTTCTACTCAAATTTCGCCATAGCTCCTCTAGTATATTATCATGCCCATATGCATAGTCTTTCTCCCTTAATCAACACACACACATCAAATCTTTTTTCTCATGATGTCTCTCACCCAATTCAAGCCATTCTTAACAAACACAATATGGTGCAATAATCTTAAATTGCATAGCACTAAGGCTTTTAAATGACATGGCTCTTAGGCCCTTAAATGACATGGCTCTTAGGCCCTTAAATGACATGAATTTAAACGCTGAATTTCCCACATTTAGAGCTTTCAACCTGCACTTACACAACACTCAATCTCATAGAAATTATAAATGCTCTTATAATCCACCTTATGCTTATTTTACTAACTCATTTTCCATTGGCTCCTTAGTCACAAGTTCTTAAGCTTGTTCATATTCTTTTCCTAGGTTATATGAACCATATTGTAATGTAAGCTCTAAGCTACATTTGGTATCCATCTAAACACCATTCCTTAAGACACTAAACTACATTAAGGTAAGTCATTTACCTTATGATTTCCAAGCTCTTTTTCTCTCTTCTTCTCTTGATTTTCTTGATTGAATTCGGACAAGGAGGTTTGATCACTTGCCATATCTCTAACCAAGGTTCAAATTAAGACAATGAGTACTAAGTAAAACCCTTAGACTCATTAAAACAACTTTTAAGTATTAAGAGAGTGCTTAATGCACTAAATTGGATGATTACCTTAGGAATCTTGGAATGAGTTTGGTAAGGAATCAAGGCATGGCTTCAAATAAGCTCTTTAAGATTGAATAAAGGCTAACACAAGGAATAAAATAATCCATCTTGGTAAGGAAATTTCGGCCATATGTAGAAAATGGAAGAAAAGATGATTTTTCAAGCTTTTTCTTACCTTAATCCAAAAAGAGTGTTAACTAGCTCTTGAATATGATTTTCCTCTTCAAATGGAGCTCCTTCAATGGAGTCCAACTTCATACTTTGGAGTTTTGAAAAGAGCACTTTGAAGCCCTTGACTCAACTAGCACAAATATGTGTGGTTTTGGATTTGGAGTTTTGTGTTGGATTTGGCAAGCAAAAGAAGATGAAGAAGCCATGGTGCTGTAGCTTCTACGGTTTGGGAGCAGGAAGAATGAAGAAAATTCTAGGGATAAGAAAGGAGAAGAGAGGAGAGAGGAGGGAGGAAAGCAAAAGATGACCTTTTTTGTTGTAAAGTAGCAAATAGTGACTTACTCCCTTCCTTCCTCTTTTGTAAAAGTTCTGGCAGCATTAGGTGGTGACTCACCACTTAAAAACCGTGCCCCCTTGATATTTATGGGATAGTTTGACCATTGACCAATTAAGGAAGTCACTTGACTTAGTTTGGGCACTATTTGGGTACTATTCATAATTAGTGCACAAATTTGTGAAATTTTTGGTTTCTCATTGATTTAGGCTTCCTAATGTGATACTAAGTAGTACACATATTGATTAAGATATAATCTTGGTCATTTAGCCACTCAAAACCCATTTCTAAGACAATTTTTAAAAAATGGGCTTTAAGGAGTTTTAAAGCACAATTTGTGTTCTAACTTGTTTTTGAGCTTGGTTTTCTTTGGTAATTGTTTTAACATGTTAATAAGGTATAGGAATGACCTTTGGTCCTAATCAAGGTTACACCAAGTCTAGAGCAAGTATTTGCTTAAATTACCTTTATGGTGTTTTCTTGTGTTTTCTTTGGTTTAAATTGTCTACCAATGTTTCTAAGGCATGTTTTAGCCTTACCCATCATAACTTGATGTTTAATTACCATATTTAGGTTTGGGGTTTTTCAATGTCTCCACTGAATTCTAACTGTCACCACCTAAAGGCACTCCTACTATCCAACCCCATATTATGAAGAGATGAATTGGCTTTGGGAAGACCCCCAAGAAATAGAAGGAGGGGGGAAAATTGAAAAACAAAAGGAAGTGAGCAAACAACAAGTGCGTAAAATGTTGTTGTTGTGGGCATAACAAAAGAACCTGCAATGGGGGACCAACCACGAGAGAAAAAAGGACTGTTACGCAGCAAGAAAAAAAAAATAAGATGCCACTTCAACATAATTATCTCAGGCTGCAAGAGGAAAAAGGGCATCATCTTCTACACTTCAAAAAGTTCAAGAAAAAAAAACAAAACAAAGGCAAGAAGGATGGTTTTAGCTTTGATGCAACTGCTTAATGGGGTAGTTTTTGTTGTTATACCTTAATGGGGTTGGTTTATGTTGTTGTATTGTTATTTTGGTAGTTCTTAGCATGGGGATTGCATAGTTATGTGCACAGTTTGGTGGTTCTAGATTGGATTCATCTTTTGGTTTTTGTGCATAATACTTCTGGTGCATATGTTGATGTAAGTTATGCGAAGGGTGGTAGTTCGTTTGCACAGTATGGGTACTGCATACTTCAGGTGCATATTTTGGTGTAAGTTGTACTACATATTTTGGCCAGATATGGTGTATACTTTAGTGCATATTTTGCATATTTATGGGTACTGCTATTTGTATAAACAGCAGAGTAACATCAGTAAAATGTTAATTTTCTACATTAATATATGAAAGTACATTATATTTTGTGGCTACAAATTCCAATTGCAACTACAACTACAGCCCATAGAAACCACGTCTTCATGCTCTGCTTCATCTCTTCTTTAAGTTCCTCCTTCATATTGTTGATAAAATATGCATCAGCCTCCATTCTCTCTTGATGGGGCTTCAGAAAGAGCAGAGGTAGCACTAGAAGTGAATGCTCATGGTTGAGTATGAGTTGTCATAACAACATGTCTTACCTTCAGATGAGGGATGCACTGATCCTGCGTCACCAGTGTCCACCATTAAAAGAAACCACAAACATAGTAGTTATAATATGCCCTTCCAACTGAAGTGTTCTTGCGTGAGGGAGTTAAATTAGCTGGAACTCCACATTTTTGCAAAGTATTGTTTGAATTTTTTCATTGATTGTGGTTGTAAGTATAGCCATTGCTTTGGTATGGGGTTTGTGTTCTGTTTGTATGACAGAAGGGCGCTTATATAAGGGGGGAAGTCTAAAATCCGTCAAAAAAGTCTAAAATTCGTCGGAAACATCAATTTCTGAAAACTTTGGGAGGAAAAAATGTCATCGTACAGAAGCTCGTCGGAAAAAATAATTTTTGACCAATTATGTACCCCTCGGGAATTTCCAAGGGAAATTTTCTCGGAATAATTGTTGCAACAATTTTGGCTACTACTTGATTTTGCACGGATAACGAGCTTTATGAGGAATTTCCAGCGTAAGTCCTCGAAAATTTCCGAGGGAAAAGTCCTAGGAAATTTTCAAGAGATGCGGTCCTTGGAATATTCCAAGGTATACTGGTGTCGAAGTTCTCTTGAGAATTTCCACGGAAATTAGCAGATCAATTCCAAGAAGATTTCCTTGGATAGTCCTAAGAAAAAACTAGAACTAGAAAAAAATAAAAACCAGTCATTACACTTCAACTCTGTCCTTAAAAATCCGAATATACATGTAAGTATTATATAAAAGATAACACCAGACAACATCATATGCGCCATCACTAGGTATTATCTAACACATTTATACTAATACATCAAATCCAAGATCAATTCAAACATTAAATAAATCTTGAGTGAATAAGACATCATCCAAAAGTTTACAGCATCCAAATGTTTGCCATATCCAAAAGCTACCAATATCCTAAGGTTTGCATATGCCAAAGATGGTAAAATCCAAAAGTTTGCCATATCCAAAACTAGGCAATATCAAAATTTTGCAATATCAAGTCCTCACAACATCAACTATCAAGCACCACTTGACCCACTCCCACCCCGTCCACCACTCATTTCAAACTTACTCATATTCAAGCTAGACAACTTGTTTGATATGAAATTTTCCTCACATTGCCTCCATTGCGCTTGAACCTTTTGCTGAAATTCAGCCTCCTGTGCCTGTTTCCTCTACTACAATTCAGTCTTCTCGGCTTGTCTTCTCTTTTGGAATTCAGCCTCTTCAGATTGTCTCATCTTTTGAAATTCAGCTTCTTGTGTTTGCACTGTTTGCTCTCTCTCCTCTAGTTCCTTCATGCACTCATCCAAAGCCCTCTTCACCGCATCATTGACCATGGAACCAAGGTCTCCATGGGGGGGTAGGTAACACTTGGCTGAGAGCTGGGGTACTCCTCCAGAAAGTATGTCTTGGCACAGGTACCCAAGCCAAAAGCCCGTCGCTTTTTCTTTCCCTTGACAACTTTGAAGTATATACCTTTCTCATCCACAGGTGTGGGCTCTTCACCCTCTCCTAGCCTCTCTTGTTGCTCATTCTCCATGGCCTCAATCGCTTTCTTAAATTCATCCTTTAAGAAGAAACATATAAGCATGTCAGAATAATAAAAAATATATATACATAACAATTGTGATTGACAAATTGTAGTTCAATTAACTTACAGCAACTACTTTTGATTTTTCATTTGCCCATTGTTATCCCCTTGCTTCTTTACGTTTGTGGTTATACTCATACAAAGTGTAAACTGAGGGTTTGTGCCATGCTGCTCAGCCTGGGTTAACCATCCAACCCATCACAAGATATTAATTAATCTACATCTATAAACATTATAAAATTCAATCTTTTCAAAGGAAGAAAAACCAATTTGATGGATCTCAAACACAATTTGATCATCAAATTACATGTATAATTAGAAAACATGAGAGAACAAAGAGAAAATGATTACTTACCGAAACCTTCTTAGTCAAATAAATGGACCTCGAGCCACTAGTATGTGTGGATAGACTTGAGCCGTTTTCTTCCCCTTTGTGCCGATTCTTTGAATTTTGTTAACATCTGACTTTGTGTGATGGGTCTCCCACATTTTCTTCCATGCAGCCCAAATTTCAGTTTTCACTGTGAGCCTAGGCTTTTTCTCCTTGTTCTTATCTCTGACATTACATCACCGTATATTTTCTCAAGTCTTTCATGGAGCAGGAGATACACATCAGCATCAAAACATGTCCACAAATTTTTTCTGCAACATAATGCGCGAAAAAAAAAACACCAGAACTACCCACATACAACTAGACTCATTGCATATTCTTTAAACAAGTTGGTAATGAGCGTAAACCTTAACCTTGAACTCAGTGAAATAAAATAGTTTTTGATCAGCTGTCAATGCACCCCGTGTCCACGCATTAGGGAACCAAGCTGGATCAAGAATACCAAGTAGTGACCGACCAACTTTGATATCGAGCTCTGACACATCACTGTAAGATCAATGTTTAAATCATATTATTAATGATAACAAAAATAATACAAGCAATATGTAGTGGAATAGAGCAATGCATATTTTAATGTACATACCCTTTAATCTAGAGGTCAATCCTTCGATCAATGATCCCTAATCTAGTGCCTCCACTAGCTACAAGAAAAAATTGTTTTAGCTACCGATGAATTACTACTATACATATATTGGTATCTAAATTGGAAAATTGCTATCGGTTTTTTAATGTTATTAACAAAGTGGCTGCTTTTGTGCTACCACAACAACAATGATAGCTAAACTTTTTAGCCAGTAGCTAAATGTCTACCACCTTACAAGAATGCTACCATCAATAGTAGCTATTTTATCTTTTATTTCGGTAGTTTAAGTAAAAGATATTTTGCTACCAATATTGCTAGCTAAATCAAGGAATTACTACTGTTGGTTGATGCTAATTTAATCATGGAAGCTATTATGCTACTATTGAGCATCAGTAGCAAAACATTCTAATCAATAGCTAACTTGCTACTATCTTAAAAGTTGCTACGACCATGTAGATAAGAGAAATTATGAAACTGCTGCTGACACTTGATTACGGTTGCTATTGTGCTACTATTTTGGATACGGTAGCAAATGTTTTTAGCAAGTAGTTAAATTGCTACTATCTTAAGTTCTAAATTGCTACCGACTAATAATGCTAATGAAATTTCAGTTAATATTGTGCTAGAATATAAGAAATGATAGCTATATTCGTAAGCGATAACAAAATTATTATGTCTTATAACTTAGACATGTGATTACTACAATTCACAATAATAACCTATATTGCTACTGTCATAGTGGATATATTATCTTCTTATATAGTATTTGACTTTTATTTGTTTTTTTCAATATAGTACCTTTAGTATATTACTTCTTCTTTTAGCTATCGAAATTTAAAAGAACTTTAAGTAAACAAAATTTTGGTTTAATTCGTGAAAATTAGTTAAAACTATATACCACTACAAGAATTT
Source organism: Limonium bicolor (assembly GCA_023374045.1). Classification (NCBI taxonomy): domain Eukaryota; kingdom Viridiplantae; phylum Streptophyta; class Magnoliopsida; order Caryophyllales; family Plumbaginaceae; genus Limonium; species Limonium bicolor. The sequence continues at coordinate 184,219,907 of CM041782.1, forward strand.
ATTTATCATTTAAAAAATACTAACATAATATATTTTTGATACATATAATATTTTTAATTCTCAAAGTATCACACTTATTAATAAATTATAAAATAGAGTATATGTAATAATAATTTAGATTAGTACATATGTTGGTTAAAATTTACAAAATTAATATAAATTAGTTGTCAAAATAATTTAAATTAGTAAATGATATATATGTATATGTATTTTAAATTTTGTGCAGTTTTTATACATTTTACTATATGATGCTTTTAATTTTAAAAAATCACATAAAATAATAAAATATAAAATACAATAAATAATAACAATATAATTAGTTGATGTGTTGGTTAAAATTTGCAAAATAAATGCAAACTATAACATAAAATTTATAAAAATGTTTTAAGATTTTTAAATGATATATATATATGTGTGTGTATGTGTATGTTTTCAATTTTACACAATTTTAAGCCAACATATACTTTTATGTTTATTAATTTTACTATTTTAGTTGTATAAATTAATGTTCTAATATTATGTAAATTAAAATATCAATGTGGCTTAGTCGGACCTACATCTATTTTATTAATTTGTATATCTAATGTTCAAAATCATATCTTGGCATAAACTTTCATTTATATTAACAGTATCAAACATTCAATATAACATGTAGTATGTATATATGTCGCGAATAACTATCATGGCTCAATGGTTAGCGTGATACATGGGTTGTCACAGCTAGATGTCTCTGAGTAGTTATGGAGATTGTCCAGTAGATGCACGTCTAGATGATCCACGTCCAGATTATTCATTCAGGTGCTCCACAACCAGATGATCCATGACTAGAAGATCCACAATCAGATTGGTGTTGGTCCCTAGAAGAAGATCCTGATTCAGAGGCATTTGGCATCCTGCGTTTCATCTTGGCTACAAAAAACAAGATATAAATAAATATATGTTTTTCAAAATACGTCAAGTATATTCATTAATTACATTAAAAAATATACACACATGACGTGTTAATACACTATTATGAACTATTTTCAATCATCGTCTTCACTTGCATCATCAGCCAATTCATCAAATAACACAACAATCCCATCACCACCTTCTTCTTCCTTTATTGTTTCATTCGCATCTACTACTACCGTTTCACCATCTTCTATGCTATCTGCTAGAACAGCTTATCAATACTAATGTCGGGGGAGATTTCAAGATGATTCTCGTTTGTGTCCTCCTCTTGCAATGAAGGAATTTGTGACTCAACTATTGTTGATTCTGGCATGTCTAGCTCACTTCTCGCCTTCACTTTGCAAACATTCCACCAATTGATTCTCTCTCTCCTTTATGAGAGATAAGTACAATAATAGACTTGTCTCACTTGCACAAACTTTTGTCTGAATTCCCGCTAATTTTCCGACAAAAATATCATGTTGAATATATTTACGAGAAAGTTTATAGAAAAGTCCTCAGAAATCAACTTCAGAATATTTTCCTCAAAAACAAGGGAAGTTTCTCGGAAAGAATTCGGAAATTTCTGAGAAATAAGGGTCCTCGGAAATAGATTGTCGGAAATCATTGTTTTGTGAACTTTTAAAATTTAAAGGGTATAATGTGAACTTAAAAAATTAAAAAAAATAGCCATTGCAAAAAGAAGGGTATATTGTGAACTTTTAAAATTTTCAAAAATAGTTGTTATAAAAGGGGTATCTTGTGAATTTCAAAACTTTTTAGGGGTAATGAAGATCGAGTTTTGGAAAAGGGGTATATTGTGAATTATGAAAGCTTTTAGGAGTATATTGTGAATGTTCCTTAAAAGTATAACCTGCTCCATCCTTATTTGACCATTGTGACTATTATTTGCACATGTGGTTTGACCTTAATGTTTAATATTTGAGATAGATTAATTTTATAAATCTAAGTTTTACAATCGATTTTCTTATTTGATAAACTATAGTATATTCTAGAACTTAGTTTTATAAGATTATTTTATCTTATATGTTTAGTATTGAAGTGGATATATGTATCAAAAAACAAATTAGACAGTCAAAGTGGGACGGATAGAGTGTACAGTGACTTAGTTTTGTTTATTAGTACAACTTTTAAGTGATTTTACTGTTGTAAACTTATGATCAATAATATAAAAGTTTTAAGTTTGATCAATATTTTGTCAATATTGTAACACTTCAAATGGTTTTATAAATATGACATCAAATTCGCTCCCTGTATTTATAGCATAAAGTGATTTGATTATTCATTAATAAAACTATTGTAAACTCTTATAAGGATTTTAGCCTGCAATGAATACTACATTGATGGAGCATGTGAACAAGCAGATATCTATCTAAAAGTATTATTTCATGAAGAGTTCTCCAATGGTTAGGAGGTAGATATAAGGAGAGTGACACGTGCTTACTGGAGGGAGGTCGAAGGATGGAAGAAGGCGTGAAGTGGAGCGAAAGTCTTGCTATGTTCTATTGCTTCATCTCTTGGGCTCTTGAAGGTTCACGTAAATGCGAAGGGTTAGGTATTTAGTTCTCTTTCAGCGACGGGTGTCACACCCGCTATACGGCAGTGGATAGTAAGGTAGTGGGTAGTTGTGGGGCAATCTCCTGTTGGAGAGCCACGTCGCTTCTAATGGGGCGGCTCCTGCTTGTCGAAGGCGATCTTGCGCTAGGCTTCTCTGTTCTTTGCAATTCTGACAAATAGGGAAGGTGATCTTGCGCTAGGCTTCTCTGTTCTTTGCAACTCTAACAATGGGGAAGGTTGATGGGTGTTTAGGCTCTACTTTAGTGGCCTGCCATTGAGTAGCTTCTTGTGCACTTGTGGAGAGCAAGGTCATGGGTGGTTAGTAAAGGTTCTTTCTTGATGGGGTGTAAGGCCACGTCTGGGGGTGGAGTGCTGCCTTTTTTAGGCTATATTTGGTAGTGCTACACACGGGAGGCCCGCTATCTCTACTCAGTGGTTTCCAGATTTCATGTAGTGCTCCCTTTCTTGCCTAGTTTTTGAGGGTTGAGTATTCGTTTGCATCCGATGTCTCTGGTAGGTCAGAGCTTGTGTAGTTGAGATGGCCCTTGCAGTGTGATAGTGGTTTGTGGTGAGACGATGGTGCTAGGGGGTCAAGGTGAAGGCTTACGTGGAGGATAGGGGTGGGTGGGGTGTGATCAGATTGAGGTGGGGGCTAATTCGATTGGTTGGACACAAGTTGCTAGGCACGTGTTAGTCTGCTCCCACCAATAAGGTGGTTGATCCAAAAGAGATGGTGGATTCAATTCTGGCAGACAAGTGGGAGGCTGGTTTATGACTTAGGATAAGTCAAATGTTGTTGTGTTTGAGTCATCCAGTATTGAGAAGGAGATTTATTCTTTTGACCTTTGTCGGTAGAGGGAGTTTTTTCCCAAGGCAGTTAATATGGGCCCTTTGCGCTTCGCTCTGGTTATGGCTTGGATGCCTTTTAAGGGGGGGGGGTACCAATTCAAGACTTGAGGGACAATGTTTTTTGTTTGAAGTTCGAGGTATTTGATGATTGCCAATAATCGTTCAAGGAGGAACAAGGCACTTTGAAAACCACCTATTGGTGGCAAGGGAGGTGCAAGAGTCTATCCTACTAATTAAAGGACCATTAGTTTACTCATGTTAACCTGTGGGTTAGGGCATATGTAATCTTCTATGGGTTTGATATGTAGAGAGGGAGCCTAGTTTATTACAGCTCCAGTAGGGAGCTTTATCCTATTTAAGAAGAGCTTGCAACACTTCCGTAGTAGATTCTTGAGGTACCTGTATGTGTACGTGTTGATGTTACTAAGCATTTGAGACTGCTGGTCTCTATGAGTTTTAAAGGGAAAATAGTGCATGGCTAGACTTACCTAAGAAAAGTGGCCATACTTCTGCTATATGGTTGGTTGCTTATCTCATGTGAAGTCTTGGTGCGATAAGATTTCTCTAGATGAGGTGGAACGCTTACCATATGTGACATCCTCGTCGCAAGCCTAACATCAAATTCCACAAGAACTCATCGGTAGGTGTTGAATAGTCCATCCCGACTCGGTTCCGAGTCGGCTCTGATGTCTCTTTTGTAACACCCTGATTTTACAACCAGTATTTAAAGTCTTATAAACAAAATAATAGATTAAACTTGCAACGGAATATAAAACATAAACTGGAGTACTATCGTCACATTCAACCAAGTGAGTGCTCAGGCTAAGACCATTACTCATTAGAAAATAAATACCCCTTTATTAATGTCAATGAGAACTTGTTTAGATGTTTACAACTCCAAGATTTACTCAATATAAAATACTAAATAATGTGCTACTAGAACTAATATCAACGTTAGCTAGAAAGATAAATGTAGTTCAACTAAATCATGATGTTTCCAACCCCGAAGCTTGGCCATCAATACCTGTGGTAAAAAAACATAAACAACGCACAAAGGGATCGCAAAGTCAGTGAAACTGAGTAAGCTACTGTTTCACCCTGTAAAGCTCATTTTACTCTTTAAAACGCTTGAGCAGATATATATATATATACTATCAGACAACACCAACAAGCCAATCAACCACATGAGGAGCATTCAACCAGTCACCCAATAGGGTTTTAACTAAATATTCTACCAACGTACTTCCAACTTAGTTAAGGCAATAAATTACCAACGGGACAAATATAGTTGGACCAAAAAATTCCCTCTCATTCTACATCCTCAAGTGTGCCCATCCTCTAAGGGCACTTCTTACCACACATAAGTATATACATATCTTTGCTACGACATAATGGTTGCAATGCATATGTTGTTTATAGTGTACCTATGTGTACTTCCATGAAATTAACCTAGTGGAAGTCTCCCTTATCATACATTCCGAACATTCATCTCATTACAACATAAGTTCTCAATTCTTCCATGATATTTTCATTTGCCAAAATATACAGTGAATTTGTGATACTCCATCCCACATCGAGATATGAGTAGTAATCTAAGTGTTTATAAGGACAAATATGGGTTGACTACACAACAAGACCTTCCACTTTTAGGCCCAAGTGAGGACAAAGGACTAAAGGGACAAGTTTTCAAGCCCGAATGTCTTGATAGCAAGGTTTTTGGACAGTTGCCCATATGGGATGTTACAAATGGTATCAGAGATGACTCGAGCCATGTTAGGATGGACTGTCCGACACTTATCGAAGAGGTCTATGAGACTGTTGGGCAAAATAGTGATTAAACTATCTTGCTAACTATGGGTAGTGAACCCAATCATTGTAGTACAACAAGGTCGTATCCACAGGGACTTCGTAACTATCTAGTTAATTATCAGCTTAGAAAATGTGCAAGAATATAAACAAAAATGCATAAATGTAAATTGGGGGTTTTCGGGTTTTAGTTTGATTAAGGGAAATGAAGAAAAGTAATAAGAACTAAACCACTATATAGGATATGTGTACTCTAGGATTGGTGGGTATCACCTAAAATGGCCAATTACACTCATAAACACACCTTCATTTAGTTGTATATTAGAGATAAAGTAAAGATTCCCCAAATCATGGAACAATCAATTCTTACCTAATTAATTAAACCATCTCAATCAAAGAAGGTCAAAGTCACTAGGTAGCATTAATTTCAAGCTTTTCAACAATAGCCCTAAGGTTTTACCTCTTAATCAAGAGTGCAAAATCTAGGGTTTATCCCTCCTTAGTCAAATCCCAATCTCAAAATCATATATTGAAAGGAATCACCATAAATGCAATAATTAATCAAATTAGAGCACTAATTAATCCTTGGAGAAGATAAAACAACTATTATAAAAGACGTAGAGTTACAAGCTACATTGGAGCATTCAAAGTTCAAAACCCATCCTAGAGCACAAATGGATTCTACACAACCATAGAGAAAAGAAAAGAATAAAAGGGAGAAGAAGAAGCCATTAATGGAGCTTGGAAACTTTGGAGAAGGTGAGCTCTTTCTTCTCTTCTTTCTCCTCTTCTTTCCCTTCTTTTTCGCCCTCTTACTCTGTGTTTTCGACTAGTGGAGTCGTGGTTGAAGAATGAGGAGAAGTGCCCCCAAAATTCCCATTTTAAAACTTAATTATGGGCAAAAATATGAGTCGGACCGCCCCTGTGGGGCGGTCGGCCTAGGGCGGTCCGGACCAGAGGTGAAAATACGCGAACGAAATTGACCCGACCGCCCCACAGGGGCAGTCCGCCTGGGGAGGTCCGAACCAGAAGCAAAACAAATGCTTTATCTTCTTCGTTATAGCTCCGATTTTGGATCCGTTTGCGCCCACGCGTTCATCTATTCGTCTACTTTATTTCTAGCTATGTTATTCCTCCTATTTCAGCAATAATTGTGTAAAACACTAATAAAACACAAAACTAGAGGAAAACTGGGTAGAGTGGAGAAATGAGCATGAAAAGTGTTTATAAAACATACTAAATACACCCCTAAAACATGCTCATTTAGACACTCAACAGAGACTTAGATGTTAGTCTTACATCGATGACATCACAATCTTTGAGTGGGGGAGTATGTGATACCCCATCCTACATCGGGATATGAGTAGTAATGTAAGTGGTTTATAAGGATATATATGATTTGACTACAACAACAAGGCCTTTCACTTTTAGGCCCAAGTGAAATCAAAGGGCTTAAAGGGGCTAATTTCAAACCCGAATGGCTTGAAAACTAGGTTATTGGACTTACCCATATAAGGTTTACATAGTTCATTTCCACATAACAGTTGATAACATGTTCAAAGTCACTACGTCAATTGCACATACATTGCCAAACAAATTCACCACTGAACATCTTAGAGCTACCACCAAATAGCAAACAAATGCAAGTAATTAAATTAAGAGAACACAATAGTTTACCTAAAAGTCATGCTTATCAAGAACACTTAGCCAGCAACCATAGTCAAGGCGCTCGAGATCTAAAAAGAAATATAATACTTTAATAAGCTACGTGAACGAGAATAACTTTCTATATTTCGAAAAGCAAATTAGGTTTATGTAAGAGGCTTCCGAAAGAGAATACCTGTTTCCGGAACTTAATAGGCTTCTATAAGAGGGTAGACTTCTAGAGGAGATGAAGTTCCAGTAGGATTATTACTATAATGAATTAAAAGATAGATATTGAGAAGGTGACAACTAGAAGAACCCTGAAACTATTGGAAGAGACTTAATTGGCATAAAAGGGAAAAAGCATCCAAAAGAAAAGATTTCCTGAAGGGGTCTTAACTATAGGCACCAGGGGATCCATATATTGGGAGAGATAAATTTAGACACTATAAAAGGTTATTAACTTAAATATTTAGAAGGAGGGAGTCATGTTTTGAGTGGAGAATTAAACACTTGAAGGAACTTTAAATCGATTTGGATGTTGGCTAACTCATGGGGGCAAGGCAGTTCGAACAAGAAAGGTATTGTAATGTGGGTGTGGTGAAGTAGTAACTATATACTGGCGTATTAACAACATTAATAACAAAAGACAACTAGAGAAGAAGCAAGGTGTAGTATTATGATAGAATTTGCATAGTTTTGTCTAAGTGAAACGTGGGGAAATTGAGGGAGTTCAAGGAGCTTATTTGAATACATGAACAAGAACCTGGGACTAGAGACGATGGTAGGTGCAAGGTCGGAACAAAAGAAGGAACAGAAAGGAATATCGACAGGGATGGAATCAACATATGTTAGTTATAGGAAGAAGACAATTGAAGTACTTAAAGGAGTAGATACATATTAAGAAATATCTTATAGATTACCTTTTGATGGTCGAGACTCTACTTGCACAGATCTTTGACAGTTGAGAACCTCAGCAACATGATTGGAAAAGTAAAAGTTTTTTTTTCTAAGTTTGGATGATCACCGGCGGAGATGAGGAAGGATTAGGGTATCTACGTTAGACAGTTATTAAGTATAATAATGTGAATCTATTAGTAGGTTGTTATAGGGTGCAAGATTTTAGTAGATAAAATCTAACCAACGAAAGATAAGATATTCCTATAACAAAATTGATATGGGCTTATGGACTGGAATAAGCGTCCGAAATGGGATGATCTTTTAAAATGACTGAAAGATGGCCTACCGGGACCCGGCTCCCGGTCAGTTAGAATAAGTCAAGCTACATGATAAAATCTATTCCTTCACCAATAATATGTTTAGCTAGTTATACTAGAAATAAGGTAATATAATAAAATTGTGGGTATTTTACCACAGAGATATGATAAGTCCTACTCTAGTGGAGGTGACCTTTTAAATGATGAGTATCACATTTGTAGTTCTATGTTATACACTAAGATGTGAGTGACGGTCTTATGTCCCTGGTGACTGACATGTGGCTTGGTTAGTGAGACCTTAGCCACATCACTATTCTTGGAAGATAAGTGCATACAAGGCTAGTGCATTGTCATCGCTTAGGGATTAGGGGCAATAGGTTATGTTCAGGTCGCGTGGAGTGTCACCCGCATCCATCACACATCTCCAACTTCACCTGCCACCCAACCCGTCACCCATTAACTAATACTGAGCCCCCCCCCCCCCCACCCATCACCCACGGGAGATTCGATGCTAAACAAAAGAAGAAATTTCTTGTATGTTTTAAAAATTACGAGTGTTTAATTATAAACTTATACTCCCTCTTGCTCTTAATGATCATTTTCTATCATAACACATGAAAATTAAGAAGACATTTTTGGACTATTTTACCTTTACTTTTTTATGGGGAATAAAAGAATTGTAGGTGTGAGAATAAAAAAAGGGGTAAATGTGGAAAGAAAGTGGTAGAAAAGACCAAAACATCTTTTATTTTTACAAAATCACAATCCCTAGAAAATCATCTATTGAGAACATGAGGAAGTAGTAACTATTGAGAATTAAGTAAAGATCATCTAAAAAATTATTTGTATGAGTGCAATTTATGGAAAATTCTCTAGTTGTAGTTATAATTTTATAAAAATTGTAAGGTCAAACTATAAAGGGGTGAAAACAGAAAACAAAACATGTGATGGATTAGGAGTGGAAAGAAAATCATCACCCTTCACTCGACCCGGCCATCACCAAATTCACACATCACCCGTTTATATTGGGTTTGTATCCATTTATTCAGATGGGGTGAATGGATCCCATCTCTACTAGGGGTTCGCCTTGGCAAGGTCAAGTTATTGTGATGGGACTAAGGTTAGTGTGCTACGAGGGCTATGTATCCACACACTGGTAACGTTAATTGTGGACCTACCATCATATTAGCACGAACATGTCCGTATAGCATGTTGGAAATATTCACCATAACAATATTCCCCGTAGCATGTGTCAATACTTAAGTAGCTTTTTTTATTAGCAGCTACAATAGGGCCAAAGTTGGATCAAGCTAAGGGTCATGATGTTAGAATGATAAAATCCTACACTTCCCGAGTAAGGTAGCGCCCATGTATAGATATACATCTATGAACAATATCAAATTTATGTTAGATGTTAACGCCACCCACCCATTCAGCGAAAAAAATTCTCAAATAACCCTCTCAAAAAAATTACTCATATTAACTTCTCTCTCAAAATAATTCCTTAAATAACACTCCCGGGAGAAATCATCTCTTCAAGAGACGATTTCATCAATTATAAATCTAGAAATCGTCTCTTGAAGAGACAATTTCACTTAACCCCGCACCATGTCAGGCGCTGACTCAACGGGACGGAGGGGAAGTAGAAATCGTTTCTTGTAAAAACGATTTCGTGAAATCGTCTTTACAAGAAACGATTTCACTGTTCTCTAACGGGCGCACTGTTTTTTTTTTAAACAAGTGAAATCGTCTCTTCAAGAGACGATTTCTTGATTCATAAACCAAACCTTTATGGTTTCGACCCCAAGGGACCGCTCTGCGGACGTTTTTTTTTAAGAGGTGAAAATAAATATGAAATCGTCTCTTCAAGAGACGATTTCACCTGTTCACAACACTTGGAAAATTTTTCAAGTGTTGCAACACCTCAATTTAACAACACACACTTGGAACATCTTCCAAGGGCTGTAACATCACGAATTCATAACAAACAACCTATACATATTATAAACTCCCACACAATCACGATACTCAGAAACACTTCAACACAATTGTAACATTACATAAACACAACAAATTGAAATGTGAACCAAATATAATAGTTTATAATATAGAAAACATAAACAATAGTAATACAATCTCAAGTTGTTTACAAAATGTAACAACCTACATCATCTACATCATACATACGTCCTAGTCCCACTAGGTGTATGATCCTTAACCGCTGATGCGAGAGTAGGATCAAGATCACGACCACTAAGATCCCCTACATCATGACGATCTCGGGATTCTCTATCCTTAAGTGGTGCTCCAGGAGTAGAAGTAGAAGCTAATGCAAGGTCTGCAGCTGGCGTCGTGATGTCAAAGTCCCTGCTCATCCCAGCACCGGAAGATGATGCCCCATGAAAGCCCATGATGCTCCCATAGTATGCAAATCCAGTGGCGTCGACCTGTTGTGTAGGATCGACGACCTGAGACATGGTCATGCTACCGGCGGTGTCGAACGCCTCCTGATGATCTACTGGCTCAGCAGCTCAACCACGTGCACGTCCTCTTCCCCTACCTCGACCATGAGGACGACGACCACGCCCTTCTCTTCCACCCTGATCCGCAGCGACATTTGCATCTTCATCGTCAGGGGTAGCTGCTGGGACATGTTGTGGCCGTGGGAGGACGTAGTACATGTTGTTGTACTCATCTCTCATCATTCGTAAACTAGTGAGAGCATCATCGGCACGCATTACCTCTAGCATGCCGATGACCTCATTTGTGATCTCCCCCTGCACCACAATTCAACATATGAATATAACAAAATAATATGTCATAATACTGAAATAAAACAAGTAAAGTCGGATTTACTCACCATGTATCCCAATAGAGCTCCCGTACGGCCAATGTATCTCCTCGTGTTGCGACTGTACCACTCTTCGTACGCAGGACCAGCATCATCCAACTGTAGATCGACGACTCTCTCAGCACGTAGGTTCCACTGGGCAATGTACTCCGAATGGTGAGTTGCCCAGTTCCATTTGGTGCGGCCTCTCAAGTTGATGCTGTGCAGATGTACTTGTGCATCGTCCCCGTCTGTCCTAGCATCAGCCGGTGGAAACTGGCTCCCACCAAACTACCGCATCACATGATCCGGAGATTCCACTCCACTATATGAAAGCATATAAGTGACACCCGAGCTCGTGCAATGTGGAGACAAACCAAACAATACGGAGGAAGGGACCGTAACACCTCCTTCGTATAGGGCTGCCAAACAATCTGAAACAATGAACACTAAAAGTTAGAGGCAGAATGTTTGTGAACTGAAACCAAAGCAACATACACAAACAAAAAAAAATGACACTCACCTGATGTGGTGTCTGTCTGTCAAGGCCTCCCTATAGTGAGTGAGGACACGCGTAGAGTGGCCGGTCACATCGAAGTAGACATGCCAATGATGGGCAAACGGAAGAGAAGGAAGTGGACCAGCATGATGGGCACGCCAACGGATGGGAGCTTTATAAGAAAATCTCTCTCACGCCCAAACCTGTAGGACGACCAGCGCCCCAGCAATACCACTGTCCCCAGCATCAAACGGCAGACACAGCTACAGGTACAACCATGCCAACAGGCGGAACCCCAGATGTACTGTCCGGCCAGAGCGGTCCTCCAGGAGCGGCAAGAACATCAGGTGGACCTGGTTCCCCGACCGATCAACAAAAATGGTCCCCCCAATAGCATCAGTATGTAAGCTCTAGTGTGCCTCATGATTGTCACATCATCCGTGTCTTCGGGTAACTGACCAAAAGTAGAACCCAGCCAACTAAGCTTGATCCTACTATGATGTTCAATATCTGTCGGTCTAGCTCCTAGTAGATCATCACACAACGCTCCCCAGTCCATATGTGTGCTACCCGTGACTGGTTATCCGTCTATAGGTAGCCTAGTAAGCACAGCAATGTCTTCCAGTGTGATGGTGGTCTCTCCTGTCGACATGCGGAAAGTATGTGTCTCTCAGCGCCATCTCTCGACCAGTGCGGTGATCAAATGCCAGTTCAAGGAGATGAACTCTAGACTGGCTATCCCAATGAATCCAGATGCCTTTAAATATGGGTGTATCCTCTCATCGTAACGAACATGCCCATCATGTCGTACACTAGCCTCGAAGCGGCAACAGTGTAGTACCTGATACTCATTCTCATCCCACACGGGCCTAGACCTATGACTACACTGATGTCTAAGTATAGAACCAGGGGGTGGACCGGGATCCATGTGTAACTGAATATTAAATAACAAACATTCAACTACATTAAGAGCTTGTATTTAAAAAATGCAACTTTTAGAACATAAGAAACATTGCATTAATATTCAATGAATAATATAAACTAAAGTTGATGTCAAACAATACAAATTCAAGTACAAAAGTAATCAACAAGTAATATACGGCGAACACTAGGTACCACTCCTATTAGGACATCTCCTCCTATTATGACCCTCCTGCTCACATCTAGTGCACCTAGTCTTCTTCTTCGGCTCCTTCAGATCCATCTCATTACGGATACGGGTCGACCTTGGTCTTCCCTTTCCTCGCACACGAGATGGGTCGGGAAGAATGACGGGAAAGTCTATGGAGGCCACGAGTGCTGATCACCAAATGGGATGAAAAGTCTTGAATACACATCAAGCTGCTTCTGCCAAGTGTACCACGACCCCATAAGAGTGGTACTGTCCATGTGTATGAAAGCACCTGCTGCGCACGCATGTGAACATGGAATCCTATAAGTTTGTCATTTCTAGCAGGTACAGTGACCATCTTAGCTTAACCTTGTGTCGATTGCCACCCTTGAAACCATAAGCTGATGATCTGGTGGCGGTGGTGATTTCGAACAACTTTCTAGGCCCGTCGAATCTCGTAACATGGTGAATGTTGACCGATTGTCTCCTTCTCTGTAGTTTCTCCATCACTCAACCAGCATATACCTCTCCTCTAGCCAAAGCTGCCGAAGCTTGACCCCTTCGTGTGTCAAAGTACTTCACACAATTATAAAACGTCTTCTCGACCAGCACAGCAATAGGCCGGTTTCTAGCACCGAGCAAAACTGCATTGTAACTCTCGCTCAAATTTGTATTCATCATGCCGATGCCCACCATCATGTGTAAATGTCCACTGCTCCTTCGGTATAGTGTCAAAGAAATCGGGGGCAGTGACACTAGCACTCTTCAACTCTGTCATCCATATATCAAACTTACGGGGGATGTGATGCTAGGGCTGCTCTGGAGGCCATCTTCTTCATGTGCACTTCTTTCTACCTTGTTAAAGTTGCTCACAATGTGGCGAACACAATATCTTCAGTGCACATTAGGGGGTTTCCACACCCCGTTTGATCGCTCTACAACAAAAGTATACCAGCATGACGATCGGATATCAAGCACATCGGAGCACTATCCTCGCGAGCCGATATAACATGGACCCTTAGACAAGAGAGAAACTAGGACCACGATGCATATGACTCCTCAACAACCAGCGCAAATGCAAGTGGCACTATGTGTTTGTCTGTGTCACTTGTACATGCAATGAGAAGTTTATGCTTGTACTCTCCATACAAGAAGGTGCCGTCAATGCATATCACGAGTCTGCAATGTCAGAACGCATCAATGCATGGCCCGAACGCCCAGAAAACCCTCTTGAATATACCGTACCCGGGATCAGTGTCGTGCCAATCTACCTCAACCTTTGTGTCATGGTTTGTATGCTGAATTGCCCGTAACAAGTGAGGTAGCATGCTGTACGAATCATCCCAGTCACCGTACACCATCTCAATAGCTCTCACATTTGTTGCCCAAACATTCTTCCTCTTGACAGAATACTGGAACTGATCAGCTATCACTGTCTGAAGATCACCAACTCTGATGTAAGGGTTTTCTTTGACATACTTGGAGAATATGCAAGCCATGAATATCAAGTCAAGATGCGGATGATCTTGACTCAAAATGAAGTTCAGACAAGTGTGTGGCCTTCAGCAACGGTGATCATAAAAGAACTAGGCTGCTTCTTTGTTACCGCAGCACGTAATCTCCATCCACACTCATTTTCATCTGGGCACTAGATGTCCCACAACTTCATGGTTGACCGGTTCACCACAAACGATCGATGATGAATAATATAGTGCCTCTTCACAGCATGTATCAATGTGTCTTTGCTCCGGAAAAGCATACCCTTCTTGAACTCATCGTTGTAGCTCTAATCTCCAATTCTAATTCTTGTTCCTCCTCCCACCTCATAATACCACTACCACCACCGGCGTTGTAGAATGGGTATGGATGGACAAGAGAAGCATCGCCGTCCCTGGTGGTGGTAGTGACCACAGCAGTAGCCACATCAGCCGGTGTGGCATCATCTGCACCATCATTGTCATTGTCAGCTTCATCGTCGTCGGATGAACCACCTCTGAGCCCTTCCATCTCATCCTCCTCGAAGTCTTCCCGCAAGTCGCCGTCATCATCAAAGTGTCCAAGATCATCACCAACGTCATGTTCGAGAGGATCTACAACGGGTGTTGGGTATGAGGAATGGTCTTGTGTATGTAAAGAAGTTTCATCTTCAGGAGGAGCATTGAGTAGAAGAGAAGTATTGTGATGATTTGTGCTTGATGTGTAGGATATGAAGAAGGCAAAGGGGTTTGGTTATCAGGTGGTGTGAAGATTAGGGGGGCTTGGTGTTGATAAGATGAAGAGGTAAGAAGTGTTTGTGTTTGTCGGTTTTCTTGTACTTCAACGTACAATTCATAGAATATATCTCGTGGTCCTTTACCCCGACAGTAGAACATGAATTTTGAACATCTTCATCGTCATCGATGGGTATCACTGTCCACTTTGTAGTACCATCATTCAATGACTGGCCCATCCTCTATGACACCTTCACTTCGTGAGTGCACAAGTTGATACCGAAACGACTACCAATCTGAGCAATAAGCTGCTCATAATTGGTGTCGACACTAACCAAAAAAGAGCTTCTTCTTCCCACCCTCATAATCAGCTCCGTTTACCCCATAAACAATTTTGCCACTAATATGACACAAGAACTGGATAACTGCGGACATATCCACCTATTAGAGAACACCATTGATAAATCACAAATTTAATCAAGCATTCTTAACATTTGGCTGATTGCAGACACAATCACCCAAACAAACAAAACCAAAAATAAAAAAAAACACTATAATATATTGTAATACACTAGGATTCGACAACTAATACTATAATTCAACCTTATCAATTACATATAACTACATAAACATCAAACAATCAATTGTGATTTCAATTTCACAAACATCCAAAATTTCCCAACATTCCCTAATTTCACAAAATTACCAAATTACCAAATTTCACAAACAATTCATTTCACTATAATTCCACAAACCAACAATAAATTCACTTCAATTTAGCAAACAATCAATTACCACTACAATTTGACAAAAAAACATATAATCAGTTACTAACTTACTAATTAAACAATTTAAGAACAATCCCCAATTTTCTAACAAATCATAACTAATTTAGGGTTAGATATTTACCTAAATTAGAAGTGCAGGTGCAGGTGGTCAGCAGAGGTGGCTGGTGGTCGGCGGCGCAGCTCTCCGGCGGCGGCAGCGGGCTTCTCCAGCGATGGTGGCGTCTAGGGCGAAAGAGGGGAGAAGAGAAGAGTGCAATCTGCTATTGCGCTGAAGGAGAAGAGAGGAAATAAGAAGTGGGAAGGAGAAAAATTCTGGCGAGGCTTTAGAACCCGTGAAATCGTCTCTTCAAGAGACAATTTCTGTATTTAATTAATCGTCTCAAGAGACGATTTCATGTTTAAAATCTATTAGATGAGAAATCGTCTCCTGCAAAACGATTTCACAAATCATTTTTCGATTTCCTCTGTCGCGCTAAGTTAGCATCTGACGTGACGCGGGATTAAGTGAAATCGTCTCTTCAAAGATTATTTCTAGATTATGATTGAAGAAATCGTCTCTTGAAGATACGATTTCTCCCGAGAGTACTTTCAGGAATTAATTTGGGAGGGAGATTAATATGAGTAATTTTTTTAGAGGGTTATTTGAGAATTTTTTTCCCCATTCAGCTGAGTAAAAGAGAACTTGTCATTGTGTGAATCAAATACAAACCTATCTTGTTTAAGGCACAGACAAATGCACCAAGGGCAGTTTAGTGAAGGCCACATCATTGATATGGAAAGGCTGGTTAGGTGATGAGCGCATCGTCCTAGCTAGTTTGGCATGTTTTTTGTGTTACTTTGCTGCAAAATTTACAGGTTAATCAGTTATTGTATACATTTACAGATCATAATCAGTTCTTTTATAAATATACAAGTTCGAATCAGTTCATGTATAAATTTACAGATCAAAATCAGTTCATGTACCTAGGAACGGAAAACCCACCTGAAATGTGGTTTAAACTAGAATAATATGCTTGATTTTGGGCTCTATTCAGAGGATCAACCGACACCTTCGTCGTTATCGTGTTGCGAAAATCCACGAAGCTAATAGTAGTTTTTACGCAACTAGGCAAACCTTCCTCTTACGTGAGAGTCAAAGCAGCACATTTGTAAGCCACTTCCGCTTCACCGCAGCAGAAGCAGCCACCCATCCTGGAATGCAGGATCAAAAACGGCACCGCAGCTTAGATTGGGCTGGCTGTTTGAAATGACAGAGCGCAGGGACGGAAACCAGATGGATACCAAAAACACCTAGCCTTGGAGCAATGGTAACATGATGGCTGAAGAGCGTACACAGCTGATTCAAGGCAGACAATTCCTGATCCACCCACAAAACTAACTGTATTGAGTCCTTCGCTCGATCAGCACTATTTTATGTACAAACTAAAAAGTGAAGGAGACAGATCTATATCTTTCCGACCCACTAGGAGAAACAAATAGGTTTTAGCTAAGCCACTCCCCTCTAGATGAACCTATACTAAATTGAGATTTCATTTGTAACAGAAGAAAGTTGTTGAGTAGTTAGAATAAATTGAATTCTGCAGTTATAATCTCAACAGTAATGATTACTTTCTCAGCAACTTGATCCAATCTCCACTGCTAGCTACATCATGTGATAGCAGAGAAGAATCTGTTGACTTCACTTTCGAAAAGGATTAGACAAACATTCAGCGTCAGTCTATCAAAGAACATACAATGTAAAGTAATAGATATTAGATGTCAAACAAACTAGCTCTTTGGAGAGACTCTGATTTTGTATTTTTCATACAAATTTCCTCCCCTTCTGGTTTTGTATCCATCCATCATCATGTATCCACAATGAAAAAGGCACACCAAATCTCCACTTACTCATTTGCATCAGACTACAGAATGAACACTTGAATTAGAGCACCTGTAGAACCAAAGAGGCTATTATTCACAGTGACTGCCCCTTGGAAGAACATCTGAATCAAATTAAGCGTAAAATGATTCCAGGCCAAGCCTAGATTCAGAGCAGACATAGCAGAAAATTCAGCTGCGGAAAGTGAAGTCTCAACGGCTTCTTTGATAACTTGACAGAGCATGATCTTCCCAGAAAAGGACAATGTTCATACGGGTTGAGTGCAACCCCACTTTCATCAGACTGGGTTTAGTGAACTTACCCAATTGGCTAAGTTTTAAAAGGAGGCTGATAAGATATATTCAAAAGACCCAAACAAAAAAATAAAAATTTGGATACAAACACATTGTGGGACTCTCGACCATCACAATTATCTCCCCCATCAAATGTCAAGCATGAATTAGTTCAACAAGAGAGTATAAAAAGGTCGTATATCAGTGCCAATAAAAGGAATGGCGCAAGTACTTAATGCATAGAGGGAGCAAAACAAAAAAACAACACAAAGTAAACCAATGACAAATATGGATAAATGAATGCATTTCAAGACATCCAACTCAGACAGAAAAAGCAGCTACTTCTGTCCCAGCCTACTTTCACTGGTGTGGAGGTAACAACCAATGTTTTAAGTCCCCTCACCCAGATAAATGTAAACCCTTAGCATTTCCCTTCTCGAGTATATCCGATTGCGCCTCAGTGGAGACACAAGCGACTTCCAACAGGGTGCAAATGCAATAGAAAGGGTTAATTGTTGGCAGCCTCTATCAGTGCAAATACATGTTCACTTAAGAAATGTTTAATCAACGAGGTTCTTAAAAGTGAAGAATGCAGATTCAGTTTGCATACACATTATTAGTAGCAGCAGGAAATATGACTGTTACCAATCAGATATAAATGAAAACTGCATTGGATGTAAAAAGGCCTTGAACATAGTACAAGGAAGGCATTTGAAGAGGGAAAAAGTGACAGAGAGTCTCATTCACACAGGCAAGGCATCTGGTAACACTTCCTCGTCAGCACAACAGGGAAGTCACAGTGAAGGTCATGTCAAGTCCAAGTTGTTAATCAAAGGGTAAGACCCCATACATACTAAGCAAACATGCATAGGAAATTTGGAATTTGTCACTTTCATCCTACCCAGAGGAATTAGGGTTCCTTTTCTTTTTAGGACTTCTATCTATCTTCAAGAGTTCATACATCCACGTTAGAGATTTAGATTTTGTCTAACTCCACTCCTACCAAGAGAACATAGTCTATTTCTATTTTCACTTTCTATCTTCAGTTCACTGTATAGTTGATAGAAATAACATTAAAGACTACAATAACACTGCAGAAAACCAATGCTCACTGCTATTTTGTTTCAGCCAATGTCAAGCAAGGCGGATAATATATGATAAGATACGTTCATGTTAATTCTAAACATGCAATAACTAATTCAATGTGAGGTTTCACACACGAGAGACGTGCAATATAGAGATAAACGGAGGTAGATCACACAATACTAAACGAATGCACAAAGCAGCATTCGGAAACATTTATTTTCTTTCTACCGAAAGACTTTAATCACTTAATACTCATCCTTGCCACGCAAACGGACACCAAATTAAACTGGTCTTGTACTCTTTCAATCTGCTACTAGTTTATAGTTGCTTACATCAAGGCTCGCATGGTTACTAGTATTATCTCGGATGCAACCCTAACATCTCAGTGAACTGCTCTATAACATATCGTTTAGTAGGCAACAAAAGACTGTACATGCTTGTCACATGGAGAACGGTCAGTTTGTTTCTTTTGATCGAGATAAGAAAAAACGAAACGCCGCCCATTTGGTTATGCCGAGGATTGTTTGTATGTTCAAAAACATACAACAGTGTTCGAAACCAATAGTTTAATCCGTTTACTTGCACTCAGATCCTTAAAATTAACTATGTAGATCCTGTTTCCCCTCATTTTTTTCTAATTCCTGTGTATGGCTTTCATTTTTTATAATACTTGATAATTGTGACAAACAAGCGCTGAATATCACCAGACTATACGGATGAAGAAACATCACGTAATATTATAGAGAGATCACATTACACCACTAGTAAAATCAAAAGTCAACGGGGCGCAACCAGGGCGACATATAAAGGCTAGGACCTAACCTAATACACATTCAAAATTGAGAATTTCGTCTCTATTTATGAATTGAAACACATTGAAAATTGAGTATTTCGTCTCTATTTATGAATTGAAGGCCACAAACATCAAGACCACAAAAGCAGAAACTAAACGGGTAACTTGAGTATACATTCTGTACGCCAAAGAGGTCCACTATCACATGTATTATAGGATAGACATCACAATGCAGTTGAAAAAAAGCCACAAGAAGCATATTTATAGGTTCACATGTAAAAATATGAACATGAAACGTTGTGAGCAGACTAAATCATAAGGCACTGGAAGTGCAACTATAGCTCAGCTGCCGAATGAGTACATGGACTCTTTGCATAATCGGACACAATAACGTAATTGCATGAATGAAGCAGCTCACGGACAATTCAGATTGAACAGAATATTGCATGCACACGCTAACAATTTAGTGCCCTTGTAAAGGATAAAAGATCATAAACACTGACCGCTTACCAAGCAGTGCAGACACTCACAGCAAGCAACAACGGTTATTTTTCCAAGTATTTGTTACCTACAAGGATTCTAGCCACAAATTGGAATGAGGACGTCATCTAAGCCCAATTTATCACACTGTTGAAAAAGAATGACACTTATCACTAATCTCATATTCACTCAACTACATTAAGAGAATGCAAAGCTGTATGACAATACAAATGTCCATCACGAGCCACAAATCTGCACATAAAATAATGAAGTGCTCACCAGATGTAACCACACTCTGTTTTAATCACAATTACCTTTCAGGAAGCAAACAAACTTTAAAATGAATCTCACAACTACTCCAACACTCTTCATCCTACAGAAAATCTCCTCGGAATCCAAATAATAAATTATTATAGAGTAAGAAAAAACATTTATAGAGCATTAATCAGCACACATGTACCATCAAAAAACAAACATATCTATTGAACAGTGAGCATAAAGCGCAGGGTGTATCGTAAAACCAACTTGCATGAATTGGAAAAAACCACTACATTGCATGGTATTTTGTTGAGGAAAAATTAACTTTGCAACATGAGGTACAATGAAATCACACGTCTCACCCATAAGGCATGGTGAAACCACACTTCTCACCCATGAGGTTTTAAGAAATACAAAGCTCCCCTGTGTAGTTTGATGCTAGTTGCATCCAATCATCTTCACCCAAAGTATAGGTATTTCTGTGGACAAGTGCGGGTTGAAGGGGGATAAATAATGATGGATGCAACTGTTATTGAGCTACATAGTTGGGCTTTATAATTCTTAAAACTACAGAGGGGAGTGTAATAATCCCTCTTCTCATTCTTTTTTCCCTTCTTGCGAAAAAATCAAGAGACTGGGATATCCATTCTCATATGAGATCACAATAACAAGTAAATCGGCAACATCAAGAGAACAAGAGGAATGATTTTGATATTATATACTACTACTACTTAGTGGAAGATTTTATAATAAAATCCATAAAGAAGTACCGAAAACGATTTTCATTTATGCTTAGGCAGTCAAGAGGTCATAATTACAAGTGCATAAGATCAGTGTCAGTAACTAAGCAGTCAGTGTAGGCTTACATTAAGAGGCTAACACCAGGGTTGCATTTGTCAGGAAAATAATACTATACAAAGTCGTGCAAGATCTTCAGATATACATGGCCCAGCTATCCATTTGTGGCACGCACCCAACCCAATCTTCCTCCGAGCTCTTGGAAACAAAAAAAAAAGAAGAAAAAGAACCCCGTCAAGGCCCTATACAAGAACATAGATAGAAGTCAGGTATGCTGATGAAGATACTCAAACACACTCGAAAATTGTTACTCGTTCGGCCAAAAGCTTATGTTTTACACTAGCTTTATTTGCTACAAGTCCATATCTTATTGTTTATTTTTCAATCTCTTGTGTCTGGTCCCACACTTCTCCCACAAAATTATTTTAACACAGGAAATCCCGAGCACACTTTGAGCTATTTAAACTTCCTGATCAAACGAACCCTAAATAATTCATCTATCAACTTCAGCAGAGTAAAAGTATCAAAAAAGAAATAGAAGGTCAATAGATACAGGCTTGCTAAACTACAAAGTCTAAACTTGTGAATATAAAGTTCATAATAAGCTGAGTCGAGCTTTTTACTAATTGAAGTAGCCATCAGGCTAGCATTCTTCAACACTGTGCAAAGAATCAATGAACTAATCTTGAAACAGGACAAACGCCCAGAATATTGAGCACCATCAGAAGTACAACGAGGCTAGACATTTACCATAACTATCCCCGCTAGATCATTTTGATCTCATGCAGGTCTCCAGCAGTTGAGTGTAGATATGTCTGGTCTTGATGGGAACATTGAACTGTTCGAATGATTACTGTATCCTAAAAAAGGAACGATCATACATAGTTTTAGATTATGATGCGACATCTAAACGACAAACAAATGCAAGATATAGGCAGTAGGAAGCTGTATACCAGCTGGCACAGAGTTCAGAGTAGAATGAGAATGCTGAAATCCCACATTATTTGCAGCAGATCTTTCAGGAGGTGGTGGATAGTATCCTGCCAATTACTAACAGTAAAAAATCTTCACGAGAAAAATAATTGCTAGAATCATTCTCAGAAAGAAAAGATACACTTGCAAGACAAAGGGAGAAGGCAAAAAAAAAATGGTGAAACATCATACAAGGCAGAAAGCACAACAGAAGTAGACCAACTTCAAACTTCATCATTAAAAATGAAAAAGACATGAACAAACAAGAAATAATAACTCACCATCAGCAACGAAGGGTGTAGTTGAGGGAGGAACTCTTCCAGCATTTATCCACGCGCTATGTTGACTGCTCAGCTTGTATTCACCCAAAGATTTCAACTGAGCTTCAGACCCAAAACTAGCCCGGTTGTCCAAAAAAGACACTGAAGGATATGAACTGGGATATGGTGGCTGTAAATGCTGCGGCGCAGGATTACTAAAAGAAAACTGACTTGAAGGTGTTTGAGCAGGCAACGGTGGAGGTTGATGGAAAGGACCATGTGATTGCATAGTATAATTAGGCTGAAGATGCTGGCCAGGTTGAGTACTCTGTGGAGTTATGAGCATTTCATGGTTTCCATACTCCAGCTGACTAGATGGATTTCTCAGATCACTCACTGCAACAGGTACATAAGACGTAGCCTGCTGTTGACATTTGCCAGTTACATGAGTATTTTGAATCCCCTGCAATAAGGAAGGTCCATAACCCACACAGTGATTAGAGAAAGCTATAATGTTAAACCATTACTAGATTAGCCTCTACCGACTCCACATAATAATCATTCACAACTCCAAGGGTCAGACGATACAATATGGACAGAATCTAAATTAATCAACTGGGCCATGATATTTCAACAGTGAAGTAGAAAATTCAAACTCTTACACTGGTCCTATTACTAAATTCATGTGGCACAGGCCTCGGATACGTCAACTGCAGAGAGGGGGAGAGTGGAAAATGAGTCTGCTGTAACACTTGCAATGGGAAATGAGGCTGAGGGGCCAGTGGAGGATGTGAAGATGTGTGTAGCTGTAAAGGCGGAGGTGGTGGAGGAAGAGGAGGAGGAGACGAGGGAGGAAGAGGTTCATGAGGTGGTGGGGATGAAGGCAAAGGCGGCAATAGAGGAGGAGGTTCATGAGGCAATGGAGGCGAGCCTTCTGGTGTCAAGGGCTCATCCTCAAAGGTAGTCTGGTTCATTTCTGGTAATAAACCATGTTCAGGCTCTTGTATCCCAGATAAGCCACTAGTAGATGAATCAACTTCACCCTTTTGAATTTCACACATATCCTCCATCTCCAGCTCACCATCCACGTCCTCTAAGATATGGCGGGGGGGTCTATCACTTGGAGTTGCTAGCTGCAATGCAGTTTCTGCTGGCCTAATTAAAGATACCCCAGAAAGTTCATTTAAAGCATTTGGAACACCTTCATTCTCCTCTTCTACATCATCATCATCAAAAGCCGGGACAAGAAAAATCCAGGGAGCTCAAAAGTAGCATTGCTGAAAAAACAAATCGAATGACAAATGCAAAATGGGTAAATATTGCATCCACTTAGTCTCTATGAAGAAATCAAAATAGCTTTTGTAAATAATAACTAAGCATAACATGAAAGATATAATAACCACAAAACAGCAACCATGTACGAATTCGGTACTTACAAGTAATACAGATCACTTATCGGTACTTACCATTTATACAGATCGCTTATCTATATCTTTCCATTATTTCAGACAGCATTGAAGCCACAAGTTATTATAACAGAAGATAGAACTATCATGGAATTATCAGAGTAAACTAATACATTACACAAACAAAAAAGTTACATCATCGTGAGATCTAAGGTCTGTTCTCCCAAATACAGACTTCAACGACTCCTTAAAAGAAAATTTAAGGAAAACAAAATCAAATAAAAATCTAATGCAAGAGTTCGTAGATTGCCTGATACATGCATAACAAATTCAGGAAAGCTAGCAATGAGAAAATAAATATATTTCATAGTTAACACTTCAAACACCATTAATGTGGTTCAACAGCAAGATATAACTATACATATAGAAATAAGCTTAAATAAGGTTTTCTGACCTTCCATACTCGTCAACCAGCATACCCTCCATTCCCCGTATTGGATCATCAACAGTGCGCTCAGCTTGAGATGGGCGCCTGAATGATAAGCTGGTGCATACCTCATTACGTGAAGCTCCAAGATCATCCATGAATCGCCTCAGTACCAACTCAGGTAGGATCTTTCTCTCAAGCCATAAACGCAGCACCTATGAAACACAGAAACAGTTGACACACATTCTTGGTACATAGATCTTTGAAACAATTGCTGGAGCTGGCACAAACCTTGAGGCATTGGCGACGATTTTCACGTGCACTAGCTCCAGGAGGTGCAGCAGCACTTAAAAGGCGAGGCAGTGCTACTTCAATGGCAGGAATATACAAGGCCCCAGCTATACCTGAATAAATATGCCAATAAATCCTAGTTCTCGAAACCCACATAAAAGCATATGCTGATTGTCAACATCGTCAATAACAGAAAAACCACAGATGACAAAAATAGATTCCACCGCCTTATTAAAGCTTACAAAAAGGTACCTTTTTGGTTATGTGAGCACTGTGTGATTGAGTCCACAAGAAAAAACAAGTCCACTTTGCGATGAAAGCTAGCCTCAGTTTCCAATTTGCGTACCAATAGATCCACAACCTGTCCTCAGCAATGTCAGACAAGTCAAGCATGCACAACGCTACAAGTTATCCACTCTAAATTTTAAAAAATGCAATACAATATTTAGGCAGGAAAGTAAAAAATCTAGGCCACAGCTCCGCATATAAGAATTCAACATGACTACCATTCAATCACCAGTCAGTCACAACAAAACCACATTAAGCTAGTTTCCCTACCCTACTTCAACAAAGACAGCAGAATACTTAGTTTTCCTAAGTCAGACCACACCTAGATGACACTCTTGAAAGCGAAAATCACAGCCAAAAGACTACGAACTTCGTACTACACATGCTGAAGCAATTTAAATTTCCGAAGTCCAAGGAACTTTTGCTACTCTTCTTCCCTTCACCTAACCTACGTTTTGGTGGCTACAAGCGACATATTGAGTTGCCTTTCTACTCTGACAATAATGGCAGAATCTACAGCTACTTTACATGATTTGTTGTTTCTTTTTAGTACAATGGAGATGGGGGATGGTCCTAGGTGCAATACACTTTACCAGCTAATCTGAAAGTGCTTGGCACTTGTATTAAGAGTCAGTTAAGTAGGCAGTTAACAAATTGACAAACTATATATTCAATATTGAAGAAAAAGATAACCAACTTATACAAATATAAAAAATTAAGCAGATATTCATTTGTGAACCATGAACAAAAAGATGAGACAAATCTACTCTCCTCTAAATGAAGGATTATCATAACTGACCTCATTAGCAATTCCATACTTGGCACAATCAACAGCAAGACGGGTGGCACGTCCAATACTCTCCTTAGTCCTTGACAAAGTCTCTATCATTCCTTCGAAAGCATCACGGGCAACAGCTGCATCTGTCCCCCCACTAAGTGAAGGTGAACCAGACTGGTAACCCGCATCAGGCTTCCTTACCTCATGTTCTTCAGAGCCATGAACACGACCACTCGGAGACACGGTACTCACCTGAGGAATTCCACCGGCATCTATCTGTTTTAAAGTACTGAAATCAGATAGTGACTGCGGCCCATTCATAACTGGGCTAGGGTTTTTCTGTCAAAGTCTTCTGAAGCAGCCAATTCATGAAGACTTCCGTGTGAAGAAGTTAGCATTTGAGCTTGCTTTCTCTTTGCCTGAGCAGCGGCAATTAGACTCTTGATAGAAGTAGCAGAATCAGCTGCCTTCGAATCACCTGATGATATGCACTTACCAATTTCGGTATCTTCCACCCTGTATGACCAAAAATAATAGTCACCGTACAATCACCTCTAACGTTATATAAATATAGAAGGAAGACTAAAAATCAAAACTCAAGATGTGGGCATGCAAACCTGGAGTTTGCGGCAGAACCACCTTCCTTGACGGCCCTAGGATTTACTTTAGGCCTTTCTTGAGGAGAAACCAACTTAACTTTTTTGGGTTGTGACACCTTCTCAGAAGGAATGTGACTCTTTGTCTGGCCACCACTAGCAGGTCCCCTAAGAAGAATTTTATAACCATTTTGTTCTTCCAAACAATTGTCAGCAGCAACACATCCTTGCGGATCAGGTGATATGATTTTTGCATTGCTCCTTGACGACTCTTGCTTTGAATCTAACTCAACAGAAATCAGAGGACCCTCTTCCTTATTAGACTTATCCACGCCTTCTAGAGGAATAGGTGAAACCTCCTCATGCGAGTTACTGTAATGTGTATCATTGTGTGGGGAAGCATCCTCCCTGTTACTCTTGGGTCCGGAAGCATCCTCCCTGTTACTCTTGGGTCCGGAAGCAACCTCCCTTCTACCCTTCAGTGCAGAAGCATCCTCCCTTCTACCCTTGAGTGGAGAAGCATACTCCCTTCTACCACTGAGCGAGGAAGCAACCTCCCTTCTACCCTTGTGTGGGGAAGCATCCTCCCTTCTGCCCGTACCTTTTGAATCATGTGCACCAGACTTCAATAGAACCCCACCATT
The DNA here is from genome assembly GCA_023374045.1 of Limonium bicolor. NCBI lineage: Eukaryota > Viridiplantae > Streptophyta > Magnoliopsida > Caryophyllales > Plumbaginaceae > Limonium > Limonium bicolor. The sequence goes on from CM041782.1 coordinate 184,246,600, forward strand.
ACTCTTACTATCCCCAACAAGTGAAGAAGCCATCAGGTTGCGGGCAGAGGAGACACCATGAACAGGAGTTTTAGGCTTATCATCATCACTATCATCATGTAAGCGAACAGCACGCCGTTTCTTCACAAAATCACTTTTCCGAATCACGGAGAAAGAGCCTTTCTTTTCTTCTGATGCTCCACAATGACGCTTGCCCAAGGGTGAATCTGTTTCGTGAACGGGGATACTGGATGATCCGGCACCTTTCTTGGGATGGGAACCCCAAAGGCCTTCATCTTTTACACCAACAGAATTTCTCTCTGCAGTATCAACTGGAGAGCTTAAATTTGATAACTGTATCTTTTCATCATTATTACTAGAACTCCTACTGGAATTACTCTCTGGAGTAGCATGCTTAGATCTCTTAGCTGGATCCACTCTTTCAGTATCGGCAATATTATGTCTTTTAAGACTGAGATGGCTGTTCTTTTCTTCTTTAGAAAATGCAGCTACTGAAACTTCTCTAGAGGTGCAAACCAGATCCTTTTGCGAATTGGTTGTAGCATTCTTCAGAGTTGTGTGAGGTATATCACTGTGAGTGACATCATTCTTAACCCTCCTTTTTGAGTCATTCTTCAATCCCTTCCAATCATGAGAGCCTCTGGGTGCCTTTTGTTTCCCACCAACTGTAGAACCGCCGGTACAGCTGGGACTGGAGCTTGTACCTTTAGTTGATAGTGTGCGTTCATTACACAATGTAGTTTCTTCCATGTTCTTGACATCTATTGGTTCTTCCTTACAACGTGAAGACAACTCTGTCACCTTCTGCTCCACACATTTGTTCTCAACATCACCAAACTCAAGGGAGGCATCAGGTTTCATTTCAATGACATTTGTGCTCTCTTGCACATGTGTACAGTGCGCCAAGAGATATCTGCTGTCACCTGCAATTGTTTCATCCCATTTGACATCAACTTAGTTTCTAACTTATAAAAGTAGTGTATTAGCTTGACAAAAAACCCGGAGGAAATGAAAACATTTCCAGGAACATTTTCATTCTCCCCCTGTTTGGTAGACAATGGAGTCAGTAATTCATTCCACCAATGAAGACAACTGTCAGTAACAGTCTGGCAGCCTGCTGACTAAGTAGCCAGGTGCATGATGCACAAAGGCCCATGTCCAGCACAATGACACACATGCACGATTATCTAATGCTCACAAGGCCACATAAGTAGATATCAATAAAAGTAACAGCAGTGTTCAACATTAGATTTGTAAAAAAAATATATGAACATTGATTTTTAATGATGCAAATTAAAATTTGAAGACACAGGATGCTGGTAAGCACATTTTTTCAAACCATTCCTATTCTCAAACCCCTCTCCCACAACCAATTTGCCAAAGAATAATGCCCAACACAACAAAATTCAAAGATTAATAACCCTTTAAATACCATCACATACACACCTGCTTTCCTTCGTTCCAACTCTTCAAAAGCTTCAGATATTTCATTCACAGCTTGGGCAAAGTGCTTGACTGTTTGCCTTTGGACCTGATCAACAAGTTATCCCTCAATTCATTTGTAAACATGAATATCTGCTGGAGCAACAAAGCACTGCAAAATTAAGAAAAGAATGTTACAACCTTGGGATGTAAGGGGAAAACAGAGAATCAAACCATCCAAAGAGAAGCCTTGATGATAATAGATGGATGATTCTTTCACTGAATGAAAGAAATTCAAACGAGAACATCAAAACACCCAATAGCAATCCTGTATGGCAGAAATTCTATTCTTACATACTCTATTTACTATCCTGACCTCTCAACTTCCGCATACCACTACATTAATGCAATAAAAATCAGTTCCTGAATTTACCCCATACTCTTCCTATAAATTCTGCAACAGAGTTGAAGATATTCTAATATACTAATTAATGGACAACCTCCTTTAGAACTCGTACTCTAGATAACGTAACTCTTTCACCATATGAAGGAACTTCAAGAAGAACAATCAAAACATGCAAACTTGGTTTTGAAATGTGCTGGAAGTGTGCGGCAGTGACCTCATCGCTCAACGGGCCTTAGAATTGCTTCTCATGCAGTGCACCTAAATATTCAAATTCGTTTAGGCTCGGTTCGGCATGGCTGTTGGCAGCATATTTGGTAGCAGGTTTGCGCTGGATAGTTTTTGCGCTAGCATATATGTAGTTGTTTTGAAAAACTGCTGTTTGGCAGTGCAGCACATATGAGCATAAGTTAGTTACGTTGTATAGAGTGTGTTACCGTTTCTGTATTACATTACCAATATTATACTACGATAACTTTATTTTGTTAGTAAAAAAAAGGAAAAATTCACAAACAATATATGAGAAAGCAAAGAAAATAATTTTTTTAATATAACCAATAAAATTTCAATTTTTTATTATAAGTACAAATAGCAACTTTAAACAATATATTGCGATTTTCTATAATTTTATAATTCTTACTAATATACGAGCGTGATGAAACGAGGACTAGAGTTTCAAATTTTATGATAATGTTGTGAATTTATTTAGTTAAATTTTAACTTTTAATAACATATTTTTTTAAAACTTTGTATGTTAATAATTAATTAGATTAATATTTTTATATACTTTTTAAGTTTTTCATTAAAGAGATTAACATTGATTTTTTTATTATTAATCTCTATGTTATTATTTTAAAAAATTGTGTAACTTGTAACTAATGTCATAAGATAAGAAGGCGGAAGTGAAGTGAAGGGGTGCTACGCGAAGGAGAAAGCAGCATATGCTGTCTCTCAAACATGCGAACGAGTCCCAAACAGCATATGCTGGTGCATTTGTGCAACACTTTTGTGCAGCATATACTGCTTGTCGAACGCAACCTTAATGATATATTTAGTATACCCATTTTCTTTAAATTCTCATATTTTTGTATAATGTCTCGCATACATTAGGCGTGCTAACCTCACGCCTTTTAAAACAAAGGTTGGAAAGCAAAGATTCTCTTCCTAATTTCTCTTCCTTACCACCCATGACCTCTCAACTTTGACATACCAAGGCAATGAAGCAATAAAAAATCAGTTGCCTTATTTTTCCCTAATACTTTTTGTAAATGCCGCTATAAGCTAGAGAAATACGCTCCTGTTGACTAATATACTACTTAACACTAGACCTGCTGGACCAATGACTACGATTCTAATCAAAATATTTCTTATCAAAAAAACAACCAGATAATTTTCCTAGAATGCAAGACAAAGAAATCTGTAATATCCTGCATATTACTGCACTAAACCAGAATGAATGGCTCCATTCTCTACCTAGCTGAAGCCAATTAGCAGCTAGCTTATTTAGGCAGAGATAGGAGGTAAAAGGATAGAAGCTTGTTATTGTAGATGATTTGTAATACTGAGGATAAGCAAGCTGATAGTAGAAGTTAGCTGATAAAGAAGGACAAGGCCGAGAACAATGCTTGACGCGTGTTCTTGGAGTCAACAAACCCAAGACATTTTCACAGACAGAAGTATACATCTTAGCACTACAAATAGCCAATCAAGCAAAACAGCTAGCATAAAGCTACAAGATGCAAATGCAGTGTTGACAAATATAATTCAAAATGCAAAATTAAAATTAATCAGAGGCAGCAAAAGTCAAATCAAGAGAACTTATGGCCTTCTTAATCACAGAACTGAGCTTTAGGCAGATCATTAGCACCTCCTATAGCTAAAATAAATTGATAGGACCAAAAGCTGACAAATGTTCATTAAGCCCCATAATTGTCCACCATATCATAACATAAATAGATAAAAGTGATCATGATCTGATACAATGAGACTTCAATGCGTCGATGACAAGCATTCCATAATATCATGATTTGAAATTATCGAAATTAGATATACAGTTCAGCCATTATCATCAAGGAAAACCTCTTACAACAGAGCCAAGCTTCACAACTATACAGCAAAGGGGACTTCCCGAGGTACTCTTTTTATCTCTTGGCTGTCTATCAATGGGAGATTGGCCACTAGAGACAGAATGAGAAGATGGGGAATGACTACGGAGGAAGTATGTTTTATGCAAGAGAGATATGGAAGCAGTGAAGCATTTGTTATTAAGACGCAGTTTTACTTTTAATATCTAGAATGTAGTCTAGAATCATTTTGGTGAGATTAGAAAAGTAAAGATTGGCCCAGGCTTTTTAGAAGGGTTGGCAATAAATGGAGGAAGAAGAGTAATGTTCATAGAACTTTCTCTTTTGCATTTACTTCTCTCATCTATTTAGTTCGGAGAAGAAGGAATGATAGAATCTTCAGGAATGTCTTTGGCACAGCACAGTCCTGTCATCTTCTAATTAGAAAGGTTGCGCTTAGCAGCCATTAGATTGTATCTTTTTGGCATTTCTCCTACTACTATTTATCAAAAAACACTATATAAGTACCACTCTACCTACAAAACTCCTGCTAAACAGTGTGTGCTCCAAGGCATCAAAGTTCCCCCAATGATCTTACAAAAAAGACGTAACAAAACCACACAGCATTTGAATAACCAGCAATTAATCCACAAACTGGCAACACCACACCTCCATCTATGATGCATAGATAGAAATTTTCAAATCACCCAAAGCGACAACACAGAAGAATACACTCCATTAGATTTTCACACTGGTACGAATATACATCAAATGCTACATAAAATTGAGCAATTTCTAAGACATAAAGTGGACCTGACGGTTGACAAGTAACTATATATAGTGAACAAAATCCAAGCCTTCATCCAATCACTTTATACACACTAGAAAAAACGAGCAAAGCCAGCCATCCAATTTCCGCAAGTTTCCTTCTTTATTGTTCAAACCCAACTCGTGACAGTAAAAGTCAGATAAGATATTCTAGCAACCTGAGCATCTGTGCATGATTTGGACAATCAGGTGTCGGCTATGGAATGTACATACAGCCGAACAATACGTCAAACTTGAGATTCACAGAACAGCAAACTATGCTATTCAAGGCATGTGATAAAATGAGACAAAAACACAATGTTTAACCTTAGCAGTAGCCTCGGCCCATTGGGAAATAGAAAAAAAAACCATTATTATGAAATGGGAGGAAAGGAAACTCAACTCAAGTAGCCCTAATTCAATCCTACTCCCAATTATGGTTATTAATAAAAGTTTCCCGATGTTCAGTTGCTCTAGTTGAATTAACAACAAGAATCAGGGTACCAAGCACTAAAATCCTCGGTTACCCTTCAAGGGACAAAAACGAAAAAGAGGACAAAGATCTCATCGAGTTACTGTAAAATAACCAAGAGGATATATAAAACAATAACGCAAGATGGAACTAATTTTGCATCAATGTACAAGTGAAGCCCTCAACAACCTCACCCAAGCTTCACTCAGATTGACATGGCTGTATTGATGAAAAAAGACCTCAAAGATAACCCTAACAAGAGTAATCAGTTAAGCTATTCCCACTTCAGTCACAAACTAAGGGTTAAACCATGATCATTTTTGGTTCCGGGTAATCTAACAATGACAAGGGTCTTAAGCCTGACTTAGTTAATACCACCAGAAATAGGTGATAACTACGCCATTCAAGCCCATTTCTATAATATCTTATTCTTCAACAATATCCTCAATGGTTTTCAAGCAAAATGAAATTGAGTTATATAATGGCTTTGCTAAATTTGGCATCAGATTTCAATATAATATTTTTATACCCAGTTAATCTAAATGCACTGACATTTAAAAAATTGATATTCCAATAAGTTGAGTTAAGGAGACTTTTAAATACATAATCATTAAAAATCATATATTCAAAATATGATTAGTGACATATAAAGTTAAGTCTATGTTAATTTTTTTATATATAAAAAGTTGTTGTAAACACGGAAAATCTTGATTTGTTGTGCTTTGTATATTTAAGTTATTTAGTAATAAAATTTTATTGAATGTGTTTAGTCAATTGAATCAAATGACTTTGTTTCTACATGAATAAATGCTATAAATGGAATAGGTTTCATAATATAAATTGATATTGAATAGGCTTGATCATATAAATAAATCTAAATTATATTTGAAATATAATTGACTTGGTCAAAGTATTTAATGTACATATATAATATATATGAGTATCCTAACAATTTAATAAATTACAAAATGAAATTAGTTTTTATGAGTTATTCATTAAGCAGAAATTGTACATTCAGCTTTAGATGTATCAGCAATGTAAGTGTATTTTCATAAGTTACATAGTTAACCCAACTTTATTTCTCTGTCCATTATGTTGCACCAAAATATAGGATATTTAACTCTTTATGAGTTATTCATTAAGCAGAATTGCATATTCAGCTTTAGAAATATCAGTAGTGTAAGTGTCTCTTATAAGTTACATAGTTAACCCAACTTCATTTCTCTATCCATAAAGTTGCACCAAACAAGAGCATAATTAACCCTTTTCACTCAACCAAACAAAAACTTAAGTTACCCCATGTCTTACCTACTCTCATACCACACATGCTGTAAATGTACTCACACAGCATTGAATAAGCTATTGAGCATGGCATCTACAACTACCACGCCACGGGCATTGATTATATTTTTCAGCGTCGCGAAAAATGTAGAATAACATAGACATTACAGATCAATTTATAGTTTTGACATGATAATCAGTTATAAAACACTAAATAAGTATTTATAACCAGTCACGTCCAGTATTTACGAAAAGGACCACGACACACAGATGTATACCAGCAACACATTTAACAAGTTCAAAATCCATCAAATCATTACTGGATTAATTTTAATATACATCTATGGAGACTGGACAGAAGGTTCTGGGATTTGTTTCCCTGGAACACCTAGACACACTGCTCACGCTGAGCAAAATGTGTAGAAGTTATAGAAAAGATAATGAGGAGAGAAAAACTGATAAAAAGATGTTGTGATTAGTTTCCCTGGAATATCAAGAGACACCGGTCACACATGAGCATAATTTTTAGAAGTTCTACAAAGAACAGAAGTTGCAATTTTCATCAGCGGAGTAGTGACCTCTACTTCCTAAGATCATATTGTACAGGTAGTCCCATTCCATTTCGGATTTCTACATCAGGTGCTAGTTATAAAAAAAGGCCTCCTAAAACAGTTAGATGCATTAATCAACAATTTATTCTGTACCAGAGAATCAGAATAGCCTGTATTAATATACAATCATGACATATCTCAAGTTCAGATGGCACATAGACTAATTATATTAAACCATGTATAAATAGAAAGTTGATCACCTTAACAAGACATAAATTAATAATCAAAATCTTAACGACTGTAAGAACCATAAACAGATCCATATGACACTCACATTTCTTGAGTTCCGAAAAACTGCACAAAGTGTTTCTTGGAATCAGAAGGTCGGCCAAATTCCTCTGGTCTGCTAACCTGGAGTTCAGAGGAAAAAACATATTCGTATTAATGTAATGAATGTAAATCACATGCCTCAGCATACATGACAGAGAACACATCATCTAATGTCTGAATAATGTTAAGGAAATTCTGAGAATCTAGTCTTGGGGGAGGAGGCACATGCTAAAATCTAGCAGAAGTAACTTCTAGATAAATTGAAAGATTCAACCAAAAGCAATTTATAGTAACACGCCCAGGAAATCTTGTGAGCGGTCATACCAAATCAGTTAACAGAGTACTCCAAGACCAACTGTTCAGGTAAAACAACACACGATCTCCCTAGACTAATACTTTCTGTACCGGATGCAGATATATAAACATCTTCTCAAACATCAGTACGGTAGAAACTCACGCCACGCAAGGCGCAAAAACACCAAATTCAGTAAACAGGCGCCAATTCATTAGCTGAGTGTTAATGTTTCCATGCCAATCGCCTTCTGATAACCCTAACCCTGAGAAAACCCTAATCTTACCAAATGGCAAAGATCAACTCAATGCACATTAGCGGTCAGCCAACAGCACCAAACCGAGAAGCAAAGGATTCAGGGAAAAGTGACACATTAGGCAAAGCGACATTTAAAAAGGAACAAATGAATAAAACATATTGATAACCAAAACTGGAAGACGAAAATTAATCCTAACCTTAGCAGGCCAAGCAGGGAAACCCTTGACCTTGGCTAGGACAAGGTCACCTAAGGTCAAATCCATGGCGTTCTTCCCTTTACTGGCTCCTCTTCTCCGCCCGGGAGCCATTGGCTGCGGAGGTAAAGGTGCAGAATTTGATTTTCTCAACTCAACCCAAAAGGTAAGAGAGCTGCGGCTTTCAACCGAACCCAAATCCCAATCGCAGCCAGCAACACATGAAAACCCTAAATCTAAACCTCGGATAGACGAACTCGAGAGAAGAAGACCGTCAAGCTTTTGGTACGCTCTACTAAGAGAACTGGTCCAGAAGAGAAACTCAGTTGCGAGAAGAGGAGAATTCTTGTTCGTGCTTTATTGCAGTTGATCGCCGCAGAGAGACGAGAGCTCAAAGAAGGATTTTTATTATTTTGCTAGTATTATTATTACTAGTGAGAGAACATATATTATACAAGCATTACGACTCCGGTCGCAACCGGGTGGAGGTTCTAGCTTGGTGTTGGGGGGATTGGCTCGGTATTGGCCAACCTTTATTTCCCAAGTGATTAACCGAGTTGGCTAAGATAAGATGCATATCGGTTAAACACGGTTAGGTTAAACAGGATTATAGTCCAGTGCCTTTATTACCTAGTATAATTGACAAATGAGTGCACATATCTATATGTGGAAGATACTTTACCCCTTCTTGTCCACACTCATGTGTTATGCCTTGTCTAGTACGAGGCTCCATCAATTACCTGTGTTTGTGGTCATTTGCAAACAAAACAAGAAGGGACCACAGGGCATGATGCCATAAAATCAGCAACACTGAGTAATTCCAAAATCACATCATAAAGTAATATATCAAAATAAGCATATAAATACTTAATCACAAATCAAGCATTAGCTCATGTGAAGATCATAGATCATTCAAATAGCCATACCCATCGGATAGAACTATAACCAGTTCATTCACCTTTTCTTTACCAACATAACTTCATTTTCAATCAAACCAAGTAATGGAACAGATCCCGATCATACAGGCAATACAACCTTTCCACTGCATGACTAGCCCAAAAAGATGTGCACACCCCCTATACTACTTTTAACTATAGAGTAGTAACCATGAAGTGAACCCAAGGAGCCTGTGGCATACCAAGAGTTGAATTAAGCATCAAAGCCAATAAATATGGATATAGATGATCCACTCGCACCATTCTTAACTCCTTTGTCATCAGATAATCAAAATATTATCCATAGGCAGTTTATACTCAAGATCATAGAGTAGTAAACCACAAATAATTCAACAAACACAATAAGTTTCAGTAAGGTTCATAACAAATCATTAGCAAAGTATGGCACCAACTTGGCCATAATAATACAACAACAATCAAATTAGCCCAATAATCCAAACAACCTTAGATCTTGCCTTAGAACAAATGCTTAATCTTCTAAATAAACAACAAACCATTTGACCATATGAAATAGCCTCCTAACCAAACTATTTAGTAAATCAAACAACCTTAGATTATATCATAAAACAACTCCAAATAATCATCTAAACATTCGGCCATAAGGCCTAAAATACCAAGTTAGCTTTACAACTTAAACAACTATGATTCCTACTTAGTACAAGAGTTAAGTCTTCCAAAAAAAACCCTTATACTTTCTGCCTAAATTATCTAGACAAGTTTATGTGTGTCTTAGCTCATAAACTCTTGATAATAACAACTAGAACAATTCCTATAACCTTGATAATAGACATAAGGTCTTAAAACACCTTTTTCATCCTTAAAAGCTTAATTTCAACATAATACAAGTAGGCTTCTAAAAATCAACGAAATTATATAGATGATAAGGGAATAATAAATTATGAAGTCATCAAAATAACTAGAACAACTCCTATGCTATGCTCTTAAAACACCATTTTCTTTCTTTCTTTAAAACTTATCTTCAACTTACTATATGTAGGCTTATAAATACCCACAAATTTATAGAGAACGAAGGATGAAGGAACATGAAATTACCTCAAAGATTCATGTAGAATACTCTTCCAAAGGACTAAGAAATCTTGGCTAGAAGTTAGTGCACCTTAAGGTACTTTTGGAACACCTAAAGGTATACATTAATGGAGTCAGGTTTCTTTGATCTTTTCTCCTGGTTTTCAACCATGAATAGCTAGGAAAATATGAAGAGTGATCTAAGAACAACCTTACCTCAAAGGTAAAACAAATATGAAGATCTTTCTCATTTCTCTCTTTCTCGGTCTAATATAGTTTTCTATGGAGGTTTCTTTTCTTCTTCGCTTTCTTTTTTGCTATATTCTTCTCTTGCTGGATAAGGAGTATTTTGTAAATGGTGAAGTGTCTAAGTAATCCTGCTTGGCAAATGGTTTCTTATATAGACAAGGAGGTGCTTGTCTAGCTTCCTTCCTTAGTGTAGAAAATCAAATTGACAATTACATGCTTTAAGCAAAGCAAGGTGGGCGGCAACCTTCTATGGCAGCTGGTTCCCTTGACTTGTTTATCCATTGTTGGATAATAGAGCATAGGCTGGCCCATGAGGCCCATATCTAGAATTTTCTTTAGAACTTCCTTATATATAGTATGTTTAGGGTTGTAATAGTCAGACAACCTAATACAATACTTCCTATCATTTGGTGTCTCAATATGGTATCACAGCTCTAGGGTTTTACCCTTTCTCGATCCTTAATTTACAAAAAAAAACAGAAACCCTATCCCCCGCTGCCGAACTTCAGATCCTTCTCTTTCCCTGCAAATGGCACCGAAGGTCAGTGAGAAACCCGCTGAGAAGAGGCCGGCTGAAGAGAAGAAATGAATTGTTGCGGAGAAAACTCTCGTGAAGAAGAAGCCAGAACCTGGAAGCCGGCCTCCATTTTCATGTTACACCTGGTTGCTAGCAGTCGTTGCTTTGTCGATCCTCATCAAATATAAGCAATCATTTCCTTGGTGTTTTCCCAACTCTCATTTGATACTATTTTTTTTCTTTCCGTTTAGATTCGTTTACTCCTCCCCTCCCAATACCCCAATTTAGTCAAATTCCTTTTTCAAATTTACTATGTCCATCATGTCGTTGAAAGCTTTGTTGTCCTCACTCTTTCCATTAATCGTACTTTATATTCCTTTTACTTATTCTCTATTTCCTTTGTGCCAGAATGGTTCACCCAATCGACAGAGTTTTAGTCAACTTTTTGGTTTTGTCCGTCTGGGTTTGGGGTGCTTCTTCCTCTGGTTTAGTTCGGAGTTTTGGATTTGTGCAAAACTACGCGGTGTTGGTGTATCTTCGGCTACTATTTCTTTTGGATATCCTACTAATTCGGTTTTTTTTAGTTGTGTTAGGAAATATTTTCATGGTTGAATATTTGGTGGTTGAATAGGAAGAAATCTGATGACCAAGCATGAAATCTGGCGGCCGAGAAGAATCAGGCGACCGAGAATTAGAAATCCGGTGACCGAGAAAGGTGACCAAGAAGTATGTTGGCGACCAAGAAAAAAAATCCATCATCTTACAATTATTTTGTCCAGATGATTCTAATCACATTAGTTTATCTTTCAATAATTGTAATCTTCCAATCTAAACTTTGTTTTTTAACGATGTTCAGATTGCGGGGGTGTAATAAAGCGTAGGCTGACCCATGAGACCCATATCTAGAATTTTCTTTAGAACTTCCTTATATATAGTATGTTTAAGGTTGTAGTAGCCTGACAACCTAATACAATATTTCCTATCATTTGGGGTCTCAATATTGGACACTAGCTGAGTCATTAAAGATGACATCTTAAGGAATGATCAAAGGTGATTAAAGATAATGTAAGGTAAGGTAATATCATGTAGAATAATGGTGGTGGTTGGAGGTAGATGTGGGTGGCAATCACTCTTGGTAGGCAGCAGCCATAACTTACTTTGTCAAGCTTACTCCCACCTTGAACCATCAAGACAATTTGTAAGACTGACACTTTGAAGAGGAAGAAGAGAACTTGATGACTAACAAGTTGCAAGTATATATTATATAGTTTATGGGTACATTATATGATTTACAAACATATAAAATAGATTACGAGTATATATTATAGTTTGCAAGTATACTAAACAGGTTACGTGTAAATATTATTGTTTGCAAGTATACTAGTAATTTACGAGTATATATATATATATTATGAAGGTTACACGTTTATTATTTACTAAAGAGAATTTATTATAATAAATAACGTGTTTTAAATTAGGCCAAATGTAGTTTTATTAATGATCCTCGTATATCTCTAGTTAACTTGGTATATTTTAGTTATTAAAAACATGGAGTTATAATAATAATGATATGATTCAAATAGTACTGTTGATTTAGAATACATCTATTGTATAATTTATGAGTATATTAGTTCGCAAGTGTAATATATAGTTTATGAGTATTATACTATAATTTACGAACATATTATATAGTATTTAACCAAGATAATTCGTGTTAGTAAAATAACATGTTTTAAAAATAGGTCGGTTGTAATTTTTAATGTCATATTAATGATCCTTATGTTTTTTTATTTATATGGTACATTTATTTATTTAAAACAAAATTATAATGAATATTATATGTTTTAAAGGCTATAATTGGTTTTTAATTCAATTGTTGTTACTTACTAAATACTCGTTGTTGTTACTTAATTTAAGAAGTCGGTTTTATCTTTTCATATTTCCAACTCTATTAAATATGTCGATTTTCCTCCATATTTACTGGCTTTATATAATTAGGGAGTTTTATCCTTCCATATTTCTTAGCTCTATTTAATAAGTCAATTAGTTTTATCATTTCATATTTCCATACTCAATTTATTACGTTAGTTGTGTCTATCCATTTCCTGAATTTATTTAATGAATTAGTTTATCTTTACTATTTCCTATCTTTTAGTTTTTTATTTAATTAAATAGTTTAAGTATCTTCATTAATAAATTAGTTCATATTCCTTACAGTTCACATTCTCTCACTGTAACACCCCAACCGCTAAACTCGTCATTACCTCTTCAACTGTTACCATTACCATTGAACTCGCAGTGGAACTCTAATTACAACGGAGGGTGATACAATGCCGTTAGTCACCCATATGGCTAACCAGGCCTATCTTACATACAGTAACAGTCTGATGGACTGGAACAACCGAGTACTCAATACAAACACAATACTCATTCACTCAACCGAGTCACATACAATACATTACTCCATTCAGTTCCTTACTATACCGAGTCCACAATATACGGATGTCGATAACATATTCGGTCTTACACCTCATACAAATACATAAGTAATTAAAGTCTAACTACCCATGCTAACCACCGACCCCGTCCTACTCTCGAAAGGTATCTTCTTCAGTGTACCCGAAAATAAAAAACGATGCCCCTAGGGGCTCAGCTTACGCTGCATATGAAATTCGCATACCCCGAGTGCTAACCAGGGTACGCCGACTACTTTTGTCGAGAGCATGAGATTCATTTTAATTCAATCAACATGCAACTCAGCACTACATTACATATGTACACTACACAGGGATTCACATTCAACCATGGAATACAATCTTTAACTAACATAACAAGGTTGTTAGTTGTATTAGTTTGCTCTTAGGCCTTGAGGGTTTCTACCTCACTATGCCTTGGTTACTCATTCAATAACTCACCCACTCTCTGGGGTTACTTATTCTTATACACACCCATTCTCTTGGGCTACTCATTCTATACTCACCCATTCTCTCGGGTTACTTATACTCATTATCTCACCCACACTCTTAGGTTATTTATACTCAAGCTCTTATAGATTCTCGAGACACCACAGGTCTCCTACGTCACGCTTGTTTCTCTTAATACTTTCTTAAGCCAAAACACATGGCTCTCGAGCATAGTTCAACTAGCTCCCGGAACTCTCTCTTAGTTCCTACTACTTCCACACATGTCCGACTACTCTCGGACTTCTCACATTCCCATACACTCCTCTCTTGGAGCTATAATATAATTATGTATATTAGTCTAGAAGCATCACTCTCAATGTTCCTAATGATTTTGGGAACGTTACTTAAGTTCGGGTAATCTTAGGTATAAGGGTCACCCTTACATTTCATATACTTATACTTTCGGTTATTTTCTTATACCGGGTAAAATCCTCATATAGGAGGTCGACCATGTCTCAAGGGAGTTAATTGGTCCCTTAGGTCTTTTCTACCTTCCTTACAAGTTCACATCTTGAACTATCTATAATCCTCTTGATGGAGGTTCATTTACTTTTCAACATTTATTTATTTCGGGGATTGTTTCACTATGGTCTTCTAACCGTTATCGGGTGTTTACTAAACCCGTACATCCTCCTCACATACTAGTGAGTTCATAGTTTGCGTTATTGTTATTCTTTAATCGATATCTTGTGTGTTTGCACGTTCCCGTTATTTTACGAAATGACCCGCTCTACGAGTTTCTAGCCATTCGTTACTCAACTATGAGTCGGTCTACACACTAAGTTAGACCTCACCGGCATTCAAGTATGTTAGCTCATACAATGTACAACAAGACATGCATATACTCAAGCAATTGTTCAATTTCATGCTTTAGTCTTGATTAAGCCGGCACACAAACACACAAATCAACGTAACTCGGTTAGCACGCGGGGTATGAGAAAATCATACCTTTCACCGGGGTTTTACTTTTACCGTGTCATCTCACCATGCTCGGTTCAAACACGATCCACTGATAATGTTCCAAACATTATTATTAATACTAAGCTCATACAGTACATAAATAAATGCTACTCCCGTACTTACCCCGTTATCCCGTTAACTCGGTTTTACTCTAGTTAATTTGAGTTCTCACTTATCACTCTCTTTTCTAACACTTTCTTACACTTCTTAGGGCCTTTACAAGTCACCAAACAAGGCTTTAACACCATCTAACATCATCATGGATGTTAAATACGGAACGGTACGCCGTATTAAACGCCCGTACTGCCGTGTCTGTAATCAGACGAATCAAAGCGGCCGTTTGTTCCCCGCATTTGACTTTATCCCGTTCCAGAAGAAGATACGGGCGTATATATGCCATTTCCCAGTATCACCCGTACTTGTTGAAAACGGCGAATCCTTAAATTTAGTCAGCTGAACAGAATTTGGAGCGATTACTAGCATTTCAAATATAACGGTTAATTTACCCTATTTTCTCTCCTAAATTTAGTTACTTTATATACTACCATTGATGCGTTGCCATTGTCGCTCTGACTTGAAAAGTTTTCACAAATTAAGCACAAAAATGGTGAGATCTGAGATGGGCGTGCGCTGCTCTTTTCTTCAATAAATATAGAGTATTGAGTGTGCGATTTATGTCTCTTGGACTGTGTTGATGCTACTCTCATCTACCCAGTTTTGGTTGCATTCTAGAGGTACATGCGCTGCCTGCTGCTGCTTTTATTTCTACAGGGCAAGCCGGCAAGGTTTTAAGTCTCTTTCTTCTATAATTGAGTTGTTCGCGAATGCGCACTGGTTCTCCTAATCTACAAGTTCTGGTCGCTGGTTTTTTTAACGTTGCTATTTATTTGATTGCTACTTGCTAGTTTTTCTTCTAGTGACTCATATGTCTGAGACAAAAACAGAGCATATATCGCTATGACGGATGTAGAAGAAAGCAGCGACCACTAAAATTAAATTAGACATTTTAATATTTAAATTAAAAATACACGTAGAGACTATAGAGAATATATATTTATAATTGGCATTTATACATTGCAAAGTAATTGAAAAACATAAATAATATGTAGCTACGTAGTACCAACTTAATTAACGTGAAAGTTGAAGAGATTTTTGTTTCATAATTTGAGAACTATACTAATTGACTATTGTAGTTATTGTCTTTATTTTGACTCGTAGCTCTCATTTTGTGGGACATATATAAATATTTAAAAAAAGTCTTTCGTATCATTACTACCGTCTCGCTCGTATCGACACTCCCGTATCCCGTATCATGACAGTTCCGTATTGAGGCTCTGTACCGTTTTTCGCAACCTTGAACATCATTAACATTCAAACCCCCATCATTAGAAGGTTTAAAATATTCACGGGGCAATTCTGGGGGTGGTCCGGGACTTGGTCCTTACCCTAAGTCCCGGACCATTTCATTTGGTAACTCTCGGCTGAAAATTCACTATGGTCCGGGACCTTGTCCTGGAGTATAGTCCCGGACCAGGTACAGACTTCAACTCTCGGCGCAATTTAAAGGGTTCTGCTAAAATTTGCTTCAAACATTATTTTTCAGCCCCTAATCAATCCTTAAACTACCCTTAAACTTTCCTTAATCTTCCCACAAGTTGTCTACATGTTTAATCACCTTAAAACATGCTCTAACCCTCTTCAAATCATAGGTTAAATCCTTACTCAACTTGTTACTCAAATTCATTAATTTTGCATTCTCAATTTGCAATAATGCACACTTGTGCATTTTCTAACTCCTCTTGGCACTTTGCATTTTGTTCTCATTTCATTTGACCATTCCAAAACATTCATAGGCCAATGCACTTCTAAAACCAAGTTCACTCCTTGTTTCACAAGTTTAACACTCTTGTTCATCTCAAGCCATTCCAAGACTTTCTCACACACTTATGCTACAGATTTTGCATCAATCTCCCTTCTTTGAACAAGTACTCCAATGGTTATTTTCTAAGCCAAATCAATCTCCATCCATACCTGGGTAACCCTAGATTATTCTCCACTCAAAACTCCACTTAAACTACTTAGATTTC
Organism: Limonium bicolor; assembly: GCA_023374045.1. Lineage (NCBI taxonomy): Eukaryota > Viridiplantae > Streptophyta > Magnoliopsida > Caryophyllales > Plumbaginaceae > Limonium > Limonium bicolor. The sequence goes on from CM041782.1 coordinate 184,263,431, forward strand.
TACCGGAATTTCGCCATAATCCGGCTACTTTTCTAACATTGCCCAAAACTCATTTCTTCACATAGTTCATCCTAAAACTATCCAAACCACAAGGGTTCTATCAGCACACAACATTTCCTCTTTACTCGAGCATAATCTCATTAAGCACCACACACAGAAATAACTTAAACACTTGGCACTTAGGCCCTTAAATCAAGCATTAATTTCACAAATGTTTTCTCACTTGCTTTATTACTATACAAGCACATTATTACCACAACTTAAGTGGGGTTCATTTATTTTATTAACCCATACCAAATTCTAATACATATAGAATATACATTAGGGTTGGTTTCTTACCTTGAATTCTCTTAAGTTTCCTTTAAATACTCTTCTCCTCTTCTCCTCTTCACTTCACTCCAAAATCGGTCAAGGCAAAACTCTTGCCCAATTCTCTAGACCAATATACCAATGGATATAAGGGTACTAATTAGTTCTCCTAATTGTAAAAATAACTCATGAATTCAAGAAGAGGGCTTAAGGTATAAAATTTGAACATTACCTTTGGAAACCCTAGAATTGATTTGCCAAAAATCAAAGGAGGAGCTCCAACCCACCATTGGAGGTTTGAATAGTTGCTCAACAAGGAAAGAAACAAGGTATTAAGAAGGGCAAAAATCGGCTAACACTAGAGAATGGAGAAAATGAACTTTTCTCTTGAAACTTTTTACCTTGTTTGAAAGAGGAGACTCCAAGCTCCAAAGTGATGTAATTTATTCTTCAAATGGGCAAAACCCATGGAGATGAACTTCTTCCTTTTTGAATTTTGAAAGAGGGAAGTGTAGAGCTTGATGAGAGGATCACAAATATGTTATTATTTTTGTGATTTAAGCATGGAGCTAGCTTGGACAAGGAGAAAAAGAGTGGAGAAGCCATGGATGGTCTTCATTACCGTCCAGCAACAGAGAGGGAGGAGGAAAATCGGTGGGAGGAAGAAGAGAGGAAAGAGAGGGGGGGGGGGAAAGAAATAAAGGAGGAGAGAGAAGGTGGCTCCCCTTTTTCTACTTTCTTTTCCTCTCTTTTCTTTTCTTTCTTTCTTTACTTATTATGGGTCAAAGGGAGGGATGGTCAACATATAAAACCGGCCCCCTATATATTAGTAAGCTGGAGCGTTTTTCGTCTTTTACAGAAAACGCTCGTTATTTTACCCGGTTTGACACTATTCACTAACCGGGCCCGTTTTTCGGATTTTTCTCATTTCCTTGATTTTAATGGTTCTTAAGCTTCCATTAATACTTAATTATAGTTATTTAGTCAACTATAATTTTTACGGGTCTATTTGACCACTTAAAGTCACGTTTTCAGGTTTTCTCAAAAAAACGTGCTTTAAAACTCCGTTAGCGTTTTAACCCATTATTTGGATCCGTTTTCTTTGGGAATCATTCCCGTATACTAATTAGGCATAATTAAGCCTTAGGAATCCATCTCGGACCCCAACGAGATCATATATCTCTCATACTCATTTAATGCGTGTTTTAGCATTTTTCGTGTTTTACGCATTTTTCTCTTTTCTTTTGGTTTTATTGTTTTTACCAATACTCTCTAGGCGCCATTAGGTCTTAAATAATCGTATTAGAATAACTTAATCACCATTTTTAAGTCCGGGGTATTAAAATCTACCCCTTAAAGAACTTTGCCCTCAAAGTTGCTGAATCTAATACTATTACTCTCATAGGTACTCTATGCCAAGGTCGTAATCTCTATCCGACCTCACAGACTCACAGGTCTGTCTCCATACACACTACACATACCACACACATATCACAGCATGTATAGCAATCAAAAATCTTTGTATTCTCTCCATGGAATCGGTCCAAGACAAGAAGGCACTACAGTCCTCGAATCCATATTGAGTAATACACTACTGATCCCTCAGGTACCGGTCACGTTGGACACTTACGCTCTCTGGTCCACGGTCGTTTCATGACAAATAGGCACTTACTCTCTCTGGCCCACGGTCCCGTTGGTTCCGATCAAAACGTTACACATATACATATCCTCAGGCACTCTGGTTGACTCACTCAACACAGGACATTCTCAGGGTACTCTCCCCGTCCCGCTGCCTTTGGAAAAAAATCCCACACTGTCACCGCCCCAACCGGTCACTTAGGACCGCCACACGTACGGTCAATGGTTTCAAAACCATTTTTCGCCTTCATGCTCGAAGGAAGATCCTTTTTCAAATTTTGTTTGAAAATTCTTTTTAAAACATCACACAACTCCAAATCCGATTTATGGTAGCTGTATCTTTTCTTAGCGTGATTACTTGTGACCACTTATAGGGAGCTTCAAGAATCATCCAACCCTGATGTGATCAGCATCAGTGTTGAACTATCCTTCCACCCCAATTTGTGTTCGGCTTTCCTTGATCACTAGCAGATCAAGTTCCACCTCCCACTTCAGTTTCAAACAAGCAGATAGTCAAACATTTTCGTTTTCTATCTTTTACTCTTTCTAGTCATATCCATAAAATAATCCATTTTAACTTATCTCAAATTCCTAGAACTTAGGTCATCCGTCATTCTCAATTTTCTTCACTTAACTTTACCTAGGCATTCCATACTTATGGCTTCATTAGTTAAATTGTTACTCAATTTAAAACGTTCATCATACAACTCCAAAGGATGGAACTCACTCCATCAATCATTCTCAAATAAAATTACCTAGGGAAACTCACTTCCTACTAGGTTACACATCAGTTTCATACTGATTCATACTCATCATATCTCATATCTAATCTCAATAGACATATACTAAAGGGATTCTCATTCCCCAGGAGTCTCTCTACTCCTCTTTTCGTAAATATTATATACACGTCGCTCGCATCTCACATGCACAATGACCATAATTACATAATGAATGGGTACACATGTTTATGTAACATGATCAGTTCCAATCATCAAAACAGTTTCTTATGTGCTATGCACATAGTAGTTTACGCACCTATACGTAAAACATACTCTAAGCGGTTTCTCGCCCTACCCCCCTTAAAAGGGGTTACGCCCGCGTAATCGACCATATGTTATCACTGAACATTGGTTCACTAATTCGAGTATCATGAAGTGTTTTAACTTCAATGCGGTTAATTAACTCATAACTGGGTTTGGTTCTAACCTCTAAGGATTCAAGGTGTTTATGATTAGCCAATTACTCACATTGCCAGGTATACTCAACCTTTGAATTACGGCCCACTAGCTTTTGCTGTGTGACCTGATAACTAGAGCTTAATTCGCCCTTTTTGGTATTCCCAATGTATTACTCACTCCCTTTTTATCCGTTTTTGTCTTGGGAATAAAGGTTTCTCAATCGTCGCGTGGTATCTCTTACCGTATGCGAATTCGATGAGTTGTAGATTTTATCTCCAGTTCTCTGGAAATCTACTTCGTATAGCACTGTATACCTTCGTGGTTTTTCACTTACTATTCCCGACTTATTGTCGGTTGAGGTCAAGCTGCTAATTAGCACGTAGTGCTTCCTCGTTTAATAATGGCTTCTGGATTAAGTTTGTTTACTTGTTTCTGTACAAGAATACTTCATTCATACTACTGTGCATTTACCATCCATTGGTCATGGGACCTGTGGGTTATGGCCCACGTTCTTTGCATCTTTGGCCGATGGCCACACGGTTATTTCTCTAGATTCTCGCTCAACAGGCTTCGTTAACATTTCTCAAGTTCCTAGCTATCCCACAAGATCATTACTGCACAAGTGCAATACCAAAACACTCAGTCCTACAGAGTGCAGAGGCGTAAACCCTTGACAGTAAATCTCTTATGTGATAGGAATGAACATGTCTCCTTTATCATATTTCTCATGAGCTTCATATCATCATCTGATTATACTCTTACTCATTAAACAACATTCGCTTATAAGGCATCCGCTACTACTTTAGCTTCCGCTCATGTACTCCCGCCATTTATACTATGGCTTTCCATTCACTTGGCTCAATAGAATATACTACTCTAAACTCTCTACGCTTATTGCGCATTGTTTACTCTACAATTCATATTGCACACATACAGTGCTAAACTACTCATCCGATTACTCTATCGGTTTCCTTCCACTGCTATCAAAGCCTTCCTACATACTATCTCTGTTCGAATTACTCCTTGGCAATAAACGCATGCTCAAGTTTCACCACGCCGCTCTAGCGGTTTCACATTACATTCTTAGGTGGTAGCCTTTCTCTGGAGGATTCACGTAATTGCCGCTCCCTAGGCCCCATAATAACGAGGGGTATCCCTATTCTAAGGTAGTGGTTCATTCTCCACTGTTCCTCTTATGCCTTTATGCATAAGTTTGCAACGTTTAGATCTACGAGTTGTAGTTAGTTTTCCGGCTTACAAGCCACCTTGCCTCGAGCCATGCTCTGTGCGGCTGTTTATTCAGGTTTCTTCTTCTCCGTACGCTATTAGATGGTTTGGAGGTATTGCTGGGCTCTTTGATATTGTTGTCTCATCACGCTTCCATACATGGAAGGCCCTTTAAGTATTTTGATATTAATTCATGCCCTCTGGCAAGTTAGGGTGTTCCCTTATTACGTGGGATCCCTTTGGGGTTCTACCTGAGTGTTCGGTTTACACTTGTGTTCTCAACACGATGTTTCGTTCAACCACTGTTGATTCCGGCACCCTTCACGGATTGCTCTTGGGTGTTACTGAGTTGTGCTATTACATCCGGCTTGAACTCATGGGTATGTTCAGTTTCTTACCCCGCCTTGCGGTCACATACTTGATTTATCCCGTTTAGGGTTGTAACGTCTCCCATTCTTGGGTAGACCATTGGTTCTTTCCTTTACCTTCTTGGTTAGGTCATTATTCTCTCTAGTGAGGTATGCTACGGGAATTTTATCCCATTTATCAAATATTCACGTGTTCATTTTAGGCATTCGCCGTATTGCTTACGCTGGTATTCATTCCAGTTATTATGTATTTCCTAAGACATATCCAATGTCTATGCGGTGCTTCTCGCACTTTCGACTCTTAATCATCCTCTTGGACTAGGTTCTTGACTCTTTATCTCGGTACGCTTCTCTGAGTTCTTCAATCATTCCAGATGTCCAACTGTCTTGGTTTGAATTGGCTCATTCGTCCGTAGTATGGAGTCGACTACTTCCCGTGTTCCGTACTCTACTTGTATACATACATTGAGTATCTTATTGATATGTTACCACTTACCCGACTAACTCATGACTGGTCTGTCAGGCCCGCAAGCTCCTTCAGAGTGCGATCGTCCCATGTCTCGTTTTTGTACACGTGTAGTGTCGGTCACACGCCTAGGTGAAGTATTCTGGTGCCAACTCCTCTTATATCGTCCTATGATAACTTACCGTGGTTCCCTGGTTTGGTTTTAAAATTTGGGGGTTTTTGAAAAAATTTTGCGCTTGAAAGAAAAACTTGGGTTTTGAAAGTAAGATCTTCATGGCATTTCAATGCCGGCTGCTCCTTACCGAGTCCAGCTTCTCGCTGACTGGTATGTTCTTTATACAATGATCAGGCTTAGGCCTTTTCAAGGTTTTGTTCCACAATTCTTAAGGTTGTCTTGTCATATTGGCTTCTCTCGCCGTTTTGGTACTTGCTAAGTACTGGTCGCTTGTCAAAGCTCTTCTTAATAGTCCCGTTTTTACTGCACTTGCCGTGGCAAGTGCGCGATACAGACGGTTTTTAGGTTAACTCGTACCGGTCACGGTATCGTTCACATTGTATTTGGTAGCCTTGCCGGCTTTTCCTTTGATCCTTTAGTTGGATCACTACTCCTCAGAGCTATTTCTCATTCATCTTGACATGGCTGTCATCCATTTAGGTGCTTCTCCACTCTCGGAGTTCCTTACACTAGTAGAAAAATGGCCATTTTCGGCCCCCCATTTTCGGCGGTTTATAAATTTTCGTCGAAAATGTGTGTCGGGACATGCTATTTTCGGCGGTTGTATATAGGAACCGCCGAAAATAGCCAACTAAAAAGACCATTTTCGGCGGTTGTATATAGGAACCGCCGAAAATAGTCAAGTCGAAGCCTCATTTTCGGGGGTTCCTATATACAACCGCCGAAATGGTCTTTTTAGTTGGCTATTTTCGGCGGTTGTATATAGGAACCGCCGAAAATGAGTCTTGTTTCTAATACCCTAGCGCCCCGACTCGACATATTGTCGAAGCTCTGCTCTCTGTTCTTCCTCTCGACGCTCTCACTCCAGTTCGCCCTCAAATCGCCCTCTCTTCTTCTCCGTCGCCGCCGCGCCTATCGCCGCCGTCACCGCTGCCGCCTCCTGCCGCCCCAGTCGCGCCACTACCCCCGCGGTCTGCTGCTGCCCAAATCCGACGCCAACAGAGAACGAGGTTAGTTGTTCTCCAATTCGAAAATTATGAGATTTTGTTGAATTTGGTCCTAATTTGTTGTTTATATGTAATTGTTGATTGATATATGTATTCTGGAGTGTAATTGATTGATTGGTTTGATTGGAAATACAATATGTGGGCAATTTTAGAAAATAAACTATACGCTCGCAAGGTGTTCGATGAAATGATTTAACCAATTTCAGTGATTTTTTTGCTATCTTACCATTGTTTATGTGAATTTTTGAGAAGTAAACGACCTTGGTGAATTGACGTTTCAATTGTACTGTGTTTTCTTCATTTAGATACTACACAAGATTGGCAGTAGTAGTCGCGTTAGCTAGCTCCTCGTGTCTTCACTCGCACCCCGCTTCCGTTTGATCCTCGTCCATCCAATACCGGTTAGTTTTTTTTTTTCAACCTAAATCAATTTCAATTTATCATGCATAATTGTTTGTATAATTTGTTGATTACAATATAATAGTTAGTTGCAGGATTATATATATATATAACACGATAGAATAACCACAAAATAATGTATATGCCAGCAAGGTGTTCTATAAATGTTTGTGTAGTTAGTTTATTTATATTTAGTAGCTAGTTAGTTGGAGATGTACATATATAAATATAACAAAATAAAATAACCAACTATATATTTTTTATATATATATATCATCAAGTAGTATATATTATAGATGTGTATACACATATATATATAATATGCATGTAACACAACCAAGTAGTATATATAAATAGCGTATTATATATATTAATAGACTCGCCGTGTACGAACAATATCGATATATATCCTTTTCCGAAGATAGGTTAGTTATTGTTATTTTTTATATTTAATATTTTAAATGTTAGTTAAGTTATTATACATTATAACACTTTTTTCTAAATATTTTTTAAATTTTGACTGGTTGTTTGTAGAATGGACCGTGAATGGATGTACGGTCTGCGAGGGAATTATTTTGAATCGAAGTGGAAAATGAATTTTGCAAAGCAGCTCTCTATCATCAGAAAAGGTGAACGACACTCACATTCCCTGTCCATGTGCACAATGCGAACTTCGCAACAAATTCCCTAACCTACATGCTATCAGATTTCATCTATCACGACGTGGATTTATGCCAAACTATAAGATATGGTTTTTGCATGGCGAGTCTTTAGAAGCTAATAGCAGGGTGCATACTTCCACCCAGCAGAACAGTGAAACAAGAAAGGTTACCGATGATACCACATTTCCTAATAATGATTGTGATCAGAGTGACACTGAAATCAACGATGATAGTGAAAAGATTGAACAACTGAACTCTATGCTGCAAGATGTTGAGGATAATTTCACAGACAAGCCCGATGAATATCAAAGATTAGTTGACGCATCACGGTCCCCTTTGTCCCGGATGCACCAAATTTTCAAAATTGACATCCGTGCTACACTTGTTCAATATGAAAGCAAGATTCGGCTGGAGTGATAAGAGTTTTACGACAATACTAGAACTATTCCACGACATGCTTCCAGATGATAACAATCTTCCTACATCTACTTATGATGCAAAAAAGTTGATGTGTCCTATGGGTGTGGAGTACGAAAAGATACACACATGTCCAAACAGTTGTGTATTATACAGAGGAGAGAATAAACATTTGAATCAGTGTCCAAAATGTCATTTGTCACGCTATAAACATAAGGACGGCCAATCATCCAATTCTAAGAAAAAAGTCCTCCAGCAAAAGTCATTTGGTATTACCCATAATACCAAGGTTCAAACGTCTGTTTGCAATGTCAGATGCCAAAATTTAAGATGGCACGCAGAAGGAAGGAAAAATGATGATAAGCTGAGATATCCAGCTGATTCACCACAGTGGAGGACTACTCGATAGAAGATTGAAGATTTTGCCAGTGATAATCGAAATTGAGACTCGGGCTATGTACAGATGGGATGAATCCCTACGGCACTCTAAGTAGTCAACACAGCACTTGGCCTGTTGTATTGGTGATTTACAATCTTCCTTCGTGGTTGTGTATGAAGCGAAAATACATTATGTTATCATTGTTGATTTCTGGTCCTAAACAACCCGGACATAATATCGATGTATATCTTGCACCGCTGATTGACGATTTGAAATTGCTATGGAATCAGGGGACAATGGTTTATGACAGTTACGCCAGACAAAACTTCACACTTCGTGCCATGTTGTTTTGCACAGTGAATGACTTTCCAGCGTACGGGAATTTATCTGGATACACGGTGAAAGGCACATTTGCTTGCCCAATATGTGAGGACGACACTTGTTCTGATCGTCTAAAGTTTTCTGGCAAAAACGTGTACATGTGTCATCGTAGATTGTTGCCAGCAGCACACCCGTACCGTAAAAAAAGGAAGTTATTCAACGGAAAGACTGAAACACGTGTTGCTCGTATACCTTTGAGTTCTCAAGAGATCTATGAAAAGGTGAAAGACATTGAGAATGTTTTCGGTGTTCCGTCCAAATCTACCCAAAAAAACATCTGGAAAAAATGTTCAATATTTTGGGAACTTCCATATTGGAGACATTTATCTGTTAGGCATTGTCTTGATTTTATGCATATTGTCAAAAATGTTGGTGAGGCTGTTGTTGGGACTTTGCTTAACATACCTGGGAAAACAAAAGACGGAATAAAGGTTCGAAGAGACATGCAAGCTATGGGCATACGTGAGGAGTTGCATCCTCAAGAAAGAGGCAAACGAACATATTTACCTCCAGCATGTTACACTTTGTCTAAGAATGAGAAGATCAGCTTCTGCAAATGTCTTCATTCCCTTAAGGTTCCTACGGGTTATTCATCTAACTGGAAAAGTCTTGTGTCAATGAAGGACTTGAAATTGGTCGGGTTGAAATCTCATGATTATCACGTTCTGATGTTGCATCTCCTTCCTGTTGTCATTCGGGGTATATTGCCGAAGGATGTCCGAAATGCAATTACAAGACTATGTTTCTTTTTGAATGCAGTGTGCAATAAAGTCGTGGATGCTGATACACTTGACAGTCTGCAACGTGATGTTGTTGTTACGATCTGTCAACTTGAAATGTATTTTCCACCCTCTTTTTTTGACATCATGGTTCACTTAGTTGTTCACATTGTTAGGGAAATCAAATTATGTGGTCCAATATATTTGAGGTACATGTACCCGTTTGAGAGATACATGGGAATTTTGAAGGGAAGGATGAAGAATAGATATCGACCTGAAGGAAGTATTATAGAAGGGACAATAACCGAAGAAGTGACAGAATTTTGTACTGAATACTTAAAGGGTGCAGTTGCTATTGGAGTACCACAACCACACACGGGAGGGACAGAAGGTCAAGGTGTTACTGGGAAAAAAATTGTGGCAATTGATTCATCCTCAATGGAGTTAGCACATTTGTTCGTTTTACATCACCTTGAGATTATTGAGCCATTTTTTGAGAAACACATGACTACACTAAGAGGTCAATATCCTGGGAGGAATATTGTTTGGCTGACAAAAGAGCAAAACAAGACCTTTTGTTCATGGTTTAGAGACCATGTTATGAAACTTGCATCACTAGCGCCTGATAATGTAGGTGAAGAGCTCCGTTGGTTAGCTTTGGGACCTGGTTCCACTGTTGTATCTTACGAGGGGTATGACATCAATGGGTTCACCTATTGGACAAAACGACAAGATGATAGATGTTTAAACCAGAATAGCGGGGTGAAAGTAGAAGCAGCAACAACTCTGTACACCCGAGCTTCAGCGATTTCAACCTCGAGGTTGTATTATGGATGTATTGAAGATATTTGGGAACTTGATTATCAGTTTCAAAAGTTTGTTATTTTCAAATGCAAGTGGGTGGATTACAGACACGGTTATCGGGTTCAGGATGGGTTTAATTTGGTTGATTTATCAAGTCTTGGTCCTACACACGATCCGTTCATATTTCCCAAGGACTGTGAACAAGTATTTTACATAGAAGATCCCATCGATTCTAGATGGTCAGTAGTTTTACCAGGGAAAAGATTTGTGATCACAAATGTTGATCAAGATGTTGATGACGATGAATTATTATTTGATGAGACACCACCCTTTTCTAACAGTGTTCCTGCAACCAACATTGTCGATATTCCAGACGATGTAGTGTATACTAGGTCTGATCATGATGAGGGTCTATGGGTCGAAAAACCATAAATGATGTGTTTGTTTGTTAGGTAATTAAATATTAATTTTTTATGATATCTGATTATGTATTTTTATATTATTTGTTTTGTTGTTATTAAATCATATTGTTTATCTGTGCAGACAGTCAAATGGATGATATGGACGATCCGGTCGGTGAGATTCTGTCTGATGCAGCCCGACCGAGGAAGAGGCAAACACGTGGAGGGAAGGGCCAATCAAGGGCCCGGACTGATGAGGGGGGTAGTGGCACCGCCGAGATTATAGTGTCTGATGTGCCAGCTGCAGACACACAAGCTGGACCTTCTGATTCGCAGATCCCAGAGAGCAGGACCGTGAAACCTCGAGGTCCTACAAAAGCTCTGAAGTCAAAAAGATTGAGTCGAAGCCGCTGCAGTTTAATGAGTATCTACAACCGACTGGGGAATGGGCTGGAGACTTCACTACTGAGCTGGGCATCATAGTGCGAGAGTATTGTGATATCACTCTCTCCTGGCCTCAGGTTGACGAAGGATTGAAGAAGCAGATGTTTGAGATCGTACAGGTAAATAAACAATAGTTGCAGTATTTATTGATACGATTTACAAGTATGCATAACTAACATCCTTTTCATTTATGATGATATGAGAAACGATATCGAATACCTGGAAACCGAGTACTACACCATGGTAAAATCGATGATGCGCAAAAAATTTTCAGATCATAAGCATGATCTGGTCAAATGGTTCATCACCAAGAAGCTTAAGCGGCCTGACGGCGACACACGCCAGCCTTGGGAGATCTACACAGCAATAACCCAAGAGAAGTGGCAGCAGTTTTATGACAAGAAGATGGAGACGAAGGTACATACTAACTATTAAATAATTAAGTATTGTATATACATACAAATAGGTTTACATATGTATATGTTTTTAATCATCATCGTGTACTTTTGTTTACTTGATAATAGGAGTATCGTGAGGCCCAGTCAGCGAATGCGAAGAAGAATGAATATCGTCACTTGCTGGGTGCTAAAGGGGTTAACAGAAGAGTTCCTGAGTGGGTGGCAGAAGGGGAGTTGCCATCGGATGTGAGCACTCTAGATGAGCACCAGAAACGGGGTACATTTTGGAAGCTTTCACGCACTAAGAAAGACCCAAAAACTGGAGAGCGTCTGTATCCCTTCGAGAAAACGAAGGAAATTGTTGATAAGATGGTAAGTACTTTTGTTTAATCCTTATTATTTTTTCAAATTCAATATTTCAATCCTATAATTTATTATAAATCCTATATGCATTTACTTCTAAAGGCTGAAATGAACGAGCAAGCAACCCAAGGGACTTGGGCTCCTGATCGACATGATGACCAGCTGTCTCGGGCGCTAGGAAAGAAAGATCATCCAGGCCGAGCAGTGGGGTTAGGGGGGGTTAACATAGGGATAAGAAAAGTATTTGGAAACCCCGGGTCGAGGAAAGGAAGTAGTAGTCAGGAGAGGATGATCCCGTATGATGAGCATTTACGTGTCCTCACTAACTTCAAAGATCAGTTGAGGGATGAGATCCTTGCTGAAGTGCGTCAGGGGACTGGTGCACCCCAGCCATATGCTCCTGCTTCTGATCCTTCTTATGGATATGCTCCTGCTTCTGATCCTGCTGGACTGCACACAAGCACAGAGTCTAATGATCCGTATCCTTACGCATCTGTACAGGTAAATTTTTATATCTTTAACTGTTTTATTACTTGTCATATCGTTTATTACTTATTTATCAGTTCAATCATCTACTAATCTGATTAAATTGTAGGATCCAATAAACTGCAACCTCTTGCTCCCGTACAACAATCAAAATATACCAGTTGCAGAAGGAAGAGTGTACACATCACGCTCGAATGACGTGGTCCATGGCATGCCATTACAGCCGTATCACGGGAGAGTGTCTGTGGACGAACCGATATACACGTGTCCTGATTTAGCACTCCCTGTACCTACGGAGGAGTACAGCACGGTTCGGTCCGCAAAGGGTGCATTTCTTCAATGGCCTGTTCGCCTGATTCAGAAGTGTATGAAGGTACGCCCAATACACCTTTAATATAGTTATTGTAGTAAATTATAAGTGTGTGGATGTTCAGTTCATGATTAGTAATGTATGTCGATTGCAAATAGGCATTAAAGGAGAAATCAAAGTCTCCTGAAAAAAAGAAGTCAAAGATTACATCTTCTGGATACAGAGCATCCACCAATGTCGTTACCAAACAAACTTGGTGGATGATTCAATATATGCACGCTTGGGGCCAAACATGAAAGTGTTGCATGATGTGATCCGTGACTTCCCAGCTGATAAAGATTCTATCCTTCTTAGCTTTGAACCTGACATTCTTCACTATGAAGAAGTTTTAGAAGTCGACTTGTGGACAAACGACTGCAGGACATCCTGAAATCTGACTGGGTGCCTATCACTGTTGTCCACTCATTCATTCTGTAAGTATTAGTCTTTTTTGGTAATTAAGTTATAAAGTGATGCCCTGAAACAATGTTAATTACTATATCTTTTAATTAATGAATAGGTTTTTGCATGAGAAAATGCAAACTTTTTCACTTACCAAGTATGGATTTCTATGTCCTGAGAGAACGTCATACACTGCTGTGATCTGATGTACAAGGTAGTAAGCTCTACTTACAGCGTGCGATTGCTAACAGCATCAATGCGAGAAAGAAATATCTCCTGCTGCCCTACCATCAAAGGTAATAACTTGTGTTTATCATTTTAATTCCATTAAGCATGATCTACTTGTTGATTTTGACATTATAATGACATGTTAGTGTTTTGGTATTACATAGTGGTCATTGGGTCCTACTGGTGTTGTGTTTGGATCGTGCACGTATACTATATCTTGATCCGCTTCGGCATACAGTGCCGAGTAATATCAAGATAAAGCCACACCTTAACACGTAAGTACATTATAAACCACTTCTTTATGCATTTCAATTCTTTTAATTTAATTTTGTTGTGCATGGATATCCTAATTTTATTAATATACATTTATGACATTTAATGTGCAGTATATATCAAAGTGTTATGATTCACATCTTGGTATAAGGATAAAAGGTGCTGTCCCCTGGACTGCAGTGAAGGTACATGCATCACTTGTTTTTCATTGATAGAACAAATGTCTTATGTAATTAATCCTTTTTCTTTTCTGTTTAAGTGTCCACGTCAACCCGGGGGTTCGGAGTGTGGGTATTATGTCATGAGATATATGCATGACATAATCACCCTTTTTGGTGAGATGCAGGATCAATTAGAAAATGTATGTTGAAGTCATATATATATATTTTTAATTTTAATGTATTTCTTAATGATTAACTCATTTTGTATTGTTTTGTTTTTCAAAAGGTTTTCTCTAATGTTGGCGAATACGACAGACAAATGATCAACGCTATGTTGGAGGATTGGGCGGAGTTTGTCTATATGAATTTAGTTTGATTTTCACTTTGTTTTTTCGATCGAATTGTTATTTAGAACGTTAATGTTTAGAAATTTATGGCTAGGCTTGTGAAAGATGACCGGTTTGAGTACAATGAATATCTTGGTAGTTGTATATCTATATGGTCATTTGTGACCATTTGAAATGGTTTGTATATGGTCATTTGTGACCATTTGAAATGTGTTGTTGGTCATTTGTGACCATTTCATCATTATTTTGATTTTTTGACAATTCTCTTACAAAGAGTGATTGACATCCTCTACAATATGACGTAGAGAGATATTTGGATATATCTGGATGTTGTATCTGTATATTTTACAGGTTTGTTGACATATGTGGGATTGTAAACTAAAACGAAAAAAACCAAAAAAAAAATAGAATTTTCGGCGGTTCCTAGTAAGAACCGCCGAAAATGTCTGTTTTTTACCTCATTTTGAGCTGGGACAGCGTTATTTTCGGCGGTTTTGGCGTTTGGAACCGCCGAAAAAGGTTGTTATTTTCGGCGGTTATAAAACCGCCGAAACTTTGAAGGGCCTTTTTCGGCGGTGTAATTTACCTTTTTCTACTAGTGGTTTAATTACTCAGTGTTTGTATCGTTCCTTGGTGCTCGCTCCCACTATTTACCGTGGTTACCAAACTATTTTATTTAGGCACTACTTCTGTAGTCCAATTCGGGTGTATCCCGTAGTTATGCTTGTAGCTGTCAAGCTATGCCCTTTAGGTATTGCAAACCTCTTCGGGTGTGGTAGGGAGGGTGTACCTACTCTTGACTAGATTCTTAGTCGGTTAATATACCGTTGGTGGTATTATTTAACTATGGCGGTCCGTAGACTTGTGTGGCCCGGTTCCATTACTTCATCATTCCGTCGTCTTGCACGGTTGGTGTTTGCCTTCCTGCTGCTGCTCGGCCAGTCGGGTTCTCGCGACTGCTAAGTCGCCCCAAGCTGCCACAGATTCTGGTCTCCTTTGGATAGGAGACTTGATCTCTCGCCATTAAGTGCGGTTATTGTCGTTCCACGGGATCTGACTCCGGGATTTCCGGTCTTGGAATCTACTGCATGACAGGTTCTGGTTAATGAAAATATTTAACAACTGCCAGATCGGGTTTTCCCGTCTTTCTGGCGTTCTTTCCAAGCTTTCAATACGGGGGTCGTGGAGGGCGGGTTTGGTATTGTAGGTATCCAGATCTTACTGGAAGTTCTAACTAGCGCATCTCCACGCTATCACTCAACCCTTAGCCCTATGTTTCTAATTCCTAACTCGGTATTCCTAACTCGGTATTTCCAGTAGCCCTATTTTTCTAAATTCCTAACTCTGTAATTCCTAAGCTCGCTCTGATGCCATTTTTGTTGTAACACCCCAACCCGCTAACTCGTCTTACCCTCTTCAACGTCACCATTACCATTAAACTCGCAGCGGAACTCTAATTACAACGAAGGGTGATATAATGTCATTAGCCACCCATATGGCTAACCAGGCCTATCTTAACACACCGTAACAGACTGCTGGACTGGAACAACCGATACACAATACAAAACATAATACTCATTCACTCAACCGATCAATACAATACTTACTCCTTCAGTTCCTTACTATACCGATCCACAATATACGATGCCTATAACATATTCGGTCTTACACCTCATACAATACATAAGTAATTAAAGTCTAACTACCCATGCTAACCACGACCCCGTCCTACTCTCGAACGGTATCTTCTTCGGTGTACTTGAAAATAAAACGATGCCCCTTAGGGGCTCAGCTTACGCTTGCATATGACAATTCGCATACCCCGAGTGCTAACCGGGGTCGCCGACTACTTTTGTCGAGAGCATGAGATTCATTTTAATTCAATCAACATGCAACTCAGCACTACATTACATATGTACACTACACAGGGATTCCATTCAACCATGGAATACATCTTAACTAACTAACAAGGTGTTAGTTGTATTAGTTTGCTCTAAGGCCTTGAGGTTTCTACCTTACTACGCCTTGGTTACTCATTCAATAACTCACCCACTCTCTCGGGTTACTTATTCTTACACAACCCATTCTCTTAGTCATATCTTCTATACTCACCCATTCCTCGGTTACTTAACTCATTATCTCACCCACACTCTTGGGTTATTATACTCAAGCTCTTGTAGATTCTCGGACACCACAGGTCTCCTACGTCACGCTTGTTTCTCTTAATACTTTCTTAAGCCAAACACACATGGCTCTCAGCATAGTTTGACTAGCTCCCGGAACTCTCTCTTAGTTCCTACTTACTTCCACACAGGTCCACTACTCTCGGACTTCTCACATTCCCATACACTCCTCTCTCGGAGCTATAATATAATTAATGTATTAGTCTAGAAGCATCACTCCGATGTTCCTAATGATTTGTGGGAACGTTACTTAGTTCGGGTAATCTTTAGGTATAAGGGTCACCCTTACATTTCATATACTTATACTTTCGGTTATTTTTCTTATACCAGTAAAATCCTCATATAGGAGATCGACCATGTCTCAAGGGAGTTATTGGTCCCTTAGGTCTTTTCTACCTTTCTTACAAGTTCCACATCTTGAACTATCTACAATCCCTCTGTGATGGAGTTCATTTACCTTTCCACATTTATTTATTTCGGGGATTGTTTCAATATGGTCTTCTAACCGTTATCGGGTGTTTACTAAACCCGTACATCCTCCTCACATACTAGTGATTTCATAGTTTGTGTTATCGTTATTCTTTAATCGATATCTGTGTGTTTTGCCACGTTCCTGTTATTTTACGAAATGACCCGCTCTACGAGTTTCTGTCCATCGTTACTCAACTATGAGTCGGTCTAACACTAGTTATAACCTCACCGGCAATTTAAGTTGTTACTCATACAATGTACAGCAAGACATGCATATACTCAAGCAATTATTCAATTTCATGCTTTAGTCTTGATTAAGCCGACACACAAACACACAAATCAACGTAACTCGGTTAGCACGCGGGGTATGAGAAAATCATACCTTTCACCAGGGTTTATTTTTACCATGTCATCTCACCATGCTCGGTTCACACACGATCCACTGATAATGTTCCAAACATTATTATTAGTACTAAGCTCATACGGTACATAAATAAATGCTACTCTCGTACTTACCCCGTTATCCCGTTAACTCGGTTTTACTCTTGTTAATTTGAGTTCTCACTTCTCACTCTCTTTTCTAACACTTTCTTACACTTCTTAGGGCCTTTACAAGTCACCAAACAAGGCCTTAACATCATCTAACATCATTAACATTCAAACCCCCATCATTAGAAGGCTTTAAAATACTCATGGGGCAATTCTGGGGGTGGTCCGGGACTTGGTCCTTACCCTAAGTCCCGGACCATTTCATTTGGTAACTCTCTGCTGAAAATTCACTATGGTCCGGGACCTTGTCCTCGAGTATAGTCCCGGACCAGGTACAGACTTCAACTCTCGGCGCAATTTAAAGGGTGGTCCGGGACTTTGTCCAAGGACCAAGTCCCGGACCCAGCTAACATCTGCTTCAAACATTATTTTTCAGCCCCTAATCAATCGTTAATCCACCCTTAAACTTTCCTTAATCTTTCCACAAGTTTTCTACATGTTTAATCACCTTAAAACATGCTCTAACCCTCTTCAAATCATAGGTTAAATCCTTACTCAACTTGTTACTCAAATTCATTAATTTTGCATTCTCAATTTGCAATCATGCACACTTGTGCATTTTCTAACTCCTCTTGGCACTTTGCATTTTGTTCTGATTTCATTTGACCATTCCAAAACATTCATAGGCCAATGCACTTCTAAAACCAAGTTCACTCCTTGTTTCACAAGTTTAACACTCTTGTTCATCTCAAAGCCATTCCAAGACTTTCTCACACACTTATGCTACAGATTTGCATCAATATCCCTTCTTTGAACAGTACTCAATGGTTATTTTCTAAGCCAAATCAATCTCCATCCATACCTGGGTAACCCTAGATTATTCTCCACTCAAAACTCCACTTAAACTACTTAGATTTCTACCGGAATTTCGCCATAATCCGGCTACTTTTCTAACATTGCCCAAAACTCATTTCTTCACATAGTTCATCCTAAAACTATCCAAACCACAAGGGTTCTATCAGCACACAACATTTCCTCTTTACTCAAGCATAATCTCATTAAGCACCACACAAAGTGTAATACCCCGAATTTTTGTAACCCTAATGGAAACCATAGTTCCTTAGGAATTATTAGAGAACATTAGGAAACCCTAGTGGTCGGGAATCAACCAAGAAACCCTGTAAAAACCCTAATTAAGGAAGTCCCATAAAACAATGAAATTTTGGGAAGTTATTTAGAGGTCAAAAAGCCCCGGTCAACTATGGTCAAACCTAGGTCAACCTTGGTCTGACCTTGGTCAAACATTGGACATTGGTCAAACCTTGGTCAATGGTCAACTTTGACCATGATGATGTAGTGATGATGCAGTGGTGATGCAGTGATGATGTAGTGATGATGTTGGCATGACATAATGATGATGTAAGCGTCGAGGTGTCAAGAGATGATTAGTTACACATGGTCCAATCAAGAGAAGCCTTGTGTCACCTTCATTAATGAGGGGAGGTCACACATGGATGGTGGAGATCTATCCTAGCAAAATCTACGATCCGACGGCTGTAAGTGAAGACATCTTTCTATTTTGTCTTATTCTCATTATTTAGCCATGCCACTTGTCTCCTTCATTTAATGCACCATGGCTTAGGTGGAAGATGGGATTTAACCTAGACAGTTGTCAACTAATCTAATGGCTTAGGAAGAGTAAGGATATCTAAGTAATCATTAGCTTATATTTTATAAATCTAAAGCCATCTTCTAATTCACTTCGGCCAAGATAAGAAGGAGGACCACCGACTTCATCTCTTCATTCTCTTATTCACCCTCACGCCATTATAGTACCATAGAAGCTCATAGGACACAACACCCACCATTAGAGAGAGAATTCAAGCTAAAAATCAAGGAAAAACAAGATTTCAAGGAGGGAGAAGAAGCTGGTGACCTTGGGCGAATTGGTTGGTGGAAGAAATTGATTCAATTATCTAAGGAACTTGTAAGGTCGTGGCTAGAATGGAAAGGAGAGTCCAGGTAACACTTATGCTCACCATTTCTTTCTTTAAAAACCCTGATTTTGAGCTTTAACTCTTGTTGATGGTAACTTCCGAACCCTAGCTTTCTCTTGAGCTTAAATTTTGACAGTGTTCTTAGATAGTTATAATACTAAACTCAAATATTCAGGCAAAAATACCTTTGGGACGTAGGATAATTTCTAGGAAACTTTTAGGAAGGAAAAATGTGTTTTAAGACTCCATGAGTGATTTCGATGGGATTTTGTTGATTTTGGTGTGTTATTATACCTATATTAACTCATAATAATTGATTATAGGTGGTAGGAACTCGTGGTTAGACATAAAATGCTAGGTTAAGGTGGGAGGGCTTAAATGGTGCTTTAAGCCTTGAGACTTAGTTAAATAGGTTTCCGAATTCATCTTGCCTTGAAATTTTGAGGGTATTCTTATATTTCGAATTTAGATCCATGGTCAAACATTCAGGTCGAAACTAATTTGGGAAGTCATTCGAATTATTAGGAAGTGATTTGGGTTAAAGGTGTGCTTTAAGCTTGTATAAGTGTAATTGTGTGTTGGTTATTAGATTTAATGGTTTATCTGGTCATTATAGTCCTAATATGACTTGTGGTTGAATATTTAAGAGATGGTGAAGTGTAAAATATAAAGGAAGCCTGTACGGTTATATATGTGTGTTAAAACTTGAAAAAAGGAAAATTGTTAAGTGTGGTTTTGGGGTGTTTTTGTTGCTTGGTTTAGCCTTGAAATGTTGGAATGATATTGGTTTGACTATTTATCAGAAAATATGGTGTGGTATCTAACCCCTTTCTAAGGATGATTGTGTTGTATATTCTTCTGGAAGGTTTTGGGAATGATTTTTGAGTTATCCTTGTGTTGAATGTGATTTATGACTGATAAGAGATTGATCTGGTTTCTGGTTGAGTGAATGGTATATTCATGGAAGGGAGCTTATTATTACACGAATTGTGAAGAATCTATTCAAGAGTTTTACTACTTATTTGATCATGATTATGAATGTTGGATTGGAAATTGTATTGTGTGTGATACTATGTGATGGTGGACTTATTGGTTGGTTTATGGTGATATTGAGAAAGGCTATGGTTAGCCTCATTGAGAAAAGCTATTTGAGCAACTGAATATTAAGTCATTTTTTGGCTTGCCGTATTGACGACTGATTATTAGACTCCTACGAGTGAATTGGGGTCGTTCCTATGATCTACTCTTTGAGCTATGGTTAGCCTTAGGGGGTGTGCACACTTAAGGACATAGGGCCAGAGAATTGAGATTTGTGGATTTCACTTTGTATTCTAGTGGGTGTTGAGATTCAACCCGGTTCACGAGGTACGAATGTGATGGTAATCCAAGGGCAGGTAAACCCTTATGTGTGATATACTCTTATTGCATGCCTCTGCTTGTGTGATGATGTTGGATGCTTGCTTGTTATGCAAAGAGTTTAAGAGAAAATGAATTTACAGGGTGAGGTAATGTTACTCAGTTTCGCTGATTTTGTGCAACACCCTTTTGTGTGTGTATGTATGGATTTATGGTTGCAGGATGATTACTATATGAGAGGTTATCTGGAAGGAGGATACCACTCTAGATATTCTCTATATTACTGCTTATTTCACTTACTCAAAGAAGCTGTCGCCTGAGGTCACTAGGATTACACTTGATGACTGGTACCAAAGTATACAACAACTATAGGGATGCTGAGCGTGAGTCTACTTTTGTTTCCACCCGTGTGGTCAAGAACTTCTTCAAGTACTCTGGAAAGAACTAAGTTGGGATAGGATAGGTTACTTTTGTTACCCCTTGTGCATTGTTGTTTATCAGTGACTTAGTAGCAACTTAGCGGTTAGCAAGAAAAAGAAAAGGATTAAAGTTAGAATGATAGCACTTGGGGGAATTTTTTGTGAGGGTTATATAAGCCTGTGCACCTGTTAGCTGATAGCAGTGTGGCGTGTAGCACTCCGATGGTTGTAATTTACTAATTTCCGCTGCAATATAAAGTAGTTATGTTTATCAGAAAATTTATATTTGTTAATTTGGGATTGGAGAACCGGGGTGTTTACAGTTTGTATCATAGCGAGGTTTTAGTTAGAGGGACAATTAGAATTAATAGGGAGTCTTGTGACCCAGGCACAACTCTAGTGACCTAGGCAGAAACTTAACTAAGTTCTGAGAATGTGATTTGTTTCTATAATCTATATTGTATGATTGTTTGCATTGATTGATTGTTTTGTGATATAAATAATGTATGTGCACCAGAACAATGGTGAGGGGGAGGGGTCAGCTGGATGAGTTAATGGAATTGACTGTGAGCATGGGAAGATCTTGGAACAATCATGAGGCCAGGGCAGAAGAACCAAGGGACTTTCCCGGAAGATAGCCGCTATGAAGTCCAGTAACTTATTATGGAAAAGAAGATCCTGTAGTTTGGAGGAGTGGATTAGGGAATTTGACAAATATTTGATATGGTTGATTGCCCTGAACAAAAGAGAGTTAGTGGGGCTGCGTTTTACTTAGAGGAGAGGCTGACCTCTGGTGGACTGCTGAGGAAGGGAGTTGAGAGCTGAACCAAATTTCGGTGGGAAGTGCTTAAGAGTGCAATATGGAGAGGTTCTACCCAGAATATGTTAGACTACAGAAATCATGAGTTTGCCGGATTGAACAACGAGCAGATGATGTTAAGACTTACCACGCAAAGTTGTAGAGCTTGCTCGGTTCTCCCCAACTATGGTGCCGGATGAAGCATGAAAGTACAATGTTTTCTGGAAGGATTGAATTGGAATTTACAGGAGACTCTGAGTGTGATACCATTAACTACCTTACAAGAAGCATATGAGAAGGCTGCCAATCTCTATCGTGTGCACAGAGGAGGAGAGAGGTTCAATTCAGGACAGAAGAGGAGCTGGGAGTCAAACAGAGCCGGAAAACCGGAGAAGAAGTTTAAGGATGATTCTAAACCAAGTGGGGGAGGCAGACCCTTCTATCATGGGCAGAGTTCGACTGCAAACCGAATGGGGGGCTAGGCGGTATTTTGTAGAATTTGTGGACGAAACCATCCTGGAGTTAACTGTGAAGGGAGGATGGTGGAGTGTTATAAATGGAAAAGAAGGTCATCGAGCCTTTGAATGCAAGGTTAGGAATGGGTGAGTGGTAGTGATTTTGAGCGTGGTCGTCAGGGTGCTGGAAGTACTCCTCAACAAGATTATACCAACAGATTCGGTGGGGGTAATCAAGGTGGCCAGAGAAACCACTACAATGGTCCGATGAACCAATATGGAGGCCAAGGAAAGCAACCACAATATGCTGGTGGAAATACACAGGGAGGAGGCCAAGGAGGAGGAGGTTATAAGACTCAAGGGCACATCAATGTGATCACCAAGGCTGAAGCTGAGGGCTGAGAGGGAAGAAACATAATAACAGGTATTTCCAGTCCTTGGAACTTGTGCAAGAGTGCTATTTGATTCAGGTGCATCATGCTCGTTTATATCTTCTATGTTTCTGAGAAGAGTAGGGGTAGTACCCAATGTAGATGTTAGTTTATCAGTTTCTACACCGACGGGGAAGGTGGTAGGATGTACTAAAAAGATTAAGGGTGTAAAGATAAGCATTGAGGTAAAGAGTTTGAGATGAACGCGGTAGAGTTTTGAGTTAGGAGACTTTGATATAATCTTAGGAATGGACTGGTTGAGTAGGAACAAAGGACATATAGATTGTGAAAAGCAGAAAATCAGTTTACAAGGGAAGAAAGGGAAGAGAGTGTCATATACCAGTGAAAGAGCTCAAAAGGAGAAGAAGGTGATCTCTGCTCTAAAGTTTTGGAAAAGTCTTCATCCCGAGGATCAATTTTTCTTATGCTATGTTCAGAGGAAGCTCCGTGCATGACCAGGCGCAACCCCAGGAATTGAAGAATTACCAGTTCGGGAATTTCCAGATGTCTTTCCAGATGAGATTCCAGGGCTACCACCGGATCGAGAGCTTGAGTTCACTATTGATTTAGTGCCAGGAACATCTCGATATCTAAACATCCTTATCGGATGGCACCGAACGAGATGGAGGAATTAAAGAAACAATTGGAGGAGTTATTGGACAAGGGTTATATTCGTCCAAGTGCGTCACCATGGGGAGCTCCTGTCTTATTCGTCAGGAAGAAGGATGGAAGCATGCGATTGTGTATTGATTACCGGGAATGACAATGTAACCATCAAGAATAAATATCCCCTGCCTAGATTGATGACTTATTTGATCAACTTCAAGGAGCAAAGGTGTTTCAAAAATTGACTTGCGGTCAGGGTATCATCAATTAAAGATAGCCGAGAAGGATATAGCAAAGACGGCTTTTCGTACAAGATATGGCCACTACGAGTATGTAGTCATGCCATTTGGGTTGACCAACGCTCCAGCGATCTTCATGGATTTGATGAATCGAGTTTTTCATCCGTTTCTCGATAAATTTGTCGTGGTTTTCATTGATGATTAATTGTGTATTCAAAGAGCGAGAGGAGCATGCGGATCACTTACGAAGTCCTTCAAGTGTTAAAGAGAGAAGAGGTTGTATGCCAAACTCTCAAAAGTGAGTTTTGGCTCAAGCAAGTAGCATTTGGTCATGTGGTGACGGGATGGCATCTCTGTGGATCCTGTGAAAATTCAGGCGTTTAAGATTGGCCTAGACCAAACGAATGTGAAGGAAGTTAGGATTTTTCGGATTAGCAGGGTACTATAGGAAATTTGTTCAAGACTTCGCTAAGATTGCAAGACCGCTCCAAATTTGATGAAGAAAGAGGTAGCTTATAAATGGGATATTAAGTGCGAGGAAGCTTTTCAAACCTTGAAAGAAAATTAACAACAGCACCAGTCCTTGCATTACCTTGTGGAACAGAAGGCTTTGAGTTTACAGCGATGCATCTAAATTGGTCTAGGATGTGTTTTGATGCAAAATGGCCGAGTAATTGCTTATGCTTCAAGGCAATTGAAAGACTATGAGACAAGGTATCCAACGCATGATTTAGAACTTGCTGCTGTGGTATTTGCGTTGAAGATATGGAGGCATTATTTCTATGGTACTTCTTGTAAGATCTATACAGATCATAAAAGCTTGAAATATATCTTCACCCATAAAGAACTTAACATGAGACAAAGAAGGTGGTTGGAACTTATTAAGGACTATGATTTAGAGATCACTATCATGAGGGCAAGGCTAATGTGGTGGCCGATGCCCTGAGTCGGAAAAAGAGTCATGGAGGTGAGGCTAATTGGATTCTACAGGATAAATTGGTGGAAGAATTCAGGAATTTAAACCTTGAAGTGGTAACATCTGGAGAGGTTCAGAAAGAGATTCTTGCCAGTGTGACGGCATTTCTGGATATATACAAGGAGATCGCAGAGCATCAACAGGAAGATGAAAAGTTGAGGAAAATAAAGGAAAAGGTGGGAAAGGGTGAAGCTCCGGATTTTCACATTCACGATGATGGGAGCTTGCGGTTTCGAGGCAGATGGTGCATACCAGATGTTTGTGGGCATATTAAGGAAAAGTTGATGAGAGAAGCTCACAATTCTACTTACTCAGTGCACCCAGGAGGGGATAAGCTGTATAAAGACTTGAAACAGTATTTTTGGTGGCCAAACATGAAGAAGGAAGTGGCTGAACATGTGTCTAAGTGTTTGACGTGTCAGAAGGTTAAATTTGAACATCAGAGGACAGGCGGTATGATGCAACCTTTAGAAATACCTGTGTGGAAGTGGGATTCGATATCTATGGATTTCATGGTTGGGTTGCCACCAGCTAGGGGTGGATTGGATCAAATTTGGGTGATAGTGGATAGGTTGACCAAGACAACGAGATTAATTCCGATGAAGAGCACATGGTCTATGGAACAGTTGGTGGATGCATACGTCAAACATGTTGTGAAGTACCATGGTGTTCCGATGGAGATTATTTCTGACCGAGACCCTAGGTTTATTTCTAGATTCTGGCAACAATTTCAGAAAGCTATGGGCACAAAATTAAATCTCAGTACTGCATATCACCCCCAGACGGACGGGCAAACAGAGCGAACTATTCAAACTTTGGAAGATATGTTGCGGGCTTGTGCTATGGATTATCAGGGATCTTGGATTGATAAACTGCAACTGATTGAATTTTCCTATAACAATAGTTACCACACAAGTATTCACATGTCACCATATGAAGCATTGTATGGACGGAAGTGTCACACGCCATTGTGTTGGGATGATTCACGTGAGCCGACCTTGGTAGGACCATAATTGACAGAGGAAATGGCTCAGCAAGTCAAGAATATTCAGCAGAGGTTGAAAGCTGCTCAAGATCGACAAAAGTCATACGCCGATTTGCATAGAAGACCAATTGAATTTGAAGTAGGTGATAAAGTTTTTTTGAAAGTTTCACCCACTAAAGGTGTGGCTCGATTTGGAAAGAAGGGGAAACTTGCTCCTAAGTTTATTGGCCCCTATGAAATTTTGGAACGAGTTGGGAAGATGGCATACCGATTAGCGTTACCAATGGAATTGGATAGGGTGCATAATGTTTTCCACGTCTCGCAATTGAAAAAGTACTTTCTGATGAATCACATGTTTTACAACCTGAAGAGGTAGAGCTTGATCCAAGTCTTACTTATGAAGAGCGACCGATTCAGATTCTTGATCATAAAACAAGGGAGACTAGGGGTAAATCAGTGGATTTAGTCAAAGTTCTTTGGACTCATCATGGGATTCAAGAAGCTACTTGGGAGCTTGAAAGTAAAATGCGGGCTCAGTATCCAGAACTTTTTGTTTGAGGTTAGTACCTAAAGTTTCAGGAGAAACTTTCTTTTAAGGGGGGAGAGATGTGTGTAATAGGTGATGAGTGATGAAATAATTGACATGGTTATGTGTGTTAATCATATTGGACATGATTATATGCTTTATGTCATGAAGTATTGTGTGTTGGTTCATGTTTTAATGAAGTGGATTACGTGAAGAGCGTTATAAATTCATGTGAAATGATTCTATGTGAGTTGTGTGCTATGAATTATGTGGAAACATCAGATGATTGAGATTTTATGTGGTGTATGATTGAGTGAGATGTATTTTGTGATGGGTGTTGGATGGTATCTTACAAATGGAAAACATGATGGAATGATTGAGGTTTTGAGATGAAAATGAGATGAGATGCTCTATTTTGTGTTATTAGTAAGTTCTGGGGTAGGTTAAGCTTCGGGGACGAAGCTTTGTTTAACGGGGGAGAATGTAATACCCCGAATTTTGTAACCCTAATGGAAACCATAGTTCCTTAGGAATTATTAGAAACATTAGGAACCCTAGTGGTCGGGAATCAACCAAGAAACCCTGCAGAAACCCTAATTAAGGAAGTCCCATAAAACAATGAAATTTCGGGAAGTTATTTAGAGGTCAAAAAGCCCCGGTCAACTGTGGTCAAACCTAGGTCAACCTTGGTCTGACCTCGGTCAAACATTGGACATTGGTCAAACCTTGGTCAATGGTCAACTTTGACCATGATGATGCAGTGATGAGGCAGTGATGATGTGGCATGACATAATGATGATGTAAGCGTCGAGGTGTCAAGAGATGATTAGTTACACATGGTCCAATCAAGAGAAGCCTTGTGTCACCTTCATTAATGAGGGGAGGTCACACATGGATGGTGGAGATCTATCCTAGCAAAATATCTACGATCCGACGGCTGTAAGTGAAGACATCTTTCTATTTTGTCTTATTCTCATTATTAGCCATGCCACTTGTCTCCTTCATTTAATGCACCGTGGCTTAGGTGGAAGTATGGGATTTAACCTAGACAGTTGTCACTAATCTAATGGCTTAGGAAGAGATAAGGATATCTAGGTAATCATTAGCTTATATTTTACAAATCTAAAGCCATCTTCTAATTCACTTTCGGCCAAGATAAGAAGGAGGACAACCGACTTCATCTCTTCATTCTCTTATTCACCCTCACGCCATTAGAGTACCATAGAAGCTCATAGGACACAACACCCACCATTAGAGAAGAGAATTCAAGCTAAAAATCAAGGAAAAACAAGATTTCAAGGAGGGAGAAGAAGCTGGTGACCTTGGGCGAATTGGTTGGTGGAAGAAATTGATTCAATTATCTAAGGAACTTGTAAGGTCGTGGCTAGAATGGCAAGGAGAGTCCAGGTAACACTTATGCTCACCATTTCTTTCTTTAAACCCTGATTTTGAGCTTTAACTCTTGTTGATGGTAACTTCCGAACCCTAGCTTCTCTTGAGCTTAATTTTGACAGTGTTCTTAGATAGTTATTACTAGACTAAACTCAAAAATTCAGGCAAAATACCTTTGGGAAGTAGGATAATTTCTAGGAAACTTTTAGGAAGGAAAAATGTGTTTTAAGACTCCATGAGTGATTTCGATGGGATTTTGTTGAGTTTGGTGTGTTATTATACCTATATTAACTCATAATAATTGATTATAGGTGGTGGAACTCGTGGTTAGACATAAAATGCTAGGTTAAGGTGGGAGGGCTTAAATGGTGCTTTAAGCCTTGAGACTTAGTTAAATAGGTTTCCGAATTCATCTTGCCTTGAAATTTTGAGGGTATTCTTATATTTCGAATTTAGATCCATGGTCAAAATTCAGGTCGAAACTCATTTGGGAAGTCATTCGAATTATTAGGAAGTGATTTGGGTTAAAGGTGTGCTTTAAGCTTGTATAAGTGTAATTGTGTGTTGGTTATTGGATTTAATGGTTTATCTGGTCATTATAGTCCTAATATGACTTGTGGTTGAATTTTTAAGAGATGGTGAAGTGTAAAATATTAAGGAAGCCCTGTACGGTTATATATGTGTTAAAACTTGGAAAAAGGAAAATTGTGTTTAAGTGTGGTTTGGGGTGTTTTGTTGCTTGGTTTAGCCTTGAAAGGTTTGGAATGATATTGGTTTGACTATTTATCAGAAAATATGGTGTGGATATCTTAACCCCTTTCTAAGGATGATTGTGTTGTAATATTCTTCTGGAAGGTTTTGGGAATGATTTTTGAGTTATCCTTGTGTTGAATGTTGATTTATGACTGATAAGAGATTGAGCTGGTTTCTGGTTGAGTGAATGGTATATTCATGGAAGGAGCTTATTATTACACGAATTGTGAAGAATCTATTCAAGAGTTTTACTACTTATTTGATCATGATTATGAATGTTGGATTGGAAATTGTATTGTGTGTGATACTATGTGATGGTGGACTTTTGGTTGGTTTGGTGATATTGAGAAAGGCTATGGTTAGCCTCATTGAGAAAAGCTATTTGAGCAACTGAATATTAAGTCATTTTATGGCTTGCCGTATTGGCGACTGATTATTAGACTCCTACCAGTGAATTGGGGTCGTCCTATGATCTACTCTTTGAGCTATGGTTAGCCTTAGGGGGTGTGCACACTTAAGGACATAGGGCCAGAGAATTGAGATTTGTGGATTTCACTTGTGATTCCAGTGGGGTGTTGAGATTCAACCGGTTCACGAGGTACAAATGTGATGGTAATCCAAGGGCAGGTAAACTCTTATGTGTGATATACTCTTATTGCATGCCTCTGCTTGTGTGATGATGTTGGATGCTTGCTTGTTATGCAAAGAGTTTTAAAGAGAAAATGAATTTTACAGGGTGAGGTAATTGTTACTCAGTTTCGCTGATTTTGTGCAACCCCTTTTGTGTGTATGTATGGATTTATGGTTGCAGGATGATTACTATGGAGAGGTTATCTGGAAGGAGGATACCACTCTAGATATTCTCTATATTACTGCTTATTTCACTTACTCAAAGAAGCTGTCGCCTGAGGTCACTAGGATTACACTTGATGATTGGTACCAAAGTATACACAACTATAGGGATGCTGAGCGTGAGTCTACTTTTGTTTCCACCCGCGTGGTCAAGAACTTCTTCAAGTACTCTGGAAAGAACTAAGTTGGGATAGGATAGGTTACTTTTGTTACCCCTTGTGCATTGTTGTTATCAGTGACTTAGTAGCAACTTAGCGGTTAGCAAGAAAAAGAAAAGGGATTGAAGTTAGAATGATAGCACTTGGGGGAATTTTTGTGAGGGTTATAATAGCCTGTGCACCTGTTAGCTGATAGCAGGTGTGGCGTGTAGCACTCCGATGGTTGTAATTTACTAATTTCCGCTGCAATATAAAAGTAGTTATGTTTATCAGAAATTTTATATTTGTTAATTTGGGATTGGAGAACTGGGGTGTTACACAAAGAAATAACTTAAACACTTGGCACTTAGGCCCTTAAATCAAGCATTAATTTCACAAATGTTTTCTCACTTGCTTTATTACTATACAAGCACATTATTACCACAACTTAAGTGGGGTTCATTTATTTTATTAACCCATTCCAAATTCTAATACATATAGAATATACATTAGGGTTGGTTTCTTACCTTGAATTCTCTTAAGTTTCCTTTAAATACTCTTCTCTTTCTCTTTCTTCACTCCAAAATCGGTCAAGGCAAAACTCTTGCCCAATTCTCTAGACCAATATATGGATATAAGGGTACTAATTAGTTCTCCTAATTGTAAAAACAACTCTTGAATTCAAGAAGAGGGCTTAAGGTATAAAATTTGAACATTACCTTTGGAAACCCTAGAATTGATTTGCCAAGAATAAAAGGAGGAGCTCCAACCCACCATTGGAGGTTTGAATAGTTGCTCAACAAGGAAAGAAACAAGGTATTAAGAAGGGCAAAAATCGGCTAACACTAGAGAATGGAGAAAATGAACTTTTCTCTTGAAACTTTTTACCTTGTTTGAAAGAGGATACTCCAAGCTCCAAAGTGATGTAATTTATTCTTCAAATGGGCAAAACCCATGGAGACGAACTTCTTCCTTTTTGAATTTTGAAAAGAGGGAAGTGTAGAGCTTGATGAGAGGATCACAAATATGTAATTATTTTTGTGATTTAAGCATGGAGCTAGCTTGGACAAGGAGAAAAAGAGTGGAGAAGCCATGGATGGTCTTCATTACCGTCCAGCAACAGAGAGGGAGGAGGAAAATCGGTGGGAGGAAGAAGAGAGGAAAGAGGGGGGGGGGGGAAGAAATAATGGAGGAGAGAGGAGGTGGCTCCCCTTTTTCTACTTTCTTTTCCTTTCTTTTTTTTCTTTCTTTCTTTACTTATTATGGGTCAAAGTGAGGGATGGTCAACATATAAAACCGGCCCCTATATATCAGTAAGCTGGAGCGTTTTTCGTCTTTTACAGAAAACACTCGTTATTTTACCCGGTTTGGCACTATTCACTAACCGGGCCCGTTTTTTGGATTTTTGTCATTTCCTTGATTTTAATGGTTATTAAGATTCCATTAATACTTAATTATAGTTATTTAGTCAACTATAATTTTTACGGGTCTATTTGACCACTTAAAGTCACGTTTTCGGTTTTCTTGAAAAACGTGCTTTAAAACTCCGTTAGTGTTTTAACCCATTATTTGGATCCGTTTTCTTGGGAATCATTCCCGTATACTAATTAGGCATAATTAAGCCTTAGGAATCCATCTCGGACCCCAACGAGATCATATATCTCTCATACTCATTTAATGCGTGTTTTAGCGTTTTTCGCGTTTTACACATTTTTCTCTTTTCTTTTGGTTTTATTCTTTTTTCCAATACTCTCTAAGCACCATTAGGTCTTAAATAATCGTATTAGAATAACTTAATCACCATTTTTAAGTCCGGGGTATTAAACTCACCTTCTAGATCTCCTGATCGACTATACAAGGGTTGTCATCCTACTCATCTTCATCAACCAATCTAGTCTCTTGTCTTCCTTATCTCCCTCAAGTCATCTCTCTTGCATCCTTTTCTGAGCCAGACAATAAGATATTTCTCTTTTCTTTCATCTCTTTTTTCTCTGTGGTTCACATACACAAGAAAAACAAATATATATACATCAGTCATCCTCACTTTACCATCACTTACGTTGGCGCAAACAAAGGAAGAAGAGAACAAGATATACACCCCTTTTCTCTGTGTAATTGGAGATATGTAGATAGTAACACTCAGAATAACAAGTAATAGCTGCTTTTCTTAGTTGGTTTTGGGTGTGAATCATAGCTAAGTACGAGGTAAGTTACTACGTTCACTAACTTTTATTAACTCTGTAAAAATTAAATTTTACAACGGATATGAATTTTTGTATGTGTGATTGTGTTTGAGATTGAACTATATTGTGTTATGATAATTTTATTTTATTATGTGAATGAATTATCCCGTAATGGATATCGGTGATTATTTGAACATTCTTTCTAAAAGAGATTAATGAAAAATTGTTATGAAATGATTTATGCGAAATATAAAAAGAAATTATGTAATCATGACGATTTATCACACAGTTTATTTTATGGTTGTATAAGCGCGTTTTGATTGATTAAATGGTGAATAATGATAATTATTAAAATAATTTTAAAGAGAAGAAAATCGTGGTGCATGTAGGCCGTATTAGGACACATGAATGAGATGATAAATGTGGGCCGCATTAGGACGCATTACTATGAGATACTGTGGGCCGCATTAGTACACAGTTAGTCCTATTTCTACTCCTTAGTCTTTTGTACTATTGGGGGGTGTGCACACTTAAGGATTTAGTGGCGAGGTTGGATTCCCGGCTGCGTGTTGGGGTCCGGGGTTACATGTTGTACCTAAAAATGAGAAAGGTTGTTTTGTCCTGACTGCGCGTTGGGACAAGGAAGATAATTAAATTAACTTGGCTAATATATTGATGAGTTTGGATTCACGGCTACATGTTAGGGTCGTGGTCACAGCTACGCGTTGTGCCAAAGAAGGAAGATAATTAAATTAAACTGCATATTATGTTCTTGAGTTTGTTAAGAATCATACATGAAATATTCAGGATTGTTATGGAATGATAATTTTTTTATTGTGTGTTATTATTGTTAAAATGATTTATAAAGAGAAAATGTTTTTTACAAAGTGAAGTGGTAGCTTACTTAGTTTCTCTGACTTTATGGTGGCTCTTTGTATGTTTGTTTGGATTTCTTCCACAGGTGTTAATGATGTGCGTGGGGTTTGGGAAGACGACTCCACATAGGCTAGTTATTTATAATTGAATTTTATTTTAAACTTTGACACTTTTATAGTTGTAAGTAATTGTTATTATGGACGTTGGACTTTCTTATCAAAAAGAATGATTTAGATATTCAGTTAACTGTTTAGGCCTTAGCACTCGTTTAGTTGCGAGTGTGACAATAATGCCCCTGGTTTAGGTTTTGATTCCCCTGCTTACTAATTATTAAACCTGAATTGTTGAATAATTGACATAATAAAATGTTAGGAAATCTGGGGTGTTGCAGAAAGATTCCAAGGAATCTGATGATCGCCAAAAGAGAAGCAACGACTAATGCTTTGGATGTTCAAAACGGGGGCATCACATCACGGACTGTCCACAATGACCCCGAGAGGAGAACGGTCGAGTCAGGAGACCTGTCCGAAAGCCTCTCAACGGGAAACCAAAGAAAGAAGCCTTCGTCGCTGCATGGGGAGACTCAAAGTTCAATAATGACGATCAAACCACAAATAGCGACAAGTCAGGAGATAAAAAGGCTCATCTCTGCATTAAGGACGCATGCTTAATGGCTCAAGAATAGGAGACATCAGAATTCGACAAAGAAGAAAATCTAACTGAGGTAAATTACTCTCAATTTAATAGGAAGATTCAGAAAGTTGAACTTCCAGGGCTTAGAAAATTCTCTCATATTTGTTGGCCAATTGGAAGTATTTGAAACTGAAAATAAAGAGTTTTCAATTGAAATTGAAGATCTAAAGAACAACTCAGATAAGAACAAAGTAGTAAAACTCAACGATGCGTTGAGAAAATTGCAAAATGACTACTGTGAAATACTTGTTGCTCATGAAAGGTTAAAGATGGGAAAACAACCTGAAATGGACGAATTAGTCTCTACTCTTAGCAAGAAGGAAAAATAACTAGCATCTCTCAGAGAAAAATGCGTAGGATTAGAGAAAGTTGCTAGAACACCCAAATGGAATGGCAGACGATCGGTCGGATACCCATCGGGCACCATCGGTAAAGAGTCTGTCACCTTTGCAGACAACCTGGTCACCACATCTCTAGATGTCCTAGAACACGATTCATGTGACATTGGCAACTAAGGGAAATTGGATTAAAATGGGTTATAAAAGAGGATCATATAACAGAGATTGTTGGTGATAATGGGCCCAAATACTTTTGGGGCCCTAATCCCACAAACTCTTGTCAAGTGCAGAATCGAGTGGGAAGGGATCCCTGCTGGTACATCGACAGCGGGTGCTTAAAACACATGACAGGAGACAAATGGAAGTTCCTCTCACTCGAATCAGGAGGCCAAGGAACCGTTTCCTTTGGTGACAATAAAAAAGGTAAAATAATCGGTATAGGTAAGGTTGGTTTTTCATCTAATTATGTTATTGATAATGTCAACTTAGTTGATGGGTTAAAATTTGATTTTCTTATTGTATCTCAAATTTGTGACATAGGAAACTCAGCTCATTTCTATTCAACCCATTGTAGTATAATAAGTCTAAGTGATGAAAAAGAAATGTTAAGAGGAAAGAGATGGAGAAATGTATATAATGAGTCTAGAGGATATTGACAACTTAAATATTCTATGTCTAACTGCGTCAATAGACGACTCTACACTATGGCACAAAAGACTAGGGCATGTTAGCATACCAGTGCTAAGAAAATTAGTCAAAAATCAGTTGGTCAAAGGTCTTTATGAGATTAAGAAATCTAAGATCAATCTTTGTGATGCCTGTGTGAGAAGTAAGCAAACTAAGACTTCCTTAAAGTCAAAAACCATTGTGAGTACGTCCTTACCACTTGAACTACTCCACATGGATCTATGTGGATGAATAAGGGTTAGAAGTTATGGAGGAAACTGGTTTGTATTTGTTATTGTTGATGATTACTCATGTTTTGTGTGGACAATTTTTATTGCTTCCAAAGATGAAGTCTTTGAAAAATTTCAAGTACTTGCAGGACAAGTACAGGTTCAACACAATCTCAAAATCAAAGCTCTACGGTCAGATCATGGTTCTGAATTTGAGAATAAAAAATTCATGGAGATGTGTGACAAACAAGGAATTAATCACACATTCTCAGCACCTAGGACACCTCAACAAAATGGGGTAGTTGAGCGCAAAAACAGAACATTGCAAGAAATAGCACGAGCCATGTTGCTAGGGAGCGGTCTCCACGTGTCTTTTGGGCAGAAGTTGTGGCAACCGCGTGCTACATCACCAATCGAACACTTGTTCGACCAATCCTCAACAAAACCCCTCCTTGGGTACTCTGAAAGAAGCAGAGCATACAAAGTCTTCAACAAAACAATTTCAAGAGTAGAAGAAAGTGTGCATGTGGTGTTTGACGAAGCTGAACCTCATGTGATCAGAAAAGTTGATGAAGAAGAAGCATTTGGATTTGATTTGACCAAAAGAGACCACACAGAAAACAACAAAGATAAGTTGCCAGCTGAAGAACTCATGTCCGACCAGTCAGCGATAGGTCAACAACAACAACCTGATTGCGAAGAAAATGGTGAAGAAGCACTCAACAATCCTCTATCACCAACAACAATTCATCAATCTCGAGTCTTGTATAAGAACAATCCTCTAGAGAACGTATTTATGACATCTCCAAGGGAGTTCAATGCTTCACAAGAGGTAAAGTTGACAAAACCCTATTTGTGCATAATAATAGAAAAGATTTCTTGATAGTGCAAGTGTATGTTGATGACATAATCTTTAGAGCTTCAAATGAAAAATACTGCAAGGAATTCAAAGCATTGATAAAGAAAGAATTTGAGATGAGTGATTTGGGAGAACTAAAGTTCTTTTTAGGACTTCAAGTCAAACAAAATGATGAAGGAACAATCATATGACAACAAAAGTACGTTAAAGACTTACTAAAGAGATTTGGTATGGAGACATGCAAACCATTTGACACTCCAATGGCAGTTGACACCAAGATGGGTATCATGACAGGTGACCAACCGGTCGATCAACGGTTGTACAGTGAAATAATTGGATCACTGCTATATTTGACTGCTAGTAGACCTGACATTATGTATAGTGTTTGCCTATGTGTCAGGTTTCAAGTTGATCCTAGAGAAAGTCACCTTACAGCAATAAAGAGGGCCCTACGATATCTCAAAGGATCCATGAATCTCAGATTGTTTTACCCTAAGTAGGATATTTAGATGCAAACTATGGTAGATCTATAACTGACAGGAAAAGCACGTTAGTGACAACTTTCTTCATTAGTTCATGCTTGATCGCATGGGGATCCAAGAAACAACAAAGTGTTGCAATCTCAACTGCTGAATCAGAATATATAGCCGCTGCAAGCTGTTGTGCACAACTCCTATGGCTTAAACAGCAAATTGGCGACTATGGTGTCAAAATAGGTACATTGCCTATCATGTGTGATAACACTAGTGCTATATCCATTTCCAAAAATCCAGTGCATCATTCTCGTACTAAACACATTGATATAAGACATCATTTTCTTAGAGATTGTTGTGAGAAGGAATTAGTCAGTTGAAATACATTTCTATTGAAAATCAACTAGCAGACATCTTCATAAAACCATTAAGTAGAGAAAGATTCAATAAGATTATCCATGATCTTGGCATGATATTCATTAACCAAGAATAAGTTGTCTTTCAGCCCTCAGGACTGGTCAACGACAAGCAAGCAACGTCTAAAACATGTCGTTCAGTAGTCTTTGCATGGTTTAAAGCATAATTGTTATATCAAACAACTACTTGAAACAAATACATCAACTACTTTACAAAGTGAGAATAGATTAAGAGGTGTAACGGATATGAATCTCAAAACTGGCAAAACAACAGTCACGACCACTACCCGTTGTGAATAGTTACCGTTACAACCTGTCAGTGAGCGCTTGAAGAGCGGTTTCCGACCATTACCCGAAACTCTATAAAAGGAGATAGAAGTTTTTCTTCCATTCCACACTGCTCTTGATCTCTCTCTCTCTCTCTAATCTCTCTACGTCTAAAAAGCATAAGTTTCTCTTATTTCTCTCAAACCACTTATGTGAGTTTAGTGCAAACACTCTCAAACACTCCAATAAAAAAGATCCGCTAAGAAGTCTCGATCAAGAGTACTAAACTTCAACGAAATCCTCAATCTAAAATGGCACCCAAGACTGCTCGCCGAACTTCCAAGGTCGCCACCAAGGCCATCAGCCCAGAAAAGGCTGCCGACACCCAGCCGACAACTCCTACAACTGCACCGCACCCCTACTCGCCTACCTGTAGACCAGGATAATCTACTAAAACTAAAGGTCATGGAGGAAGGTGAACTTCTACCAGAAGAGGTAACTTATATAAGCCTCTATCTTCCCAAAACCTACAATCTCAATCACATCGAAAAACTCAAACCCACAATTCTACCAGCACCAACACCAACTCCCTCTGAACCCATTCAAATGACATCCTCTACTCAACCTCCAAAACCCAAAAAAATCTCCACTAAACAATCCCACACCAAAACCAAAGAACCCTACAAGTAAAAGTTTCACCCAAGCCTCAGCAAGCCAAACCCACACACCTCGTGTATCTAAAAGGCTACAACAAAACAACAAGAGTCAAGGAAGACTCAATCCAGTCCTGAACTTGCCTCTCGACAACTCCACTTCACCAGCGAGGGTGAAGAAGACAATCCTGTGGAGCTCATCGAACAGATAGCTCATGAGGCTGAAGAGGAGGAGGTTCAAAGTGATGAAAAGTCACAAAAAGAGAAATCAACAAAAGAACCAGCACCAAAGGAGAGTCTGGAGGCGCCAGACTCATAAGAAAAACAAAGTCTATCAGTCAAAGAACTCTCCGATCGGTCCCCGACACCTCACCGATCGAGTCAAGAAGGTGGGAGCGATACAAAATCGCTCTCTCCGGTCCTTCTCACTCATAAGGAGCGAGAAGCGATCAGGAAAGCCAAGGGGAAGCAAGCGGTGGTCCCCTCACCTAGAGAGGAAGAGCTAGAAGAGCTCTTCCAAGCAAAGAAGGCTGTTGCCAAGCCACCACCTGCCCAGTTGCTTAAACGCTTATAGAAGCTTAGCCAGCTGCAGCCAACATTGATCAAGGCTGTAAATGTGGACGACAAGTAATGTCCAGTCCTACCCAAGACACTGGACATTGAATGGATGGAGCAAATGGGCTTAGGCGAGATAGTAGAGCTCATCAAGTCCCAAGGATGGCTCGAATTCTTCCAGAAGCCAATCCCCTGCTACACCAAGCTCCTCAAGGAGCATATGCGCAATCTGGGACCACTCCAGAGCGACAACGACGACTATCTCATCTCCAACGTGCAGAATATCTACATCAACATCACCAAGACGCGAATCGCTGAGCACTTCAAACTGGAGAATGAAGGACTGGTTGTGCCCAAGGACACTACTTGGAACTATCTCGGACACAAGGAAGGCAAGATGGTCAATCTCTTCAACAAGGGATCGACGATGAAAAACTTCAACGTTGTCTAGATGTCCATTGCAGATAGGGTACTGCACAACATCCTCACCCACAACATCACCCCGAGAAATCAACGCACCCACATCGTCAATGCTCGAGATGTGAGGATAATGTACGCTGACCAAGGAAAAGTTGGATATCCCTGCCATGATCCTCCTGACCCTTGATGAGAGCAGACACGTCAATCAGGGGCTAGTACACGAAGGAGTGGTCACAGAGACTCGACTTACTTTCGGAGTAGATACCAACCGCTTCACCGCGTGCTCGCGGAGCGCTCACGACAGCATCTGCTCAGAGTTGTTGTCTAAGATGGGGATCAAGACCCAAGGAGATAAGCTCTCTGTCCATCTGAAGCCCACCAAGAGTGAAGACTCACTGATAAGTGCGAAATACATCTATTTATAGGGCTTTAATTCTTCATATTATTCATGTTATATTTCTCACTTATCATATATTTTTCCTTAGGTTCATGTTTATATGAGAACTGATACATTTTTGTGTCAAATACAGATAAAAGTCTAGGAAATGCATGGATTTTCTCATGAGGATTCTAACGCAACAAACAGGGAGTGAAACAGAGCTAGAACGAAGAATCTAGGCCTTATTCAAGTTGTGTCCAAACATGTGACCATTTATATTACACACGATTGACTCATTATTATACAATGATTAAATAATCATTATTAGATAATGATTCTAATAATGATTAAATAATCATTATTAGATAATGATTCTAATAATGATTATTCAATCATCACCACACCATTGAATCATCATTACTTCATCAAACCACAACACTGGCTCAGCTACACTTTAATTATGATGTGGGCACTCACACGAAATCAAATTCATGATTCACGACTTAGCGCACCACTTTCACAATTGATATATATCTCCACAAAAATAGTACTCCCTCATATTCTATTTATAAGTCGTTTTGGACTTTAGAATTATGTTCAAATTATAAGTCGTTTTAGACTTTTTGTATCTATCTTTCTACTTTTACCCTTTCTACTTTTTTAATTATTATTATCATTGCACTCTACTTTTTATCTTACCAATAAAGTATACTTACTTTTTTATTCTCCCAATACGAAAAGTAAGGGCATGCTAGTCTTTTTAAACTCTTTCTTAAAAATTGTGAAAAAGTCTAGAATGACTTATAATTAGAACAGGAGGGAGTATTATATATCAAAGTTGATATATTATTTAGTCACGTGGATACACATCATCATATATTCACATACAACAACATACTTCATTGACGGGTTTATAAAGAGAATTAGGGCTACAGCGCGAGGTTTTGGAGATAGCCAGCGCCTCCAACAGAGGCTATGGCCTCCCCTTAGACCACACCCACACAAGTCTACCATTGTTAGCATTCCACACTTCTGACAGAGGATTAATCTAGAGACACGTAACGACAGAAAACAGAGTGGGGATTTTCTTCTTCCCCTTTTGTCTAATATGTCAATGTGTTCTTCCTTTGTTATTTTTCCTATTTTTATATTTATGTTAGTGTAGTTAGACTACCTCCCTGGATTGGGGTAGCAAACCAGATCTTTATATTTATTTTGTAATCTTTTTTACTAATTCAATAATGCAGTACTTTAATTCCAGTGCTTCATGTGCTTTAATCTTCTGATCAATTATTAAAGCAATCTTTCTAGTTTTCTAATCAACACACGAGAGCCGAGATAGATAACAAGACATAGAAAGTTAAACCTGATTAGCGACTAGAAGCGTGATCCCGCTTATACGTTAATCGGTCTCCAATTGAAACTGTTCTTTATGCGATTGGTTGTGTCCGGATTAGAGCATTAGCCTGTTGCTAGTTCTAGCAACTGATTAGGATTCGTTAGACTTAGCGATTGACGAATTAATTATAGTTTCTGATTTTAATGTAGAATTAGATAAGAGTTTACTAATAGATTAGAAAGTGAAGGTTTGTAGAACAATCCGGGGTGCTTCCTTATATTTAGAGTTGTAACCTTTATTTATTTGTTTAGTTTATTTTACTATTTTATTATTTTATGTTAGTTTGTTGAGTCATTCTTTTTATTAAATGAAGCAAACCTGAAAAAGTGACGTTTCCTGTTTTCTTAGTTTAGTATAGTTTCTCAGTTAGTAATTAAATTGTCAATTAATTGAACGAGGTCCCTGAGATCGACAACCCCACTTAATTCACTATTCCATAAAACGATAGGTACACTGCCAAGGTAGCGATAGTCACATATTTATGCTACACTCACGATCAGAGCCTTACCCCTTTGCCAAGTCATCAGCTCTCAAGAGGAAGCGCAGTCTCTCACCGGTCTAGGACAGGTCCAGGACAATTTTGGATACTCAAGCTCGAGACGTTCTTCAGCGTGTAATACTTACTCTTACAGCTATCCAGGCTATCGCCGAAGAGTCTAGTGTCCAATCTATGGTTCAAAGGGTCACATATTACATATACAAATACATAGCCAAAGAGTTCTACGCCTATTAGAGGCTTGAGAGAAACTGTGAGCTGCTTTAGAATAAGTTAGTTTTTTTTTTTTTCTTTTTGTGTTCTTTCGCCATTGACAATCTGTTTCAAAGTTGTTAATTGATTTTTGACATGCATGTAAACAACCATTGAATTCTATCAATGAATGCATGTTTTCGTTTATGATTGGCTACATTGACACGTCTACTACTTCTTGATTAAAAATTGCAATATGATCAGAGACATTCAATCACATCATTCCACTAATCCAACTCCATTACTTGACACCTAAAAAACCTACTACCTAGACTGCACAAAATGGTGATGACTCATTTATTACCCCTCTCCGATCACTCAGTGAGGCTATCCTTCAACTGTCTACAAAACCCATTATCAGTCATCATATTCATCGCCGCCTTCCTTCATTATCATTCACTCTCTTCTTACACTTCATACACATTTCACCCTCACTTCACCTCATCCTCATTATGGAACATGAACCACAGAGTTCAACAAGCTCAAATGAGCAAACAGTCTACTCCACCATTTGAAAGTTCTTGTACACCAAACACCCAAGGAAATATGTTGCTCAAGCTTACAAACACCCCGATTCAAACTCTTCCACAGCCTGGTCCACCAACACAAGCCCCACTCAATCCAACATGAGTTGTTCCATCCACTGCATGAGTTGTTCCTTGAACTCCACATACTTAGATGCTTCGACCACTAGTGAATCTCCTCTCAAGAACGTAATCCTCTAAAGAAATCCACGGTTTAGATGTGTCCACTTCCACCACTTCTAAACGCCACACAATCTAGATGTCTTTATCAACTTGTTGTTTATAATCTATGAAAGACTTAGACTTTCAATTATGTCAATCGTTAGTTGCTTTCTTATTTTGATGTATGACAAAGGGGGAAAGATGTGTCCTACCTTGTAATGAATGTCTACCATGTTTTGTGTATATCTTAATGGAAATTTCAGCTTCTTATGGTTTGGTACATCTCTCCACTAATCTTAACTAACTCAGGGGGAATCCTTCTTAGGGGAAATTCTATCTTCTGAAGTTAACACAGATCTTACAAAACATTTACAACACTCATACTTAAAATGCACATATTTTTATTGGTTGTCATCATCAAAAAGGGTGAAATTGTTAAGTCAAGTTCCTTAGGTTTTGATGATAGCAAACCTGTGTTGTTTATCTAACATGTTTATCTAAGTATGAAGTGCAGGTAAACAGGTGAAGAATGGCTTAGCACGCAAGGTTGCA
This sequence comes from Limonium bicolor, assembly GCA_023374045.1. Lineage (NCBI taxonomy): Eukaryota > Viridiplantae > Streptophyta > Magnoliopsida > Caryophyllales > Plumbaginaceae > Limonium > Limonium bicolor. Next base: position 184,304,871 of record CM041782.1, read on the forward strand.
AGCACACTCTAGTCATGACTAGTGTTCGTACGGGTCCAAAAACTTGTACGGGTTAAAACGTATATCAGCAAGTGTACTGGTCTGTCGTAGCAAGTTTTCCTAGATAGTATTCCTAGGTTATCAAACCAAAGGAGGTAGTGTCTAGTTTGAGTCTTTAATCTAACTAACTAAAAACTTAAGAAAAATAACAATAATAAATTAGGGGGGTTTGAATGCAGAAACTAAATAATTAATAAAAACAAAAACAAATAAAAGTGTTTCTCTAACAAATCTAAAAGGGCAAATCCTAGTTTACTATTTCTTCCTAGTTTATCAATTCCCTTCCTGAGTGTTTTCTAAATTCTAGATTGCAACCTCAGATCTAAATTAATCTAAAACCGGTTTCCCGTAAGATAGATCCTTCCTAATGATTCCCAAATCCTAACTCTCGTTATGAATATACAAATCAACTAGTAGCATTAACGTTTCTTCTGGTTTCTAGTCAACTACTCCCTAGGAATTGTCGTCTCAAGTTTCACTGGTAATATTCCTATGGTGTAATGAACGCCACAGTTCTCACTTGTAAGCAATTTATACCAAATAAACTCAAGCAATAATTAATCACAAGAGAATTCAATAAATAACTAGGAACAAAACTACAGTCTGTATAGATTTAGTATTTAACAACTCAGGAAGCAAAATAATAAACTAGTTGTCCATAGCAAACCAATATTCTAACGACTACTCCGACATCAGAGACAAAAAAATAATAACAATAATAAAGAGATTAGGGAACATAATCTAATATATGTTGTAGAACTGATAATGAATATGGTCTCTGTCTTCTGCTCCAGTATGTCAAAACTGTCTGATGTATTCCCTCTGTCTGACTCGGTGCGCGGCTAGGGTTACCAATCCATTGTGTGTCGTATCGCATTGATATATATACAATACAAATGATATATGCTGCCCCTCCATCAATTCACCGACTTTTGTGTGATGTATATTATTCCTTCAAAATCTTCACGTCAGCCCATGTCAATGATGCTGCCTTTGTTTCCGTATGTGAATGGCTCCAGCCTACAATCGATCCATGTACACATAACTAGAAATATCAATCCATACAATATTAATGTGCGCAACCCTCTTCTGTGACAGCAGCGTGTGTCTGCTTTCTTCATGCACATGCAGCCCATACGTCCAAGGCCAGTCCATGTGCAGCATCAAATGACGAGTCCAAGACTTGCCCAAAAAGGCAATGTGTGTTGCGTCCCTTTTATTGATATATATCCAGAAGGTATATGCTGCCCCACCGATGTCATGCGGTAGTACAGTCAAAGTCTCGTCCCTATGTCAGCATCGGTCGGCCCATTGTCTGCTCCTCTGAATTCTCAAAAGCCCAAGACAATACAACCCACATGCAGGTGTTTATTTGAGAGTGCATGGCTCATGCAGAGCAATTTTGGTAAGTGTATGCACGGGCTGTAAAGTCCAATTCGATTTAATTCTCGCGCGAGTGCAATCAGCCTGGTCCAGGTTTGTGAATTGGCACACAAACCCAGACCATCCCAAAAATAAGGCAGTTGCTCTCGTCTCGAATTGGTTCGGGTATGTAAATCTGGACATATACCTGGACCATACCCAAAATTCACCAGAAAGCTCTTTTGTATGTCAGTTTGGTCCCGTATTCATTCTTAACCTCTTGACACATGTATCTAGACCCTTTTCTTTAGTATTTTTCCCTGTTTAAGCGTAAAACTACATGTGAGGAATAATATTAAACATGTAATATAATTAAGCACTTAAGTGAGAAATATATAACATTAAAGCTTAAATTAATAAACAATGAAGCATATAACATAGGTAAATTCCCCACTTATTAGTGTCCTACCAGAAGGGCAACTGTCTGCAGAGCTCCTAGCACACACGAGACACTAGATTAACACAACAACGACTCTAAGCATCAGAAGTGTTCAAGAGACCGAGATATACTTATCAAGAACAAGTAAACCAACAACACATGCGACCACATACAAGTTGGTGAAAGTTCACGACAAAGGCGGGTTGAAGAAAGCATAATCATGAACAAGATAACAAGACATAATCTGAGCTATAAAGGGGCGTTAATTACATAGCATTAATGAAGTCATCCGACTAGGCAAGTGGACACCACAAGGAGCAACCGACCACCTGAATTCATGCCTCCAACGTGTCCAACCAGTGAACGACACGTGTCATGGTTGTGCCTACAATCAAGTTAGAGATCAGCCTACCTTGTATAGAGCTATTCTACTGGGAACAAAAGGCAACCGTCCCCTAGTGTATAGCTTAATATAGTCTGGTAGTTATAAGTTAACTTGCTTATGTATATATATTCAATATATGTCGTATTGAATGGACAAGCAAGATACACACATGAGAAAGAAGGATAACAAGTATAAGCTGAGTCATACGGAGTGCATCTGTGTGTGTGTGTGTGTGTGTAATAGAGAGTTAGTGAGTGTGGTTAGACTATGTAATCAACTTAATACTTTTGGTGTTTAGTAGACTGACTAGTCGGTGAACGGTTAGGGAACCGTAGGCCTACTGTCAGGAAGGGTAGAGGACTTTGGTGATAAGTCTAGAACTGCCCCGGAGTCCATAGGTTGGGCGGAGGGAAATTGAGTGAATTTATAGAGTGTAAATTCTCAATTGAAAAGAGAGTTTCCAATTCGTGAATTATCGCATCTTTACATAAACTACTAAACTTATCTAACCCAACGACACGTCCACGACCAGTCAAGGTCGTATCCGGAGCACTAGCTAGTTTCAGGAAATAGGAAGGAGATGTCACCAGGGATCGTCAAAGAGGATGATGATACTATAGATATGACTCTGTATCCATTCACATAAAGCATTAGGAAGGCCAAACTCCCGCCATTCTTCATGGCACCATCAATAGAGAAATACAATGGAACTAGAGACCCAGCACAACACATCAAGAAGTGTATCTTCACTATGAACACTCAAGGGATCAACTTCCAGGCTCTCTGTAATCTATTCCCAGGGACTCTCACGAAAAGAGCCTTGAATTGGATCTCCTCTCGACAACCACAATCCATTGCAAGCTTCAAGCAGCACACTAAAGAATTTCAGCTTTACTTCGCAACGAGCAAAAAAAATCTAGAAAGATACCATCGAGTTGATGGATATCAGGCAAAGGATGGGAGAGTCAGTGAAGGAATATATTCCATAAACAAGTAGCAGAGGTGGACGATATAGACGAAAAGATACTAGTGAAGGCCCTTGGAAATGGGCTAGCTCATCCAAGGCTAGCTGGAAAAATCACCACCAAGGCGCTGAAAACGCATGGGAATTCATGAAGATGTTACATGAATTCTTAAAATCTGAGATTGTTGAGAATAAGGCGAAGAGCTTGCAACCAGTTTCAAAAATGTAAATGAAAAGAAGCCAAGAGGAGGGGGTCAGTTCGGTGGTGCCACTTATGGAGAAACATCAAGTTTTAAAGCTTGGGGAGCGAGGTACAAGCCCTATGCCAAGGATTCCTCTAATTTCACCAGCTACAGACCGACGTTCGGGGAGAGGGCTATCACAATCGCGCCCGGTCGATATGCGGCCGCAGTTAAGGAAGGATACCTACCGCCCCTGAAAAAGCCTGGCCAATGAGAGAATCCAGTGGCATACTGCCAATTCCATGGTCACTATAACCATCGAACAACTAATTGTGCTACATTATCAAGGGAATTAAATAGGATTGATGAGCAGAAAAAGCAGCAGATGAGACAAAAACAAGAGGCTACCAGGCCGCAAAGGAACAACAATGAATATCAGAACCGGTTCTGAGCTGGACAATATGAGGGAAGCATGGCTAGTTAGAAGGAGGAAACTCATCCTAAGGTAAACCACAGTAAGTCTTCCGGCTTTAGCATAATAACTAGATTGTTTTCAGAAAAGGGACCATACTCTGCGAATGAAAGAAAAAGGCATGTCCATGAGGTTCATGAGAAGCTGCCAGAAAGAAAGATTCCAAATAAAGGACCGTTGCCACCGATATATTTTACAGAAGAAGATGGAGTGGGAGTCTATTTCCACACAACGACCCCCTTGTCATTCGGGCCCAAATCAATAACAGAATGGTGGGAAATATTTTGGTCGATAGCGGAGCGGGGCGAATGTAATTTCTTTAGAAGCATTCCAGAAGCTGGAGATCCCGGAGGAAAAGGTTAAGCCGTTTACTACAATGTTCAGAGGATTCATAGGGGGAATCACAACACAGGCTTCAGGTAGCATTGATGTTACCATGACTTTGGGTCAGAAAGACAACAAGAGAACGAAAAAGATAACTCTGTACATCATGAGAGACTTTTCAGGGTACAATGTTTACTTTGGTAGGCCGGGCATCAATGCCTTTGGAGCTGTTTGCAGCACATACTACCTCAAGTTAAAGTATTTGACCAGGTTGGGGAGACTAGTGTCTATTCCTAGAAGCCAAAAAATCACTCGAGTCTGCGAGGTAAGAATCGCTAAAGGATTCCTGAAGGATGATGTGGTGAAGGAGACCAGAACTTTCCGAGAGTATGAGGAAGGTGAGGTAAGGGCCCGGACGCGGCTGAAAGAGCCAAAAAAAGCTTTAACTCCAATGGATCTTCCGAAAGAGGTACCTTTAAAGTTTGATTCCTCTAAATTTTTCAAAATTGGAAATGCTTTTGATTATGATGAACAGACCCGCTTAATGAGATTTTTGGAAAAAATAAGAGAAACGTTTGCTTGGAGTCCAAGAGACATGCCCAGGGTGGACGCCAACATTATCCGTCACAACTTTAACGTTGACTCAAAGTTCCCGGCCATAAGACAGAGACAAATAATAATGGGAAGAGAAAGAGATGAGGCAGCTCGGGTAGAGGTGGAGAAGCTTCTTCATGCTGGGTTCATTAGGAAAGTTTTTTATCCCAAGTGGTTGTCAAACGTTGTGTTAGTCAAAAAAGCAAACAGAAAGTGAAGGATGTGTGTTGATTTCACAGATTTAAATAAGGCTTGCCCAAAAGATTTTTTATCTGCTTCCGTCCATAGACAAATTAGTGATGGCAACATCTCAAAGAAATGTAATGAGTTTCTTAGATGCATTCTCTGGACACAATCAGATAATGATGAACGAGAATGATCAAGAAAAAACATCTTTCATCACCTCGACCGGTATTTTCCAGTTATAAGGTCATGCCATTCGGGCTAAAAAACGCGGGAGCAACTTTTCAACGAATGATTGACGAAGTGTTCCAGGGGCAATTGTCCTAGAACGTCGAAACATATGTAGATGACATAGTGGTGAGAAGTAACACAGTTTCTCAACACATGCGTGGTTTGGAAGAAACTTTCAATACTTTGGATAAATACAAAATCAAGTTGAACCTTGAGAAATGTGTCTTTAGAGTGACTCGGGGGAAATTTTTGGGCTTCATAGTGGGGCAAAGAGGAATTGAGGTCGACCCAGAAAAAACCCAGGCAGTCCTAGATCTTCCCTAACCAAAAAGTACCAAAGATGTACAAGCTTTGAACATAAGACTCACTGCCCTGAGTAGATTCTGCTCTAAGCTTCAGGAGAAGTCCACCCCCTTTTTTAATATACTCCGGAAGAATAAGAAATTCCATTGGGATTCAGAGTGTGTGGAAGCTTTCGAGCGAATAAAGGAAATGTTTTGTGAGCTCCCAAAGTTGGGCGTTCTGTCCCCAGGCCAAGACTTGTTCTTATATCTGTTGGTATCGGAGTGGGTTGTGGTGGCTGTCTTGGTGATGGAGGAAGCACGAAGAGAGATTCCGGTTTATTGCACCGGGAAAATTGTAACCTCCACCGAGACAAGATATACTAACATTGAAAAAGTTTTATTTGCTCTTGTCATAGCTTCCAGGAAGTTAAGGCCATATTTCCAGTCACATCGGATTACTGTCCGGACTAACTGGCCTTTGAAGCAGATCGCAAACAATCCAAATGCTTCCGGAAGAATGGTAAGTTGGACAGTCGAACTCACATAGTTTGAGATCCACTATACCCCGCGAGTCACAATAAAAGCTCAGGCGTTGGCAGATTTCATTACTGAAACAAGCTTCTTTCATAGAGAAGAACGAGCGACACCTTACAAAATATGGGTGGACGGGGCCCGGTGCAAGTCGGGGGCGAGAGTAGGAGTGGTGATCCAAACTCTTGATGAGAGAAAGATAAGCTACTCGGTTAGGCTGGAGTTTGAGGTAACAAAAAACGAAGCGGAGTACGAGGCGTTAATACAAGGGTTGGAAATATCCTCCGTCTTGGGAGCAACAAGTTTTTTATATAATAAATTATGAGCAAAAGTGGACTTTTTCTTCTCTTTCTCTTTTATCCTAAAAAATTCAAAACTTAACTATAATGAACATATTGCAATTTTGGAATTACAATCTGATTCTTTGCTTGTAGCAAGACAAAGCGAAAACATCTATGAGGCCAAAGAGAAAAACCTAAAGCACTACTTGATGAAAGTGCAAAGTTTGGGGGCAAAGTTTTCTAAGTGCAGCCTCAGGTACATCCCGACAGAACAAAACTCAGTGGCTGATGTATTGGCCAAACTAGGCAGTATAGCAGAAGGAATACCGGAGAAAGTCTTACTACAATCCGGAATTGTGGATATTGATACGATGACCGTAGAAATGGCCCATTCAAAAGAATCATGGATGACTCCTATTGCCCGGTACATCCAAGAAGGGATACTCCTGGAGGACCCGAAAGATGCCAAAACAGTAAAATGAAGAGCAACATCATTTTTCTTTGAAAATAATCAATTGTACAAAAGGTCATTCGGAAGACCGTCTTTAAAATACGTGACGCCAGAGCAAGGTTTGGAGATCATTAAAGAGGTGCATGATGGGATATGCGGGAATCACCAGGGAGAAAGGATGATAATTCATAAAATCTTAAGAATGGGCTACTTTTGGCCAACAATTCAAGAGCAAAGTAAGAAATATATAAAAGAATGCATCAAGTGCCAAGAGCATGGCCCAAGGATCGGGAATCCACCCACGAAGATGAAGTCTATAGTTTTCCCGGTCCCTTTCACCAAATGGGGATTGGATATCGTCGGCCCCTTTCCAGAAGCCTCGCCCGGGAGATTCAAGTTCATGTACGTAGCAGTAGATTACTTCACCAAGTGGGCAGAAGCCATGCTCGTGGTCAATATTACTGCATGAAAAACGAAGGAGTTTGTCTGCAAACACATAATATGACATTTCGGATTACCAAGGGTAATTATAATGAATAATGGCGCACAATTCAATTGCAAAAGCTTCCGGGCGTTTTGTGAAGATTGGAAGATTGATCTAAGGTTCGCTTTGGTAGCTCACCCTCAGGCGAATGGTCAGGTGGAAAATACCAATGGCCAAATTGTGAAGGCTTTGAAGAAAAATTTGGACAGTAAGAAAGGAAGATGGGTAGAAATATTACCTCAAGTCTTGGGGCAACAAAACAACAGAAAGGGGGCCAATAGGAGAAAAATCGTTTAAGTTGACATACGATCTGGAAGCAGTGGTACCTGCTGAGGTTATGTTCCCCTCGTCAAGAGTCAAAAATTATAACGAGGAAGAAAATGATGAAAATATCAGGGACAAGTTAGATCTATTGGAGGAAAAAGGAACCATCGCTGAGTTGAGAAACCAGAATGATAAGCGGAAAATTGAGCGCTACTTTACAGGAAAGTAAGGGAATGATCTTTTGTCCCGGGAGAATTGGTACTCCGAGAGGGTGCCGCGTTCTTTCCGATTCAACCTCCCTGGGGCAATATCAGCAACACCACCGGCTACACACAAGAATGAGCAGTAAGAAATTTGTAAGAGTAATTCAAAAGGAAAAAATAAAAATGAAACTAGAAACATAAAAAAAAGGAATACCGGTAGAAAAAATGGAATCGGTGTTTTGGTTAACCCCTTCTTCTGCACAAAAATAGCTATGCAGGTCAGGAAACATGGACGCAATGGGGTTGAATCCACGCATTTTTGTCCCCGCCCGGACTTCAAACAGGAGTAGTCTCAGAAGCAATACATATTCCGGTAGGAGAGGTAATAACAGGAGGGCCGGTAGGAATATTGATGGTATCGGTAACAGTCTCTCCTCCTTTCATAAGCTTGCGCTTTTTTAAGACTAATCGGTTATGTCCCTCGGGAGCTCTTCTTTTAGCACCAGTGGGACTCTGGCCCTCGGATCGGACCGGGGAAACACCAGTAGTTGAAGTCGCAGCCCTCGCTTTGTCTTCAAAAGTCCGGAAGCTCACGAGCTCCCACTGGTAGCGGAGACACAGTTTCAAGCTAACTTGTGGAAAGTCTACAAGAAAGACAACTAAGCAACGGGCTAACGATAAGAAAAAAAGTATCATGGGCAAAGGGACGTACGGTTAATACTGTTTCGAGTGGCAGCCAGCCTCTTCTCACTCAAGAATCTGGTGATCGGGAGGAGTTTCGATGAGCTCAACCCCTTAAGGACTTCACCTATATCGGATGCGGAGTCAGGCGCGGGCATGAGAGCGACTAGTTGCCCCTTCACCCAATCCCCAACATGTGCGACTCCGAGGAATCTACTGACCGGGGGGGGGGGGGAGATCACAACCATTTCGAGGACCAATCGGACTTCAACTTCACACATTTGAAGAAGGAAAAGCCAGCCTTCACAAAGACGGATATATCCTCTTCAGTAGCAGAGGAGTTCGCCCAGGTAGTGAAATTATTTGCGAACTCTCGGACATCCGGTACAATGTCGTTCTCGGAACAAATAACTAAGAATGCGTGAAGGCACTCAAGCGCATTTGGATTCAGATGGGCGAGGGTACACTAGCGACGAGACAGCAGCCTAAGAAGAAACGGGTGGGGAGGAATACACAGCCTGCGGCTGAAAAACTCACGATACACCACAAACCCCATCCCGAAATGGTCAAAAAGGTGCACATGCGGTGCCAGAATATGAATCTTTGTCCCCAGTGGACTAGGACGCCCGACATCACTTTCTTCACGTCGGTAACTGTCAGGCTTGAGCCGACGCCCCGACGAGACTCTTGACCTCCTTCCACCAATGGAGTGGCGATATCATCTTGAACGCACCTTTTCCATCAATAAGAACAATCGGATTTGCAGAATCCAAGAGAGGAAGTGAAGTGTAAAACAACTACAGCCGAAATCGAAAGAAGAAGACAGGGGCTAGAAAACAGGAAAACAAAAAGCAAGAATTCAAAAATCCAAGGAAGAAGGAAGGAAGTTTTAAGAAGGGGAGGGGTCTGCTTTAAATAGGCGATGAGAAGGCATGTCCCGTCGAAAACAATGACCTACGGCCGCAGTTGTGTCAGACACTCAGGGTAGCAATAGCCTCGGAAGACGAGGGGATAAGGGCAAATAAAGCAGGCTACCAGAAGGACCCGGTCGAGCGAAAAATCAATCGGAGCAGCATTAAAGACCTCTCCCTTTAATTTTTTTGAATGAAGAGGTCTTGTGGGACTAGGAAGAATGGATCAGGGTAACCAAAAAATGAAAAACAATAACTTATATAAAAAAGAAGATCGTCCCTTAAGATGATTAAGGAAAGATCTTGTGGGACTGATGCAGAGGGGCACTACCAGTCAGAACAGCCAAGCTCCTATCAAACGCAACAGGAAAGCTCTCTACCGATGGAAAATATATAAATAAGGCTAGGCATGATACGCGCCTTTACCGGTAATGTTAAATAGGTGTCTTCACCAGTAGTCTTAGGTAAATAGACCGGTCGTGACCAAAACGACCGGGTGAGATTAGAAATAAAGAGTAACTATGTGTAAGTTAAAAAAGGTATAAAAAGAGATCCTATGTAAAGTATCCCACGTGCTATAGAATATTCTAGAAAAGTAGGGCCCACGATCGTGAAGGAGCGGTTGTGCTGACATCACGACCGACCTATAAATAGGGACCATAGTTGTGTAAGAAAGGGCACGCTCACATCAATACACTTCAATCATTCTACTTCTCTGTTTACTTACTGTCTTGGAGAGCATTGCGAGGAACGGGAGAGCGGAGTGGAGTTCACATCTCTCCACTTCATTAAATACATATAAATAATTTCTTTGAATGAGTCCCTTGTAATATTTCAAAAGTTTTGGGTGGATATTATAATTTTTGAAAACTTTTTGAAGGAAGGGCAAGATGGTCGTTTCCCGACTGCGCGAAGTGAAAACTCGACTGCGCGTAGTAACCCTCTAAAAATAACAACGAACAAAATTGGAACTTACACAAGTGTCTTATAATCTTTTCAAATTTAGGACAAAAAATTACATCATTCTACTCTCTCTTAATCTTTCCCCATATTTATTTAAATAATTATTTTGTTAAATTTATTATCACATACTACAATTAAAACTACTATTTTCTTAATAAAAATGTTTAAAACTAATATATTATAATTATTTTTTATACTTGGGAATAAGCAATCGCTACTATTAGGGTGTGTTCTGAGTAAACTCACGAGTGACACAATAACCTGCAAACCACGACAATCTGGTAAGCCACATAAGGTGACAAACTCAGCCGAGAAGGGATGGGTTTGAAGAATGTAAACTTGGCACCTCTCGCTCTCCTACTCTATCCACTACCAAATCAACTAACCAGCCAGACCAATATAAAATATTTTATGTACATGTAACTATTGTCATATATATAAAAGCCCCCTTTTAAACAAATAAATAATAATGCAATTAATGTTAGAACAATCGAGAGTGCATCCATAGTCCCCAAAATACTGGAACAATTCTCTAGAGAGGGGGTGTGGATTTGGTGACGGACCCAAAAGTTTGTCCGTTGACGGAAGGGGTCATTTTTTTTACAACATTCAACAAGTACCATATATGTATAGTATGCGTGTATTTTTTATATTATATTTTTTGTTTTCTACAATACTAAAATAATTTAATTATTTATAGAATAATTCATCAAAACATAAATTTTTATGACTATTGTATAATATTTTCATGATATTATAATATTGATCATTTATAAATATATGGACAAATGGAACAATTATGAATTCAAATATACATGTCTTAATCAAGCTAAATAATATATTTTTAAAAAAATATAAAAATCGCTAAGAAAAATATTTATATTTTAAAAAATTATAAAAGTGTTGCCCAATGTTTTTATAGAATATTGAACTTAAATTTTTTGCTTTAATTAAAGGCTTGTGATATAATTAATTTGTCACTTTACATAAGAATAATTTTTAGAAAAAGTTTATTAGGGATGAAAAAGTAGAGAATAAAAGTGCTAAAACCATAAATACATTAGATAAAATATAACTAACTTGAATGATTGACAAAAGAAAATTAGTATATAATATTTATTAAATCATAGATTTGTAGACATCTTAAAGTCACTAGGTAAGGGCACATGGTAGACGAGTGAAGAAATTTCAATTGTCTCACTGTGTATAAATAACTCCAATGTTGTACGCACAAGAAGTATTTTATCACTTTTACTAATCATGATTATTTGTAATTGTTTTATCAATAGTTTAAAATGTATAAACAATAGTTGATAAATGTTTCCATAATTAGTAATGTAATAATTGCTTTAGAATAAGTATATATATATAATTGTTAAAGTAATATTTTCTTAGTCTAATGATATTTGTTGTTTATATATACGTACAAAATGAGTATACATTATGATCCATATACAGTATGATTCGATAAGAACCAAATGAAAAAGATATATAACAGTTAGTGTCATCTTATTTAAAATAGTGATGAAAACGATTGTAGAAGGTTGTGTACATGTTTCTAATCATTAGTGTAATTGTTTATAAATTATGTTAACGAATACGTAAAATCGATTCCAACAACTCAGTTTATCATTTTCAAACGTTTATATTCTTCATGTTTAACAATCAGTCAAGCTATGTCAACTGATAAATGCTAAGAAAGTAATATTATACACCATGATTTGATAAAAAAGGTCCAAGAAACAAATATATAACAATTAGTGTCATCTTTTTTAAAATAGTGATGGAAACGATTATAGAAGGTTGTGTACATGTTTCTAACCATTAGTGGAAACATTTATAAATTATCGTGGATACGTAAAAACCAAGGTTAATGAATAGGTAAAATTGACTTCAACAACTCAGTTTATCGTTTCCAGATGTTTATAGCCTTTATGTTTTTCAATCAGTCAAGCTATGTAAACTGATAAATGCTAAGAAAATAATATTATACACGATGATTTGATAAAAATTGTCAAAGAAAAATATATATATAACAGTTAGTGTCATCTTTTCTATGATGGTGATAGAAATGATTATAGAAGATTGTGTACATGTTTCTAATCATCAGTCGAAACATATATAAGTTATTGTGGATATGAAAATCCCAAGGTTATCGATACATAAAATTGAATCCAATAACTCGATTTATCATTTCCAAACGTTTATATCTTTCAGGTTTATCAATCAGTCAAGTTCTATAAACTAATAATGCTAATAAAATAATATTATACACCATGATTTGATAAGAATGGTCAAAGGAAAAGACATATAACAGTTAGTGTTATCTTTATAATAGTGATAGAAACAATTATAGAAAATTATGTTAATGTTTCTAATCATTAGTGGATACCTTTATAAGTTATTGTGAATACGTAAAAACCAAGGTTAACGAATACGTAAAATCGAATCCAACAACTCAGTTTATCATTTCCAAACGTTTATACCCTTTAGGTTTATCAAATAGAGTAGCTTTGTAAAATGATAAATGCTAAGAAAATATTTACACCCTATCTCAATAAGAACTAGCAAAGGAAAAGATATATATCATTTAGTGTCATTTTTTCTATAACATTGATGAAAACTATTATAGAAGACTGTTTACATATTTCTAATCATTAGTGGAAATGTATATAAGTTATCATGGATTCATAAAACCCAAACATATCCAAGAAATCCTAAATCTTCAAAGGTTTATTTTAGGGTTCGAAGTAAAGTGTCTAGGGTCTACCGAGAAATTATAAATTACTTTTAGTGATATTATTATATCTGGGTTGCTATTCGCAGTACAAAATTACTAATCACCGCAGTACAAAATTTTTTAAAATCATATTAACGTTGTAAGCATGTAGTGATATCGTGTCGTAACTTTTGTTTTTCGAAAAAATAATTTCATCACCGTGAACCGTAAAAAACACTCTCATTGTAGTAGAAGACGTTAAACCCGTTTTTATTGCGTTCGAACGTTATAATTGTGACTTGACATTGGTAAATGACATTTTACATTACGTTTGATTAAATTATAGACATTGTTCCAGTTTCAGAAACGTCGTACTGAAAACGTAGTTGAAAACGCCAATTTCGGGTAAAAAAACGCTCTCGTTGTAGTAAAAGACGTTAAACCCGTTTTTATTGCGTTTGAACGTTATAATTGTGATTTTATGTTAAGTTATTGATATTTTCCTGTATTTACTATGAAACGACGTTAATATATTGAAAACGAGTCAAAACGAGCATTTTTTGCAAAAAACGCTCCAAAACGCGCACGTTTTATATAAACGTTTATATAAACGGGATGTTTCCCAGCAGTTGATTGTAGAAACCGATTCAGAAGAAGCTGTTCAGCTGCTCAAGAATACTTCTCTGAACCCTCTGGTGGAAAATATTACTAGATCCTGCCATGAATTAATGTCCCAGTTTCAAAATCTCTCTCTGCGGAAAGTAAAGCGCAGCCAAAACCATCTAGCTGACGCTCTAGCTAAGGCTGGACATGATTTTAGTACTAGGCATGTTGTTCTACTTCTTCCTCCCTCTGTCTGTTCTAACATTCTGTGTAATGAGAGTCTCCCTCTCAATACTTCTGTTTAATGAGTAATCCAGTGCCTTTTGATCAAAAAAAAAATTATCTAACCGGAATCCTCTCTTCCTGATCGCCGGAGCCGCCGCTGGACCACCGTCGGAAAAAAATTTCGGCGAGTTTTTCAATTTTTTTTGCAAGTTATAGATCTTGATGTGGTGAATTCGAATCTGTTGTTAGAATTTAGAAACACACATTAAATTAGCCTAGATCTACAAAATAAAAATCTGGAAAAAACTTTGAAACTCCATTAATGGAGTTTCAAACCTCACCCCTCCCACCGACACTATTCATGTCGGCTCGCCTCGCGGCTCGCCTACCGATACGACCTGGGCGAGCTCGCCCCACCTACCGACACGAGTTGGCCCGTCTCGCCTCGCCTCTTGAGACGTCTGGGCGTGCCTCGCCAAGGTCATCGACACGCGATGCCCGCGCCCGCCCCTGCTCCAGACACGCCAAGTCCAACTCGCCCCGCGCCTTAAATCGCCCCTTGCCTCAACACTATACTTGCCATCTCGTGTCGATTGAAGTGGCAAGCAGCGCTGCCTCGCCCCGCCTGTAGAAACGCAACGCGGCTCCTCGCCTCACCCACATACACGACTCGACCTTGCCCTGGATGAAGACACGACCCCGCCCAGCTCGCCTTGGCTACCAACACAAACCGGGGTGTCTCGCCCTGGCGGCTGACACGACTTGGTTAATCTCACCCCGCCTGTCGGGGTGAGCTAGTTTTTTTTTTATAATAAATGTTTTTAAATTTATTAGAATAATTATAAATCATAACATTTTAAAATTAACAAGTACTAATAAAACAACTCACATATTAAATAAGAGAACGACAATTATAAAGTCAAGAGTTACAATAATGTTTAATTCATTTAAGAATCTCATCTTTCTTATGAGTTTGTCAACTTTGACCTTCCTGATCAATGGGGATGACTAGGAAGGTCAAAGTTGACAAACTCATAAGAAATATGAGATTCTTAAATGATTTAAACATTATTGTAACTCTTGAATTATAGCCATTCCAACATTCCTTATAATAACGTAACTTAGACTCTTCATGTCCAATGTTTTATAATAAATGAAGCCCATCTCTTAATACATCAATTATAACTTAAACTTATAATTGCAACACTCCACGAGTCCTTATAATTCCAAATGAACCTTAAGGTTCCTTAGAACAAGTTAGGATTATAATATGCTCAAGAACTCCCTAGCTGAACCGGTTTTTGTGTAGGTATTAAACTGTTGTGTTTGACTTGTTTTGTGGGGAGGATGATGTACTCTGTACCTTTAGCGTCTATGTCAAAGTGGGAAGCAAGTTGGATAGATTTCTTAGATCTAAACTAACAAGATAAGTTAAGTATAAGTTTGGGTGTTAATTTGTGTCCTTGGTGTAACCAGAAATGGGAGGAAGTTTTATAGGTTGATTTCTTTGTGTTTTAGAGACCATTAAGGTTGATTAGACTTATAATAAGCTGTAGGATCACTTAGACTAAGTAGATTTAATGAAATAACCAAGACAAGCTAAGATGTACAAAGGTGTACATAAGGATGTAAATACAAAAAATTGTTCTTTGTTCCTTTTTGTGGCCGATTTGTATGAGGTTTTATGGTCTAATTTTTATGTATTTTTAGAGATAATTGAAGTTAATATAGTTTATATAAGGTTATATTATCTGTTGGTTTAAATTAATTTGATATCACAGCTTAGCTATAATTAATTGTCGAGGAAGGGAAATTAACTGTCGTTTGGTTTTCAGTTGCTCATGTAAGTTTGGGTTCTGATAAGTTTTTGGGCATTGATTAATCACTTGGTTGGTTAACTTGCTGATTCTGAGCAAGCAAAAAAGTGTATTGGTATTTACTTTGAAATTAATGTTACTGTGAAATCTTACCCTGACTAATGATTGTTGGATTTATTGTTCGAATGTTGTGTGGTGAATTGGAATGAAGAATGAATTATATAGTTATAACTGATGTATTGGAATGAAGAATGAATTATATAGTTCAAAGGAATTTACATTCTCACCCCCAATTTATTTTATAACATTACAATCTTATATAATACTCAATATATATATCATTTCTCTCTTTATAATTATAACTCAAAGTTTACCACCAAGAATAACTTATAAGTCTCTTACATTTGACAGTGGTATGCTATAATTGTTCTGTTGATTTATTATTACTTACTTGCGTAGCTTATCTTAATTGTGGTTTGTTCAACTTGTGCAGTGATGGATAAGTTTAAGCAAGTTTTCAAGAACGTGTACACCAAAAAGAAGAAAGACAGAAATGTGGAGCATCCAATGACGGCTTCGTACCGTCGTGAGCACAGTGCCGGACTTGATCCTCCACGACACTCGTCATTTCAGCCACAACAGGGTCATATTGAGCCTGCACGACACTCGTCATTTCAGCCACAGCAGGGTCATGCTGAGCCGCCACGTCACTCATCATTTCACCCACAGCAGATCATGGACCCATCCTCGGCCCAGTCATTACATGATTCCGACCCAGTCGCATAGATACCAAGGAGGAGGATGCCTGTGGCTTCATCCTCTGCAGGTGGTTGGTCATCTGCTGATCTGGCCGAGCTCCATAGCTCCAGTTATGAAATAGAAGGTTAGAGTAGCCACCACGTGGGGTATGTGAAGACACAGACTTCTACTGGTGGTAGCTATCATGACCACCGCTCATGGCATGTGGAGGCATAGACTTCTGCTGGGGGTAGCTATCATGACCCCCGTACCCCTTGAAATCAGCAAGCGCTCTGATGCGTCCCCGATGTGTCGTGGACTCTTAATAAGACTTGATAGTTTAGGAATGGACGCGAGATAAACTTAAACTGGAAAACCCATTTCGATTGAGAATTTACACACACGCAGTTCACTCAATCTCCCTTACCCCACACACGGACTCCCGGGTCAGTTTCGACTTTACCCCTAAAGTCCTTAACCCTCTCATGACTATCGGCCTACGGTTCACCGACGTTCCCCGACCTGTCGTCCTATCAAATACCCAATGTATTGATACTCTAACCCAGTCCTATCTAGCTCACCAACTCTCCAACACTTACACACACTCCTAAGTCTGATCCACACTTGCCCAAATTATCTCTATCTTTTTCTCTCGTACAAGCTTACTTACATATGGAATAAATGCAAGTATATATACACGATTGTTAGGATGTAACTACCGTTCTATTAATCCCTAGACTTCTAGGAGTCGACTACAACTTCGATTATTCACATAACAGTCACACTAGACTTGCAGAGATTATTCAACTTGATCTGGAGGCGTGGACTACGTGTCACCTCATGGTTGGTCAAGTTGGCGGCAACCCTCTTGATAGGTTGATCACCACTTGTGTGCCTCACTTGCCTGATTCTGTCTGGCTCATTAAATGCTCATAAATGCCATCTTCTGAATTCATTAAGGCTATGTAATTATGTTCATTTATAGCCTTGTTATCTTGTGCATTAATGAACTTCTCCTTTTGTCGTGAGCTTATCGTGAACAAGTTACTTATGTGGATGTATGTGTCTTATCTGAATGTGTCGATCCTTTGCAGTCTTTTGTCTTTGTTTTTCATCTTTAAGCATGAGAGATATCTTCGTGCGGTGTCTGACTGGTTGTCTGTGCTAGAAGTCCTACGGAGCTCTCGCAGACAGGTGCCCAAATGGTTGGGCACATGTCGTGGATTGAGCGCGCTTGCAACCTTGCGTGCTAAGCCACTCATTTACATGTCTATCTGAATCATGAATCTTGACAAACGCATTAGATAGACAATACAAGGTTTGCTGTCATCAAAACTAAAGGATCTTGTCTTAACAATTTCCCACTTTTCGATGATGGCAACCTATACACTTATATGTACTTGGCAATTCAAAAATTGAGGGATTCCCCCTAAGAAGGATTTCCCTTGAGTTTGTTAAGGGTTTTAAGAATGAAAAACTTTAACGAATGATAGCAATAAGTTACAACTTTTATGCACAATAAGTGACAACTTTTATGTTATACTATGGCTAAAGTAG
Source organism: Limonium bicolor (assembly GCA_023374045.1). Classification (NCBI taxonomy): domain Eukaryota; kingdom Viridiplantae; phylum Streptophyta; class Magnoliopsida; order Caryophyllales; family Plumbaginaceae; genus Limonium; species Limonium bicolor. The sequence continues at coordinate 184,322,758 of CM041782.1, forward strand.
ATAAAGTTTTTATTCAGATGATACATAATACAAGGACGATAGACATAGTCTCACAACTACATATACTTTTCTTTCCCCCTTTGCCATACATCAAAATAGGGAGCAACTACACGACGTAAGATATTGTAAAGGCCATGACATTCCATAGAGTATAAACTACAAAACATGATCAAGATAATCTAGATGGAGTGACGTAGTTGGGTATCCCATTCATAATCTTCTGGGCCAAAAGGTTCTCCTCCGAAAAAGCGGCTTTGATCCAAGAAGGTTTGGTTATGGTAGGATTGATCAAAGGTGATTCAGCTGTGGTGGAAAGGTCGGATTCATCAAAATCTATGGTGAACTCCATGCAGTGTGGAGAACTTGTATGTGATAAAGTAACACTTGAGGTGATAGACCAAGCTATGAGTGAGTCGGAGTCTGGTTGAACATAGCTTTGGGCGACATACTTCTTTGGGTGTTTTGTGGCCATGAACTTGTGAATTGTGGAGTGCACTGTTTGTTCATTTGAACTGGATGAACTTTGTGGAGTTTGTACCATTTTGTGACATGTGAAGGACTGAGTGTGAGTGGCGGATGGAGTAAGCAAGTTTTTATAGACACTTTGGATATGCTCACGACTGATCGGTGAGTGGTAATAAATGAGGTGTTACGTCTTGTGGGCTATGTTTGTAGGATTTTTAGGTGTCAAGGCCCGAGATTGGATTAGTGGAATGGATGAGACTAAATATCTCAGATCATTTTGCAATTTTTAATCATGGAAGAAGCAGCCAATACAATAAATTATTTCGTACCCATCATAAGCATTCAAGTATACAAGAACCAGTTGCATTTTCATTTATATCAAAAAGTTACTTTGAAACAGATAGTCAAAGGCAAAAGATAACATTTGATGGAAAAGAAAAATCTAATCCTAGATCTAACTCTCCCAGTTCACTCGTGTCTTTAAGAGACCAAGAACTCTCAGGCTATGTGGGAGTCTATAAAATCTATTGCTCCTTGAACCATGTTATGAACACTTGGTTCAGAGGAGACAACCTGCACAGCTGTGAGAGTAACTCTCACCCTCTTCAGAACATCTGTAGTTGAGGTATCCAGACTGGTCCTCGACCTGTCGTGGACCGGTGAGAGACTTCTCCTTCGTTTAAGACTTGATGCTTTTGCCATTGGACGAGGTTCTGACCTTGAACCCTCGCTCTTGGTTTGCTTCTGGACAACCAATAACTGATCTCCCTTAGTTTTTATACCCAATTTTGACAACATCTCTGAGCAGACGCTGTCTTGAGCGGTTCACGTACATTCGTGGACCCCGTCGGTGTCCACTTCACTCTCCAGTAGAGCCTTTGTTACTACTCCCCCATGTACTAACCCTTGGTTGACATGTCTGCTTTCATCAAGAGTGAGGAGGATCATGACTGGAAGGTCAATCTTCTCTTTGGTCTTGAGAGCGTAGAGTAACCTTACGTCTCTCGCATTGACAATGTGGGTTCATTGATTTCGTGGAGTGATGTTGTGGGTGAGCAGGCTGAAGAGAACTCTGTCGGGTATTGACATTTCAGCTGCAGGAAAGTTCTTCATTGTTGCCCCTTTGTTGAGCAAGTTTACCATTTTTCCTCCCAGATGTCCAAGGTCATTCCATGATGTTTCTTTTGGAACGGTCAATCCTTCAGGTTCCAAGCAAAAAGTCTCAGAGATCCAAGACTTGGAGATGGTGACTTTGGTGTCTTGAAACCGTGAAATGATATAGTCATCATCATCGTCACTTTGGAGTGGTCCAAGACAGCGCATGTGCTCCTTAAGAAGTTCTGTGTAGACGGCGATGGGTTTTTGAAAGAAATCTACCCATCCCTGATACTCCAACAACTTTTGGATCTCTCATAGACCCATCTTGTTCATCCATTCTAGGTCCAATGTCTTTGGTAAGACAAGACAGGACCTGTCGTTGACGTTCTCTGCTTTTATCAACGTCGGTTCTGTTTCCTTGAGTTTCTTGAGATGTGATGAACGAGGAAGCGAAGGCTTGGTGACATCTTGAAAGAGCTCTTCTAGCTCTAGAGACTGTGGTGATGGAGCCATTTTATCCTTGCCTTTCGCTTTTCTCAGATGCTCGCATTCTTGGAGCGTATAGATGACATGAGACTCTGACTCTGTTCCGCTCCCCTTTTCTTGAGTCTGTTGTTGAGGCGTCGGCGACCTGTCGTCGACATGTGTTATTGTCTAGGGGACGACGCTTGTTTCTTCTTCAGAATCCGGTGCAGTCATACCTTCTTCTGGTTGATTTTCTGTTGGTAAGACATTCTCTTGTGACTTTTCGTCACTTTGAGTTTCATCCTCTTCCAGCTGCTGAACGACAGCTTTTGTGATTGCCGAAGAAGTGGTTTCTTCTTCATCGCTGAAGTGCAACCTTCGAGTTGCCTTCTCTGGTGTGATGCGACTTGTTGTGGCAGTAGAAAGGTTCTTCGGATTTTTAGCTTTGGAGTGTTTGGTGGTGATCTTTGGTGAAGGATTTTGAGATGACATGTTTGGTTTTTCTATGGTGGTAGGAATTTGGAGTACTTTTGGCTTGAGGATTTCAGTTTGAATAAGATGATGAAGCTTGGGAAAATGATGGTTTAAATAGTGTACCTCTTCTTGTAGAAGTTCGCCTTCGTCAGTTACCCTACGCACAAGTTGATCTTCTAGATCTTTTGAAAGGCGAGGGGGCGGTGATTCTCTGTGAGCTTCAGTCGATCTTATGTTGGCCACTTGTCCTGAGGAAGATTCTCTGAGTGCGGCTTTGCGGAGAGAGGATTTTGGTGCCATGTTTAGTCGAAGGATTTCTGGAAAACCTTTTGCTAGAGAGATCTTAGAGCTGATGTGAGGTAATGGTTCTTTGCACTGATCTCACAAGAATGTTTGTAAGAGAGAAGGGAAATTTCTTTGAGTGCTTTAGAGAGATTAGAGAGAGTGAGGGTAACAGTGTGACAAGAGAGAAACTCTCGTCGCCCTTTTATAGATATTGGGTAACGGTTGGTGACCGCTCCTCGTCCGTTCGTTGACATGTCCTAACGGTACTATTCATAACAGGCAGCGGTCGTGACAGTCTATCATCGATCGTTGGCGATTTTCCCGTTTCTAACCGTTGAACTATCTCTAAACTAATCTCACTTTGTGGAAAATGACATATCTGTTTCAAGTAGTCGTTTGACATAATTTCTATGCATTAAATTGATCGTTGACTACTGAACGACAATATAACATGTGTTGCTCACATGTCGGTGACCGATCGTGGGAAATAAAAGACAGTTTTAATTGTGATTAATGAATATCATTCCAAGGTCATGAACAATCTTAGTAAACCTTTCTCTACTTAATGGTTTAGAGATGTCTGCTAGTTGGTTTTCAGTAGAAATATACTTTAAACCGACTAATTCCTTTTCACAACAATCTCTAAGAAAGTGATGTCTAATATCAATATGTTTGGTACGAGAATGATGCACATGATTTTTGGAAATAGAGATGGCACTTGTATTGTCACACATAATTGGTAATGTACCTGTTTTGACGCCATAATCACCAATTTGTTGCTTGAGCCATAGGAGTTGAGCACAACAGCTTCCCGCAGCAATGTATTCAGATTCGGTTGTTGAGATCGCAACACTTTGTTGTTTCTTTGATCCCCATGTAGTCAGACAAGACCCAACAAAGAATGCTGTCCCTGAAGTGCTCTTTCTATCTGAAATATCCCAAACCTTGATGTGTTAATTAAATATGTAATTATGATTTTCTAAGGCTAATTAAGTCCTTAGGAATTTTGATGAAGAAAGAAAAACCAAAAGAAAAAGGAAAACGCATAAAAGTCACAAAATGTAAAAACGCGTATTAAATTATCTTAGGAGGTATATAACCTCAAAAAGGGTCCTAAGTGGATTCCTAAGACTTATTTACATACTAAGAACATGTGGGAAAAATTCCGGAACAAAACGGATCCAAATAATGCGTTAAAACGCTAACGGAGTCTTAAAGCGCGTTTGTCGAGAAAACCCGAAAACGTGACTTTAAACAGTTAAATGACCCCGTAAAAATTATAGTTGATCATATAACTATAATAAAACATTAATGGGAGCCTAAGCACCATTAAAAATAAAGAAACGAGAAAAATCTGGAAAACGGACCCGGATTAGTGAATAGTGACTATTTAGGGTTTTATGGGTGTTATTTGTTAAAAGACCAAATACCCCTTATCAATTTTGTAAAAAATCTGACCCATTCCAGCAAGGAGTCACGTTCCCCCTATCTCTACTTATCTCTATTAAGTCACTAGAGACAAAACAATAAAGTAAAGTATAGTACAAAAGTGCCTTTTTCCTTTCTCTCTCTCCTATTCCCATTTCTCTGCCTCTCTCACGTATTCCTTCTCCTTCCCAGCACTTTCTTTTCTTCCCAACACCCCAACAATGGCAATTCCTCTCACCCTCACCAGCTCACACTTTCTTCTTCTTTGTTCAAGTCTTAAACAAGGTCAAAACAACAAAAAAACTGTATATTCTTGCTCACCTCATCTTGGAGCTTCATTCCCTCTTTTCAAAATTTGAAAAAGATGAAGTTCATCTCCATGGCTGTAGCTCAAATTGAAGAGAAGAACACCAATTCTTGAGCTAGACATCTCCTTGTTGTCTTAAGGTAAAATAAGCTTCAAAAACATCTTCTTCTTCCCAGTTCTTCCATGTTCTAGCCTTGTTTAACGTTCAAGAAGTGCTGGAGCATTGCTTGTTGTGATTTCCAAAATACCCCATTGGAAATGAGAAGGTAATTCCCTCCTTTTGATGCCTTAAATACTCCCTTGTGTTCTAGGGTTTACCCCAAGATTTTAGATGTTGTTTAGTGATTATTATTGTTCCTTGGGCATTGGTCTTTAGTTTACCAATAACCCCATTGACCGGTTGGAAATCAAGAGCAAATAGAGGAGGAGGAAAGAAGTGAAAAGATGGACTTGAGGACTTAAGGTAAACAACTTACCTTGATATCTATTTATAATGTTTTCAAGAATATTTGGATGGGTAAATAAAAGAATGAATCAAAAATTGTGTTGGAAGTGTGTTTGGTGTTTAGAAGAGGTAATTGTGATGGTGTTTAATGCATTGTGTATTGCTTGTGATTTAAGGGCCTAAGTGCCAAGTTATTTAAGATTATTGCACATGGGGATTATTGTTGTGATTGATGAGATGTGAATAAGATTATGAGCTGTTAGAACCCACTAAGGGTTTGGTTATTTTGAATTGTGAATGTTTTGGTTTAGGTGATGAAGATGATGATGTTTGGATGTGTTAATATAGTGACGAAGTTATGGCAAAATTCTGGTAGAAATTGAGAGGTTTGGGTAGTTTTAAGAGTTGGAGAACCTAAGTGTTGAGAGAGATCAATTGGAGTGACAAATCACCCTAGGATGTTGTTGAGGAAGTATAAGAAAGTGTGCAAAAATCTGTAGCATTGAGGTGTTGGGATGTTTTGGAAATTTTAGAAAGGACATAGTGTGTATAACCTTTTGAGTGGTGAGTGGACTTGAGTAATGGAACTAGAAATTTCTAAGAAGATTTGGAATAGTCAAGGTGGTTGAGAATGAGGTAAAAGCTGTCATGGGAAAGTTGTAGTGCAATTGTGTGCAAAAGTGTTGAAAATGGAATTGAAAGTTATAGAATTAAGCAAGAATTGAGGTAAAGGTTTGGACCATGGTTTGAGGAGGTTTAGAGCATGTTTTAGGTGTTATCATGTTTTGAAACATGTGGAAAGATTAGGAAAGAATTGGGTATGAAATAAGGGTTGAATGGCAATTGAAAAATGTCATTTTAACAGCTTTTTAGCAGGGTCCGGGACCAAGCCCTCGGATAGTGAAATACCCCAAACTTATAAAACATGGATTAAATATTTAATCATATTAATTAAGGCCTAAACATGCCTTAAAAGTCAACTGAGAACAACAGTGGTCAACATAAAACAAGATGTTGCACCCTTTGACTGTTAAGGGTAAATAAATACCCAAATAAACTTCTTAGGACCTAAAAATTTGTCCTAAGCATATTAACATACTACTAAACATATTATAACCGTTGGACAACACTCCAACACAAAGAAAAAGCATTTACATGCTTCAAGGTCAAAAAGGGCAAAAAGGTGCTCTAGGAAAACCTTAAAAATCAAATGACCTCTAAATAATATAAAATTGAATTACATGATCAAATATCATGTAAGGAACACAAAAAGACCGTTGTCAAAGAAAACAGAGCTCAGAAACACCAGGCAACACAAAATGTGCGCTAAAACTCCTTAAAGCACGTTTTTGTGAAATTGTCTTTTAAATTGGTTTTAAATGAGCTAAAAGGTTATAAATACCTTTAAATATGATAAAATATCATATTATATGATATTAGGAATTTAATTTACAAATTTTACAGATTTTTACAAATTTAATATTAAAATATTAATAAAACCCTGAAGTGGGGCCCGCATGAGTCAAAATGACCAAGTTTGGTCAATGGGCAGTTAATGACCCATTTGCCCTTGTGGAAATCGGCTGGCAAGGAGGTGGGAAGACAGCATAAGTCTTTGATTGACAATAATGCTACCTAATACAACCAAGAATAGTAAAAAGGTTACTTTTCTTACCTTTTTCAATAATTAAGCTCATTTCCAAGCTTCCCCCTTCCTCTTGTCCGATTCCCTTCATTCCAACCGAGCTCCCTCCCTTCCTTGAAGCTCTCAAGTCTGGTTCTTGAGTTAGGAAGGCAGTCCATACTCTTAAGCTCTTAAGGTAAGCTTTTAATGCCATTTTTAGCCCTTTTTCTTCATCTCTTCACTACCTACACCTAAATTTCGTGGCTCATCTGTTCCTATGGCTTATTCTCAGTGTTCTAAGGTTATAAAAAGAGCTAAACTCGGTTGAGACCAGTAGAGGGACCAAGGTTGTTCAAATCTACATTTTAAGGTAAAAATGTGCTTTAAGCTCATAACTTTTGATTCCCTTCAAGCTCGGCTGTGGAACTTTGGTCATAGCTTTATTTTCTTCTCCTTTTCATGTGGAATCAGTTGGTTAGCCATTTGGAGCAAGGGTGGCCGAGATCCAAAGGAAATACTCTCTTTTAAGGCATTTTCCAAGGTAAAACCTAATAACAAGGTAGCACTTCGAGATCTAACTATTTCCTATGTCAATGTGGTGGATCTAACACCTTGTGGTGTGTTTGGTTCAGGTCGAAACCACTTAGAACTTCCCTTGCATTTTAAGGTGATTTTTGCCTTAAATCTTACATTAATTATTCCTTATGGTTAAGCTCAGCTTGGAGTGTAACCATATCTTGTTTTGTGTATTGAACATGTCTAAATTAAGTGGTGAATTTTCCTACAAGTGACCGAGCTCATACAAGGAATAATCAAGGTATAAACACCTTAAACTTATGATTTTTATAATTTTTAAGCATATATATATTATATGGCCGAGAGTGAAGTTACACATATAGGTTATTTGACCTAGAAATGGAAAAAAATGACTAAGATAAATTAAGCTAGTCATTTAAGAGATTTAATTAACAATATTGTCAAATTTAAGACATTATGTGGAAGTTTGGTAAATAAATAAAAAATTATATGGTGAGGCCGAAATTGTATATGTATTTTGGGACATTTATGTGTAATTTATTTTGTGAGCAAATGTTTGTAATAAGGCTATGTATTTTAGGCCATTTTATTTATGCATTTACAAGCTTTTAATTAAGTTTAAGTAGTATAAATGCATTACCGAAAATAAATGGGGTATTAGGTGTAATTAAATTAAATTGGGGGCTTTAGAATAATAAGGTCGAAAATTAGAGTTAAAATAAGTTTATAAGATTTTATAACAGTTTGGGGTAAATGGTGATTTCTAGAAAGTTTTGGGTGAAAACCGTAATTATAAGGAATTGGTGGTCAAGGAAATATTAAGGTGGTCACCTTGACCATATGCTAGGTTTGACCAAATTAGATAAGTTAGATAACTTATTAAGTTCTTATAATAATATAAGTATTTAATGGTAATATTTATAACATATGTGGTAAATATGTTATTACCAAAAAATAAAGGGTGTACAATGGTATTTTAAAACACCCATGGGCTATTAGGAATTTTTAGGAATTTAATGGGTTGTTTTTGGAATTAAAATAAACTATATATGTATAATATATAGTTATTATGTCATTATGACCTTGGAGAAATATAGATGGTGGAATGGTAAAATACCAAGAGTATATGGGTTAATAAGGATATTTATAACCCTTTGGTAAAACTTGGAGATTTTTAGAATTATAAGAGTATTTGTTGAGATATATGTATAATATATAGTTTTAATGATATTATCAAACTATATGTTATAAATTGGGCCTAATGACAATATAAAATGTATATTGAGGTCTGTCGGAATTTACAAAAAATAACCATAGGTTATGCTCTTTATAAGTTAGAAATGTTATATTAAATGGGATATATAACATGGTAAAAGAAAGGGGTGATTTTGTAAATAAAGGAAATTATGGTTTAAGGAAAAGTATAAGGTTTAATATGTGCCTATGAGGCAATACACAATAGTTTTGTATAAAAACTATAGATTATAAAGAAATAAAAATATCATAGCAAATGATATTAGTATTTTGGTATAACATTACATAATGTTATGTGGTCAAAAAGGGAATTTAAATAAATTCAAGGGCTATACCGAAAATATAAAGGTTGGAAAATGAATTTTGACTACGGTCTACTATGTTGTAAATGTTATGACAATTAAATGGTTATTAAGGTGGTTTAGATGGAATTAATATAGGAAGGGTACTCATAAAATAGTGTGACAAACTATAAATAAATGGGAGTTATAAACTAAGGTATTTATTGAATAAACCTTAGAAGTTGTAATTATACAACATAAAATGTTACTCATGTTAGGATAATAATCTTATTATAAGTCGTACATATGATACAACTAATGGGAATAATCATCTAATAAAAGATGATAAAAAGTAACATAAATATATAGTTTATTAACTCATGGGAATTACCTACGTGGTAATATATACATACACAAGATAATGTATATAAGGTGGATATATATATTTTGGTTGAAAACCATATGATTTAATGGTGGTGGTTATTTTAAAAAAAATAATAAATATCGTTACGAACTATAAGTTATGAATTTTAGAATGCAATATAATACAAGAATGCATGCATACAGCAACTATAGGTTACGTACCTAAACTAGAGGTGGATAAGATTAAAAGAATATAAGGAACTAAACTTAACAGTTGGAATAGTTTTGACGTACGCGTTTTAAGTAACAAAACCGACTGTTTTAGAGAAACCCGTAACAACAACTGTAGAAAACAGAGGTGAACTGTCGGGGTTGCTTATTATTCGGAAATACGGATGTAGTTAGTCATGGAGACTGACGTATAGTTTTAATACCGTTTAGATTATACTTCTGACAAGGACGCTTGACAAGCTAGCGGACTACACGGAGCATAGGATCTTGAAGATTCAGACTCCACCGTAATACAATCAGGGTGAACGGTATGTAAAGGGTTTGCCGAGTTGACCTAAGGTTGCTCCTTGGGCTCGGATTTGGTTGATATAACTTGTGTGTTATATGTGTGTGGTTCATGTATGGGTTTAAGTGTTGATGCATTAATTATTTATGCACGGGCGTCCTACGGGACTAACCTACGTCGACTATAGATCGACTTATATAAACATACATATGCGTTGTGATGACATGACGGTACTTGATATAAATACCATGATATTAATATTAAGTATATGGTAACGCTAAGTAAAACACTTAGGAACGAGTCACGACATTGTCGGTCTCTAGAGCATGGATCTCTAACATAAATATCACCTAGATGACTTCTAGGTATGCGTGACCCATTGGGCCGCTGGTTAATAAATATTCTCCATAAGACTAAGAGCAGATCTTAAACATTATGAGAGAGTGATGGTATGAGATTGAGGTGAGGAATCCCGGTAGTTTACGAACTACTTGGTTGCGCATTTGTGATCACTGAGGGGTTTCCTATTTGGATTCCGCTCCAGGTTATATCCAACGAGCCCAAATAGGTTCGTGGATCAGGTGGCTACGGCCTTTTTATGGACGTCTTACGAGACATAAGTGAGTCAGGGGCCTCCGGACCTCTGGCTGTAACACCCCAACTGCTAATCTCGTCATTACCTCTTAAACTGTCCCAATTACCAATAATCTCGCAGCGGAACTCTAATACAACAGAGGGTGATACAACGCCGTTAGCCACCCTTATGGCTAACCAGGCCTATCTCACACATACAGTAACGGTCTGATGGACTGGAACAACCGAATTCACAACACAAATACAATACTCAAATCATTTCTTTACTATACCGAGTCTACAACAAATGGATGCCGACAACATATTCGGTCTTACACCTCCTTCAATACATAAGTAATTAAAACTTCTACCCATGTAACCCACCGACCCCGTCCTACTCTCGAACGGTAACATCTTCGGTGTACCTGTAAAATAAAAACATCGCCCCTAGGGGCTCAGCTTAACGCTGCATATGAAATTCGCATACCCCGAGCGCTAACCGGGGTACGCCGACCACTTAGTCGGATATACATGGAGTTCATTAGTCAAACAACATGCATCATAGCAATACAATAAGTACATGTAATGCTCAAGGAATTTACATCCAATCATGGAACACAATTCCTAACTAACATAACAAGGTTGTTAGTTGAATCTGGTTACTCTTAGGCCTTGAGGGTTATTCCTCACTATGCCTTGTTTACTTATTCAATACCTCACCCGCTCTCTCGGGTTACTTATTCATATACACACCCATTCTCTTGGGCTACTCGTACTATACTCACCCACACTCTCGGGTTACTTATTCTCATTATCTCACCCATACTCTTGGGTTATTTATACTCATTATCTCACCCACACTCTTGGGTTATTTATACTCATTATCTCACCCTCACTCTTGGGTTATCTATACTCAAGCTCTTGTAGATTCTCGAGACACTACAGGTCTCCTACGTCACGCTTGTTACTCTTAATACATACTTAGGCCAAAACTCATGGCTCTCTAGCATAGTCTTACTTCCCCGGTTTCGACCCTACTCTGGGTCTAGCATGGTGGGAAGGTTCAACTAGCTCACGGAACTCTCTCTTAGTTCCTATCTCTTTTACTTAGGTCCGACGACTCTCGGACTACTCTCGTTCCCATACACTCCTCTCTCGGAGTTATATAATATCATGTATATTAGTCTAGAAGCATCACTCTCGATGTTTCTAATGACTTGGGAACATTACTTTAGTTCGGTTAATCTTAGGTTTTAAGAGTTACCCATACATTTACTTTACTCATACTTTCGGTTACTTGCATGTACCAGGTAAAATCCTCATATAGGAGGTCGACCATGTCTCAAGGGAGTTACTAATCCCTCAGGTCTCTTTTACCTTCTGCACTGCACTGGTTCACATCTTCGAATTATCTTAAATCCTCTTGAAGGAGGTTCACTTATCTTTCCACTCTCATTTGTTTCGTGGATTGTTTCAATGTGGTTTTCTAACCATTATCGGGTATTTACTCAACCCGTACTTCTCCTCACATTCTAGGGAGTTCATATGTTTGCGTTATCGTTATACTTTAACGGATAGTTGTGTGTTTGCACGTTTTCGTTATCATAAGCGTCGACCCGATCTATGGGTCTCTAGCCAAACGTTACTCACTATGAGTCGGTCCATTCACTATGTTAGACCACACCGGCATACAAGTATGTTAGCTCATTCAACATACAACAAGGCATACATAATCAAACAAGGGATTATTTTCATGCTTTAATCTTGATTAAGCCGGCACACAAACACACAAATCAACGTAACTCGGTTAGCACGCGGAGTATGAGAAAATCATACCTTTCACCGGGGTTTTTACTTTCACTGTGTCATCTCACCTTGCTCGGGTCACACACGATCCTCTGATAACGTTTCAAACATTATTATTAATACTAAGCTCATACGGAACATAATTAAATGTTATTCCCGTATTACCCCGTTATCCCGTTATCTTGGTTTCACTCTTGTTAATTTGAGTTCTCACTTCTCAAACACTTCTAACACTTTCTTACACTTCCTAGGGCCTTAACATGTCACCAAACAAGGCCTTAACATCTTATAACATCATTAACATTTAAACCCCCATCATTTCAAACCTTAAAAATGCTCTCTGTTGGTTTCTGGGGGTGGTCCGGGACTTGGTCCTTACCCTAAGTCCCGGACCAATGCAGTACTAACTTGGGTGGTTTTTAACACATGGTCCGGGACCTTGTCCCTATCCCAAGTCCCGGACCAGCTTGAATGTTCAGTCTCGGCCAAAAATAATGCATGGTCCGGGACCTTGTACCTAAGCCAAGTCCCGGACCAATGTGGTTGTTGATTCTCGGCCTCAATTAAGGGGGTGGTCCGGGACTTTGTCCATGGACTAGGTCCCGGACCCTGCTACAGATTTACAAATTTTGACAGTATCTTCCTCTGTTACAGGTTCTCTCTTAGCCCACTAATTAACCAATCTTCACCAACTAAAATCCATATGTTTTAGCACCTAATTACCCACCTAAACCACCTTAAACCAAGCACCAAGTACACACACCAATCTAGTTAATTTTACCTAGATTCTTACACACTTACAAGGCTAGTTATTCTCTGTTATGTTACAAGACTTGTAACAGATTTGGTTTCTTCTTTAAACCATTCAAACCTCACTTACTGATGCCATTCCAAGCACTCACATGGCATTATTTTTACTCCTAACACACTCTCCTTCAAAGTTTGGTTTTCCAAACCATTAACCACTCACTTCAACCTCTTAAACACACCTAATTTCTTCCTTTGAATAAAACACTCAAGTCCATAAATCCCTAGGAAATTTTGACAGCACTTGTCTACTTCTTTAGCATTTTTCACCACACTAAAACAGCTCACAACACTTCTCACACCTGTTTGGTTTAGGCATTAATAAACACACCAAATTCCCATGGTTCACACATATGCCTAGCTTAGTTTCCTAGGCTTGTTTGCACACTTAAAACCACATTAAACATTCTCATTCAACTAACAATATTGTAGTATCATTACTACTCAAGTTCAAGGTTGTTTATACAACACTAACATAAGTTTTCCCAAGGCAAATAAAACCAACACAAGGTAAGCCCATTACCTTGTTTATTCTCGGTTTTTACTCCTCTTCTTCCTCTTCTTCTTGTCCCTCTTCCTCTTCTTGTTTTCACAACATACAAAGGAGCATAGATTTCCAACTACAATCATATCCCCCCACACACATATCAAGCTTATTAATTTAATTTTTCCCACACAAAAACTAGAATTACAAGAGCTAGTTTTTAGGGTTTAGCTTAGAGATTACCTTAAGGTATCCAAATGGAGAGTTAGGCAATCAAAATGATGAAGTTCCACCACTCCACAAGGACATGAAGAAACCGACTGAAATGGAAGAAAATTTTCAACGTGGGAAAATTTTCCAAATTGCAAGAACAAGCTAGGAATGATGAACTTTTGCTTATATCTTTACCTTAGAGCATTAAGGAGATGATGGAGAGTCAAAATAAGCTCTTCAAGCTTCAAAAGGCCCAACACCCATGGAAGTGAAGGTGGAGGAATCAAGATTTTGAGGGGTGGAAAACGTAGCCCTCGCCGATACGAATCTAACGGTATAATTTTTGTGTGATTCGGTGAAGAAATGAGCAAGTTAGAGGAGATTGAAGGTGGCTGTTTGCTCACTCTTGAAATCGCCATTTACAGAGGTAGGGGAAGAAGGAGCTCTGGTGGGGAAATGAAATTACCGTGAGCGATAGAAGAGAATGGGGAGTGAGGGTTTTAATGTCTCATTTAACTATTCACTCCCTTACTTTAATATTTTGTCCTTTTGTGACTAAATAAACTAGCTTGTTTATTTAAAGGTGTGTATGGGTACCAATTAAAACCGGCCCCACACAAAATACTAACTGGTAGCGTTTTTCATTTTTTTTTTTTACAGGAAACACTCGATAATTTACCCGGTTTAGCACTATTCACTAACCGGGCCCGTTTTTCGGATTTTTCTCGTTTCTTCATTTTTAATGGTTATTAAACTTCCATTAATACTTAATTATAGTTATTTAATCAACTATAATTTTTACGGGTCCGTTTGACCACTTAAAGTCACGTTTTCGGGTTTTCTCGAAAAACGTGCTTTTATGCTTATTTAGCGTTTTAATCCATTATTTGGATCCGTTTTCTTCGGGAATCATTCCCGTATACTAATTAGGCCTAACTAAGCCTTAGGAATCCATCTCAGACCCTTACGAGATTATATATCTCTATTTTCATTTAATGCGCATTTTAGCGTTTTCGCGTTTAACGCATTTTCTCTTTTCTTTTGGTTTTATTCTTTTTACCAATACTCTCTAGGCACAATTAGGCCCTTAATAATATTATTAGAGTAATTAAATCACCATTTTTAGATCCGGGGTATTAAAATGGCGAAATGAGCACCTTTGTGTGTACGGGGGACTACTGTCCATGGTGAGGTTATCGGGTTGTCCTAACATGACGCCCTACTGACATTAATTAAACATGGTTGGATGGAGCCTACAAGGCTAAGGTAAATTAACTATGGGAACTGTACGCTACGGCGAATGTACATTGTACATATGGATGGGGCTTGAATGCCGAACTAAAATAAATTGACAGTGGATGGTGAACACTACGCGATTGTACATTGTACAAAATATTGTTGTTATTGCTCGATACGTTCGATATACAAATGTTGTTTGAAATATTCTATGAATGTTTGGTTTGGATGGATGATTAATGTTTATGAATATTTGGATGGTTGATTATGTATATTATACATTTATGCTTCAGTTTTGATTATAACTGTAAAAAGGAAAAGCATGAAACCAAACTAATAATAAGATGGTTAAAATGACAAGTGACCATTAGGGTCCAGGCCCGGCATACTCAGCGTCTATCGCTGATACTACACCATTTCAGGTTGTTGATCATTGTCGGAGCTGAAGAGCAGGAACAGGGTAGTTGGAGATGTTGTATGGTAATGAAGATGGTGTATGGTCTTATGGTAAGGTTATGTATTTTTCAGGATTGGGTAGACGCTCACTTGTCAATGTTTAGGGTTATGGACTTAGTCTGATGTATAGGAGTTTCTCGTTATCACTGCGGTTAGCAGTTTGTTTATTTTGGAAGTTGGATGTGGTTTGGCTACGTTGCTCGCATGGGCGAGTAATGGCCGGTGACACCCGTGTGAGTTTTGTAATTGTTATTTATTTTTCCGCTGCGAGACGTTTTATTTATTGCTACGTGAGGGATTATATCGGGATTATGGAGAGGGGTGTTACAATAAGTCCACATAGGGTCAAACCACGAGCATTAGACAGGTTTCGGTCACCAGAAGCATCCAAGAATGGACGGGTTTTGGACCCTAGAAGCATCCTAGCATCATCATCATTTCTGCAGTATAGGGTATCGGTCCTCAGGAGCATCCGAGTCATCTTCATCTTTGC
Source organism: Limonium bicolor (assembly GCA_023374045.1). Taxonomy (NCBI): domain Eukaryota; kingdom Viridiplantae; phylum Streptophyta; class Magnoliopsida; order Caryophyllales; family Plumbaginaceae; genus Limonium; species Limonium bicolor. The sequence continues at coordinate 184,338,369 of CM041782.1, forward strand.
ATTGGACGGGTTTCGGTCCCCAGAAGCATCCGAAATGCATCTCATCTTATTCGGGATATGATCTGGCCCCTAGAAGTGTCTGGGAAGCATCAACTCTCTCTTCATTTTAGGTAGTCAGCGCCTTAGAATAGCTCGAAATCTTTTATAGGCAGTCAGTGCTGTAGAATAGCTCAATGACTTTCAACCTTTGTTATAGGTAGTCAGCATCTTAGAATAGCTCGACAAAACACAGATCTTTTAGGCAAGGTGGTTGGCGCCTTCGAATAGCCCAACATTTTCATAATTTATCTTCTTCAGGTAGCCAGTGCCTTAGAGTAGCTCGACACAACTAGAAGATTCTCGATAGTAACTCGAGATAGGGAGTAGAACTTTCAAAGTTTGGCAAAATTTTAGGTGTCACTAAAGCATAAACTAGTTTTTTCATTTTCATTTCAATGTTTAGTTGACGGGGGGCAATCTGTTATACCCAAAATTTTGACCCTCGGAAGGAGTCCTGTTGAGCACAGATGCAATGAAGGGCTAAACGGTCAAAAGACTTGGAATCACAAATTGTTAAGGACATTTTTGGTATTTTCTATCTTTGCATGATTAGCTCCTACACCTCAAAACGGTCGTAACAACTTGATCACCGTGAAGGGAATTTCTCATCATTTTTGGGGATTTTTATTCTAAAAACTTAGCTTTTAATACATATTATAAGTTGACTTTTTTAATAATAAAAAGCCCCAAATTTTTGAAATAAAAAGAAAAGGCTTCCATCCATTAAAATAAAAGTTTAAGTCTGGTTATTAGGCCCATCCTTGACCGAAAGCCCAACAAATTTTATTTGAAGCCCGAAGCACAAAAATTAAAGGAAAATACAACTCATCTTGTAATTTTTGCTCTCCTCCAAAAATGGTCCAAAACAATTCGAAATGTCATGAAATTTCAACGTACGGTAAGGGATGATAATCGGAGCATAATGGCATTGGATTTTTGAAATTTTATTTCCAATAATTTTTTTAAAATTTTTGAACAGATCTGATGAATATCCTAATGAATATCCTACCTGGTGACCAAAGGAAGCGATGAGCCTGACTCTCGGATAGCATTTTCATCGGTCCAAAAGAAGCAATGCCGCTACTAGCATGACAAAAGCGATCCACAAATGGTCCTAAAGTGACACAGGGTCTGAAGAGCCTACATCAAAACAACTGCCAAAGTTCAAAGCTGGGAGACACAAGAACCCCGAAGCAAAGGAAAATAAAAAAGAAATGGATACAAAGAAAGGCAAATTTGAAAAGCCTCAAAGAAATGCAAAAGAAGAGAAATGATGCAAAGGACAACTCCAAGGTTCTAAGTCCAAAGCTCTAAAGCAAAGTCAGCATGAAGTAGCCAAACAACTTCAACACAAGAAAAGGCGAATCTGAGAGAAGGCGCAAGTTGTAGCTTCGGTCACCCTTTAAGCTCTACATATCTCAAACATCGCTCCATAGTCTCGTTGTCTTTCATCACACTGCACGGCCACATTATAAGATTTAAAGACTTCCAACTTGATATTTGTGTATCCAATCATGTGAAAGTAACAAATCGGATGCTTAAATCTAATAAATTCCAAATTCAATGGTCTAGTCGTTTGGACCGAAAGAAAGAAACGAGTGCAAATATCAAGCACACTGAGTGTAGGCTATGAAGCACCACGTCAAACAAACCTTAACCCCATGAGAACGAGACTTGTTTTACGCAATTAATCAAAGAAAATACTGGGGGCAGCTCTATCGCCACAATTTCAAGCTCAAATTGTCTTAAGGAAAAATATTGGGGTAATTGTTGGTTCCAACAATTGCTGACAACACCGATCATAACCAAAAAGCTTAAACCTTTATAAGCTTTAAGCACCACTACCCCACAGGCACGTCATAAGCCCTACCTTCACATTATAGGCCACGGGCACACATAAGCCCTACCTTGCATTCCTACAGGAACCCATAAGCCCTACCTTGCATTCCTTCAGGCCCCCATAAGCCCTGCCTTACATTCCTTCAAGCACCCATAAGCCCTACCTTGCATTCCTTTAGGCACACATAAGCCTTACCATGCATTCATTCCAGGCACGTCATAAGCCCTACCTGCATTCATCCAGGCATGTCATAAGCCCTACCTGAATTCATCTAGGCATGTCATAAGCCCTACCTACATTCATCCAGGCACGGCATGAGCCTTTCTTTCATTCATTTCAAGCACACATAAGCCCTACCTTTCACATTTCATCATGAAGCATTTTATGTCATTCATTCAGGCGTGAATAAGCCCTGACTTGGATAACCCAGGCACGCATAAGCCCTGGCTAAAAGTTAACGAGGTGATGGCGATAAATCCTTCTTTATAATGTCAGCGTATTTTGGGATTAATAGGTGAAGGCAATAAGTCCCTGTGGTTTATACCAGGAGTTATCCCTGCACACCGGTATGGGTGACAATGGCAATAAGACCACATAGGGTCCAACCAGGATCATTAGCATAGGTTTCAGTCCCCAGATGCACCGAGCATCATTTTCACATCATCCTCATTTGCATATTATCCACATATCATTTATATATCATCTTTATGCACAACATCCACATCCACACATTAGTCTTTTACAGGTTCCCGACACCTTAGATGCTAGGCATAGTTTTAGTTTTTACAAGTTCCTAAGACCTTAGATGCTCGGTGAAGTTTTAGTTTTTACAAGTTTCTAACACCTTAGATGCTCGACATAGTTTAGATTTTACAGGAATCTGACACCTTAGATGCTCGGTGTAGTGTATTCATTCATAATTAACTGTTTTAACCGATAACCATTTTCTATGATACACTAATAACCGTCAACCGCCCGATAACCGAAGTTCCTGAAATAACTGAAATAGTGAAACTTCCAAAAATAACTGAAGTAACCAAACTTTCTAAAATAACTGAAATAACCAAACTTTTTTAATTAACCGAAATAATAAGAAACTAAACCTAATTGAGTGTGTAGTGAAATATAGATTAAGAGAAAAATAAATTTTATAAAAATATTTTTATAAAAGTTTGGTTATTACAAATAACCAAAGTTTGAAATTCAATATCCGTTAACCAAAGCGTACTTTATAACGGATAACCGTTTTAACCGAAATAACTTTTGTAAAACGGTTAAAAATATGGTGATTGAACAAAAAAAATAGTTATTTGAGATAACCGAAATAACCGCCCCGTTTTCTCACCCCTAAAGGGTAGTTTGGTCAAAGGGCACAGAAACTCGGGTTGATAGCACGTCTTGGGACAATGGTGGCTGCTTAGTCATTATGAAGGGCATTTTTTAATTTTCAGGGCTTCTAAGTCATCTTTGAAATACCCCTAACCTAAGGTTTATACATATGATTAAGGATTAATCATTGAATTAGGAAGGCTAATGAGCCCTAATGAATTAAGGAAGTATTAAACTCCAAACATATTATATAAATATATATACATAGTCCAAAAAGGTTATTAAACCTTACATAAAATATTGGACTAAAGAGGGAGTAATTAAAAGGAGAAATCAACTAAGAAAGTTGGTGTAACATGTAAGTCATTATATGAAATAAGAGCACAAATAACATAAGTGAATTATAGAACATACTTTAACTAGTCATCATGAATAGTAAAGTATACTAATCACTCAAAACATAGAGGAATACGCCTTAACACAAATGAATACACCTTAAAATAAGACAACTACACAAGTTACAACCTAACACATGAAATAAGTCCAAATATACAACATGTAACTCCTTAATAATATAAGTCACAGATGACAAAACCAACCCCTAAAATATGTACTTGGAGCTGGTTTGGAGGGAAAGAGGACTTCAAAAAGTAAGGGTACTATTAAGAGAGGAAGCTTCCTAAAGCACAAAGTCGTCCCTCCTTGGGAACTCTAAATCATATCTTCTTTACACTTTCACCAACTCTCATTTTGCTCCCCATGCTTCCTACCATATTCTCCCTCCTCTCACCTGACTGAGCCAGCACCTTCTTCCTCCTCTAGAGTTCTTCATTTCTAGCTCCATGGAAGGACAACAATGGTGAGACAACTTACTACATAGACACTTACCTTTCTTCCTCTTAAATCTTCTTCCTTCTTCATCAAGAACACCACTCAGTTATTCCTCTTATTATTTCCGAAAAATCTAAAGTTAATGGGCCAAAAATCTAAAGAGAAACAATGGTGAAAGACTAGCCAAAGTTCAACCAAGTAAAGGTAAGAATGTCCTCTAAAACCTTAAGTTCCTTCTCTTGATTTTGAGATCCAAAAATGTGACTCATTTGAATCATGTTCTTCATTATTATCATTCAAAATATGAAGCTACATCAAATCCCTTTCTTGACCGAAAATACAAGGAAAAACAACTCAAGAACAAGGTGAACTTCAACTAAGAAGGTGAGCTCTAAAACTAAGGTTCTTCAAGGTAATAATCACGCCTTAATGCACATTTTGGTGATTTATGCCTTAGGCTTTCCTTAATCTTATTAAAGAGTGTAAAATACCCTAAATTTGGTTCATTTTTATCTTCACAATATATGGGCGAAATGGAGCTTCAACTCTTTGAGCTTGTGGCTAAAAACCAAATGGGGATAAGAGGAGAAAATCAACATTTACAAGAGTAAGCTTTTAACCTAAAGCTGCACTACTTAAATCTGTCATCAAACCCTTGAGATTGATACAAAAAGCTAACTTTCCCCTCCATTACAATATAGGGCCGAAAGTTCAAGGATAAAAAGCTAGCTTGGAGCTTAAAGGGTAATGTTCTAATCTTGAGGCTTGTTTTGGTGCTTTAATGTCTTTAGGGTTGGGTAATTATATATGGCCAAAAGTCATGTGATAAAAATGGTCTAATGTGACCAAGGAATGTGTATAAATCTACATTAAAACATTAGGTTATGTTTATCAAAGACTTAAGGGCTTAAATGTCACTTTAACATAAGCTTAAGTGATTTTATATAAATTATAAACCTTGGACAGTTAAGGAATTAATCTGGTCAAAAATAATGTTGTATTATGGCTGTACATTGGAAGTTTTTTATGGCTTGTATTATGGCCAAGAGTTTAGGCTAAGTTTATAAGCATTTGTTAGTTTTAAGGTTTCTAAAAGTTAAGGACCTTATGGTATTATACTAGGTGTATAAATCTGATATTAAGGGGTTGTTTGGTTGCTTAAAAACACTTCAAAATTCGGTGGAAAATACCTATGAATTTAGGAAATGTTTGGTTTAGGTTTAAAGGCAAATTTGGGTTTAAAATGATTTTGAGTTAATAGGATGTGCTTTAGAGTTGATATGCTTAAAGGATAGGTTAAATAATGTAAATAAACTGAATTTAGGAGTGTTAAATGAAAACATAGCCGAAAGTTAGGTCTTAATTGGTTAAGGAGTGGAAAACATAAGTTTTTGTAAGTTTTGGGAGTTAAATGAAAACCCTGGGAAACTTTGGGGGTTAATTCATAATTTCTGGAAAATTAGGGGTAAGGCAGTGTATGTTGGTCAAACCTAGGTGGACTTATAGTGTTGACCAAATAAATAAAGAAATTTTTAAAATATGAGCTTAGGAAAGTTCAATGGTGAATTTGGAAGTTTAGAAGAACTTATGGGGTCAATTGGTAAATTTTGTAAAGTTCAGGTGAAATACCCCTAACTAATAAAACATGATATAAACATATGATTATATACATTAAGGCTTAAACATACCTCTATAATTATTTGGAAACAATCAAAGATCAAAAACAAGCAAAAACATGCTTAAAACCCACTTAAGGCAAATTGTGCTCTAAAGAAGCCTTAAGGATTATGTAACCTTGGTTAGGGCCCAAAGTGGATTCCTAAACCTTATAACTAAGGTAATAACATGATAAAACCATTACCAAAGCAAACCAAACTCTAGAAAGAGTTAAAACACAAAAAGGAGCTCTAAAACTCCTTAAGACACATTTTTATGAAAGTGTCCAAAAGTTGACTTTGAATGGCTAAATAGCCTTGTATACACCTTAATTAACATGTGTACTATTTAGTATCACATTAGTAACCATAATTCAAATAATTTACAAAAAATCCAAAGTTTGCTCCAAAAAATGTGAATAGTACCTAAATAGTGCCAAATTAAGACTTAATCACTTAACCAAGTCAATGGTCAACATTAAGACCCCAGCCTTGACTATATTCAGGTGGAAAAATGAGCTTTATCCAGCCTTATTTTATCCATAAATATCTTCCAAATGAGTCATCATTTAATATTTACAAATTATGACATTTTTACCTTAAAAGCAAAATTTATCTTTCTCTTTCCTCCTACCCCATTCTAGCCATGAGCTTCAGCAGAAAAACCTCTCTTTTTACTTCATTGTCAAACTAGAAGCAAGCTTCTTCAAAATCCAACTCACTTTGACTAAGGTAAGCATTTAAATCATATTATAGTTCATTTTCTTCCTCGTTTCCTCCTCTTTCCAATGAACCATGCATCAACCTCATCTTCCTCTTTATTCTCAGCGAGTTCATCCTTGATGAAAACATACATCTCGACTGGAAACCAAAAATAAAGGGGGAAGTAAGCTTAAGACATTTATAAGGTAAAACATGCTCTAAACATATATTTTGCTTCCACTTCTTCCTTGGCGATTTTCTTTGGTTCCTTACACTTCGTTTCTGCTCCTTTTTATGCTTGCTCAAGGGATCTTTCAATAGATTCAAGGGGTGGCTGAATCCATGCCAAAAACTCCATTTTAAGAAATTTTTAAAAGGTAAATCTAACTAGCATCTACCTTTTCTTATGTGGTTTTTGTTCCTTGGTTTAGAAGAAGTATTAATACTCTTATTGTGTCTTAAAAATCATGCGGTTTCATACCTTGCAAAGCCTTACAATATCAATGTAAAATCATGACTTTATAAGCTTATTTTACATCCTTAAATACCTTAAGTCATGAACCTAGTTTATGTCCTTTGTTTCTTGCAAAATATGGCTGAATGGGTGCCTTAATCCTTGGATGACATTCTGTCCAAAAGTGTGCAAGAACAAGCTAAGATCATCCTTGACATAGTAAGTTAAAATCCTACCTTAATGATGTGTTAATCAAGTTTAATATAAATCATGAACAAAAAACTAACCTAAGCCTATTATAAAAATTAGGCCGTGAGTTTGGAGTGTTGTTTGGCTGATTTTTGTGACATAAATCAAGTAAGTATACTTACCTTATGTTATTAAGGTTTTATATAATTATTGTTACAAATTAATTAAAGTCAAGGGGTTTATAAGGTTATTATGACTTAACTATATGTTAAAATTTTATTTAACACTTTTGGCTAAATTACCTGGTGTTAGAATGACTTATAATGTCAAGGAAATAAAGAAATGGGGCTAAAATACAATTTATAAAAGTGTTGGGGTGTTTGGGTAAAAAGCTAAGAGTTTAGATGTTCTGATGAGCATTTATGTGTACTTTTTGTTAGAAATTAAAGTTTGTAATAGCGCCATGTATTTAGGCCATTTTGGATTATGCTATTTAAGTTTAAAATTTCATTTAAAGTCATTTGTGCAAATATTGTAAAGTTTGGGGATAAATAATATTGGAGGGGAAAGAAATATTAAAGCCGAAACTTTGGGCTTAAAATGAATTAATATGTAAATGATAAGAATTTACAAAGTTTGAGGGTAAAAATGTAATTTCTAAAAGAATAGGGGTATTTCCATAAGTATTGGAAGTTGGTGGTCAAAGCAGGATTAGGAAGCTTAACATTGACCATATTAGTGGCTTTGACCAAATTAGAAGTTATAAATGACTAAATTATGACTTTATATTAAGTTTATAAGTTAAATGTAAAATTTACAAAATTTAAGGGGTTGGAACATAAAATCTGAAAATTTCTGGGTAGGAATAGTAATTATAACATAATAGAACATTTTGGGATTTTTGGTGATTTTTAGGGAATTTATTGGAGTTATATAATTAGTATGCATAATATATAGTTTAAATGTTATAATATAACGTATAGATTATAAATGGGGCCATTTAGTAATTTAAGGAAGTTAAGTGGGCTGAAGAATAAATCTGGGCAGACCCATGGTCTGTTGGGAAATTATGAAAATAAATATTTATGACCATAGGTTATACATGTTATAAGAGTAAATGATATAATATAAGATAATAAATAATGTGGTAAGATTGTAATAAAAGAAAATTGTTGGGAGTTGAAGGAATTGAACTATAACCTTTAGGGCCTTCTTGGCAATTTAATAAACCTGTATAAAAACTATAGGTTAATTATATTATAAGGTAGAAATATCATAGTATATGATACAATAATATAATTGTAACATCATATAATGTTATGTGGTCAAATTGTAATTTATGGAATTTTGGGGCTGTACCGAGAATTAAACATGTTAGAAATGAATTTTTAGACTATAGCCTACAATGTTATGAATGTTATAATAATTATAAGGTGTTAATGTGATTAAAGTGAAAACTAGTATAAGTAAGAATATTCACATGAAATAATGTGACAATTAATGAATAAATGGAGCTATAAAGTAATGTGTGGATTAAATAAACCTTAGAAATTTACTATGGTATTATATAAATGTTACATAACATTAGGATAAGAATCTTAATATAAGTTTGTACAAGATAATACAAACTAGTGAGGATAACTATCTCACATAAAATGATAAAATGTAACATTTAATAAATGGGTTTATAATTCATATGTTTGTATAAAATTAAGTGTGTATCAAATAAGATGGTTTATATAATATGGTTGGGAACCATATAGTAGTAAATGATGAATGTTATAAGGTGGGGATGATTAATTAAACATTAGAGATAAATTCCTAATGTTAAGGTATAAGAGTTTATATTAGGAATGAATTATGTAATACAATGTATTATAATGAATATTATAAACTTATGTACTTGGATACTCTAATCAAGTCAACATACTTGACCAAGTCAACTCACTTGACCATACGAGAACCCGAACCAACTCAACTGATGAGATACGGGGGGTTAACTATCGGGGTATGACATTTATTCGGAAATACCGAATTTAGTTAATCATAGGGATTAACTTGTAGTGGTGTGTATATATTCTAGATCGTACATCTACGAGGAGCACGGGACAAGTAGATTATATGCTAGCATAGATTACGGTGTACGGTATGTAACTGGTGTGGTCTGACCATCCTGAGGGTTTCCTTGGGGTCATACATTGTGTGTTTAATTGCCTAAGAGCGATATGTGTGTTATTATGTATGCATGCAATGTTATGTGTTCTATTTACTCATATCTTGTGTTATCTACTTGTGCGCGAACGTCCTCCAGACTAATACTATGTCGACTATAGTTCGACTTATATAAATGTACATATACGAGTATAAAAGTAAGTGATTGTTACCTATCAAAGTACGACGGATTATGTCACATTAACCTGAGTAAAACACTTAGGAACGAGACACGGCTATACCGGTCTCTAGAGCTTGGATCTCAAACATGAATATGACCTAGACTACTTCTACGTATTTGCGTAAGTCCTCGATGGCAGCTTCATTTAAAATGAATTCTCCAACCTAAGACTATACTTTAGGTAATTGATTAAAGACTTAATCATATGATGGAGAGTTAGTGTATGAGATGGAAATCCAGTTTAGTCTTTGACTACTGGTTGCGCATAATGATCGCTAGAGTTTAACACCCGGATTGGGTCTACTCTTGTTAAATTCCAATGAACCTACATAGATCGTTGGTCAGAGTGTACTACTATTGGTACCAGGCTCCGGCCATTTAAGGATGCCTTTAAAAAGGCAAAGTGGAAGTCCCGGGATCTCCTGATCCTTGGCAATATGGGCACTTGTGTGTGTACGTGGGATGATTGTCCATTGTGAGTTAATTTGGGTTGTCTTAACATGACACCCAACAGTGTTAACAATAAATATGATGATGTACAAGGGCTCGGGAGGCCGGATGTAATTATGACAACAAATACCGTTTGCTAGAGATGATTGCGTGTTTTATCGCACTCCATTGTTACCATTGTTTATGTAAATGTTGCTTGTGAATTGTAGTGAATGTATTGGTGTTTACTTATGTATTATAGTATTATAAACTATAAACCGGTACAACATGAAATCAATCTAATGTTAATACGGTTAAACGACTTAAGAGACCTAAAGGGTCAAAAATCATGCCTTAGCATACTCAGCGTTTTGCTGAGCCTATACGGCAACCCATTTACTGGACATTGACCGCGATGAAGCCGGAGTACGGGACACCAGGTAGAGAGGGCGTTTTCTTTTGTTTACCTCACTTAGACTTTTAGTTGTATTATGATACCAGTTTGTACATATTCGGAATTATAGTTGCTCACTTGTCTCGTATATTCGACTTTGGATTTAGCATGGTGTAGTAGTTATAAACATCTTGTTCATCACTATGGATATTATTTTTGTTTTTATATTTCGTTTTTGCTTCTTTACTCACATGGGTGAGCAATGGCATGTGACACCAGAGTGAGGACGATTGTCATTTAATTACCGTTGTGATACGTTTTTAATTTATGCTACGAGAGTGTTAATACGAGATTACCAAGTGGGGTGTTGCATCAGGGGCGAGAAATAAATTGGGCAGAATGTGGGTCTGTTCGGCAATATTGAAAAGTTGAGTTGAAACTTTGGAATTAAATTAAGTATGTAAATATGATAAGATATGTGGATTTGGGAGGTAATTCTAAGATTGGAAAATATTTGGTGGTAAGAATATAATATTTGATGATTATGGGGTAGGCGTGAATTATGGAATTAAGAGTGAAGTTTAATATAAGGTTGAGAATTAAATTGTATAACATTAAGCATAAAGTCTTAATGTTAAAGTATAAAGGTTTGAATAAATTAAGGAATTATATAATTCTATAAAGGGGTTATGAATATTTTGAATATTGAGGATTTATACCAAAGTTAGGAATTATGTAAATTAAGTATAAAGTTTGGCGTATGATTATATGGTGTTACATTAAGTGAAGGAATTTGATGTAAATATTTAAGGTTGATAGGAAAGGATAAATTAATAAAGTTTGGAGAACTTTATAATACAAGGATTGCTGTGGAGTTTAATTAAATTGGAAGATGTTACACTAAGGTGTGAGACTTTAATTATGGAATAATTGATTTGGAAATAATCCTATGTCATTAACCTAAGGTAGGAAATTATATAACCATTACATAAATGGTTAGAGGTTTGAACTAAATAATAGGTTATTAAACATAGATAAATCCTAAGGTCATTAGCGTATATAACAATGTTGACCTTGACCATAATGACTAATTAGAGGGTTCACTACATTGACCAAAATTATAGTTTAACTACATTGACTAAGTAAACTAAATTGACCAAAGAGGGTCAAGTTGACCAACACATTAATTAAATGAGAGTTTAAGGGCATGAGGCCATTTATATTAAAGGTCAATTACATTAATAACGAGTAGTAACAAAATCTATATGAGTGTGTATATATACAAAATATATACCTATGGCTAAAAGAAATAAATGAAGTGAAGGTTTGATCCTAAAGTTGTAGAAGAATACAACGTTGTTAGTTACTAACATAATTAGAGGATTAAATAACTAATCCCGAACTTGTATATGTTAAGTAAAAACCCAAATAATAACGAGTGGCAAACACCGGGGTTAATTACAAGGGATTAGTAGTTATAAAAGAAACCGGGATGGTTTAGTGAATTACCATAAATTAATACTTAGCGTCATATTCCAAAGCTAAGAGAATAAAGGACGGGCATGGAATTCAGAGCTAGTGTCTCAGACATCGGAATACGGTATGTTGTTGTGTGATCCGATTGTCCCCGAGGATTACCTTGGGTTCAGATATGTGTGAATTGTTTGATAAGATAATGATGCATGTTTAATATTTTGTGGTGCTTTATGAATTCTTGCTCGAGATACATGTATTACTGATTGTTCGTGTTTATAACTCGAACCAAGGCAATTACCGAATATATATCTTAGACTATTATATATGTAGTGATAAGAAAATATCACTCATAAAAGGATAATGAAGTGAATTGTAGTATCCTATGTTAACCTAAGAGATACCTTAGGTAGAGTAACGGTAATACCGTTCTCCAATACAAGTATATTCGAACATGAAAATATCCTAGATAAATTCTAGGCATACACTAAGACCTAAAAGGCTTATATACACTTGAGAAATTATTTACTATAACACCTAGGGTTAAACCTTAGACAAGGAGATTAAGATAACTTAATCTTATGGTCATGGTGTGAATGGATCACCTATATCCATACTATTAATCTATAATTACGGTACGGATGGATCATCTATATCCATACTACTATTAATCTAAAATACGGATGAATCACCTATATCTATACTGTTATTAACCTATAAATATGGTGTGGATGGATCACCTATATCCATACTAGGATCGGGATTTAAAAAACTGAGCCGGTGAAATCCGGTATCTAGGATGGCCTGGTTGTGCATTGTGATCACAAAAAAGAGGATGACTGAAACAAATCCACTCAATATTAAATTCCAATGGATCAGATTGATTCTTGGTCGGAGACACTATCGTCGGTGCATGGCTTCAGCCCTTGCTACTCCACCATCTAATAGGGAAGGATGTGAATTGAGAACTATAACTTATGGAAATCCAAAGAGCTAAAAAGACTGGTTGGTCGGAGGCACTACCGTCGATGCATGGCAACTGCCCTTGGTGACCCTCCATTTAATAGGGGTACATACGTTGTTAAAAATAGGGAAAATTACTGACAACCCCCTTGAGGTTTCGGCTAATTACAATTTACCCCTTTGAGGTTATCATAATTACTTTCAACCACCTTGAGGTTATCGGTTCATTGACTTCTAACCCCCGGGGTGTAACTCCGTTACGGAGACGTTTACCATTTATTGATCTGTAATAATTTTTTTAAAAAAAATCCAACGTGGAAAAAACACTGCATAGTCATCAGTTTCTAACTCACGACATCCCACCCTCAATTTCTAAAATCGTGGATGAACCCTAACTCTTGCTAACTCCCCCTCGTTCTCACGCATCATCGGGAATTGGTTTCAAAATTTCACATCTTCTCCTCGTTCTCACGCATCACCGGGAATTAGTTTCGAAATTTCACATTACTCTCACCTTAATCTCATTCCAACCCACTGTTTGACAATGTCAAAGCTTCTTTCTGAGACAGAACTAAAGCCAGATCGTGGGCGCAACCCTTGTTCTCCCTCAAGCTTCTTCCAAGTATGTGCATCCCTTGTTCTCCCGCTTCATCCGCTTTGAGGAATTGGTTTCGAACTATAACCAACTATTACGGTTCCTATCTGTCTGTGTTTCAGTTGTAGAAGCTTAACAGTAAAACTAAAAATTTGTGTAATTAGAGAGACAAATCACTGCATATGTCCAGTCGGTTGTTTGTAGTGTTGTAGATCTGTATTGTTTTGTGCTGAAAGAGATCTATCGGGTGGTGTAATTAGTGCAGACATGCTGCTAATGCCTGTCGCTACCACACCTTGATCTATTTATCTCATAGCATTTGATGTTCACTTTTGAGCAGCTGGTTATTGCCAAAACCCAACTATAAAAAAGTTAAAAACATGCTTTTGTACATATTCTTTGGCTAATTTTAGATGCATCATTTCTCATGACTGAAGTTCGATTTTGTATAAAAAGTGAGCCTTCTTGATGTCTTATCTTGTTTCCTTAGGGATTAGAGACCTGCTGATGAAATATGTCTAGCATCTGCTAGCTTCTTTTTTTTGAATGGTGCTTTCCCCATTCACACTTTCAGGGTTAAATTAGGCTACTAGTGAACAGGACCTTTTCTGCTCTATTTCTGTAAAAGACTTGTCTGTAACACCCCATCCAACATTAACATACTTACAACAAAATGCAGCGGAAGAACAACCTCATCACATTACTTAACTTGTTGGTGTTACACGCCGTTAGCCACCCACGTGGCTAACAAGGCTAATACATACACATTGTACCCGGTCTGATGGGCTAAATTCCCGAGCGTCTACACATTACTATCCCTTTCCATTAACACAACTACAACATACACCTTCCAACTATACCGAGTATTTATAAACTGGTGCCGACAACAATTTCGGTCTTACTACACCTACTGTATACATACACTTAAAGTTTACCCTGTACATGACTACCCGTCCTACTCTCGAACGGCTTCCAGCACTTCGTACCTGAAATAGGAAAAGAAGAAAGGGGTGGCCCCAAGGGGCTCAGCACCTTTGCTGGTATGGTAATCCCGCAGCCCCACATGCTACCGGGCCACGCACAACTAATTGTCGTCTTAGCATGCAGTTGATTATATTTAAATCATGCATGTGACAATAAACACACACACTTAACATTTCGCCTCAATGGGCTCAACAATCGGATAATACATCCTACTTAACAAGTCACCCATGGTATTCATCATCCCTAGAGTGTTTCTCCTCCAACGGAGCTACTTCCTTAATAGACGACACATACCCTTAAATCGGGTTATCCTTAAACGCCTCTTATCACAAACTTGGGAATCATATCCATGATCCCACACACTCCACATTTTACAACATATAACATACACTACATAACAACACTTAACAACACTTTGCACGTTTCCACGTGCCACACATAACACACGCATAGATATTGCATCACAACAAAGATACATAACATAACGGGAATGGTCCTCTTAGGTACCGACCCAAACATCACTAATACACTGGTGAGCCTAGAGATTGTTGCCAGTCTCATGATAAGCTCGTTACATAACTCGTTACCGTCTCGTTAAATGAACGGTTAACTTACACAAGTGTCTCGGATATAGTTATCCAAGCACCCCGAAACAAACATAACAATAGTATGCCCCTGTGGCCCGACGTGAGTCAGTAATAGCCTTGGTTAAGCTAAAGGGAAGGTTGGGAACCAAATTGGAAAACAACCATAACATACAGAGAGGATCGACCTGCTATGACACGACCCATACTCACACGCGTGGCCGGAACAGACCGGACTCCTCACTCCCCCCGTTAGCACTTGTTGAAGTTCAACTTTGAACTTTATTAAACATCACAAACTTGGTTAAGTCTTATTAGACATACACAAGGGAAGCGAGAGTCATACATTCACATACAAACATCACACACAAACATCACATAACCAACTCACGCATAGCCGTGGTTAGAACGTTCCTTAAGTCGGAACGTTGTTACCGGATACCGTTCTCCTACGTTTACCTAATAGTGGTTAACTAGCCCTTCAAGCGCATTCGAGGTTACCGGTATCGCACGTAAACATACAATAACAATAACGACTGTAAACTCGTTTCATGATTTATCTCATAACTGGCAAGCATACAGAAAAACACATTGGCATACACCGTGTAATCCGTAGGACACAGGTTGCAAGAAAACATACCTGTCACCGGAGTCCACTTATCCTGTCCATTTATGTTCCTCGAGCAATTCTCGAACAACTGTTAACATCACACGTTTTTCATTACATCAGGGTTTGCTTGATCATTTAATGTCAATGCTTAATTTTCCCCGTTACTTAGTTACATAACTTAACATTTTTAACCTTGTTTTACTCTCACATTTTAATACAACTTTTAACCCACTTAGGTGTCATTAAAACTCCCCTAACATGTCTTTAACATCCTTATAACATCATTACCTACCATCCCCATCATCACATATCATTTCTTAACCTTAAACCATGTTTTTGGTCCGACCGACCCACCGTCCGACCCAACTGGGTCGGACCCTCCCAGTGGTCCTTCGGGTCTGAAGAATCCTACCTTGACCGACCATGTCCGACCCCCCTTCTGGGTCGGACCATGTGCGAACTTTTCTCCTTTGAAACTTGACCGACCGACCCATGTCCGACCCACCCTTTTGGGTCGGACCATTACCGACACATTCCTAACATCTAACAGAGCTCGACCGACCCAAAACTGGGTCGGACCCCTGGGTCGGTCGCCTTCTAAACTTACCCAAACTTTGCCAAATCTTCACCAAACTTCTCCTAAGGCCTCTTTAATGTGTTCTAACATCTTTTGGCACTTCAAACACACCCTTATTATTCTTAAACACTCACAAAACTATTTTTTTCTAATTCCTTAAACCTTTCTTATATCTCCACAAATTCCTAACACTTACAATGTTTTCTCCTTATGATTTCTAGGTGGCATTTCACCTATAATGAC
This sequence comes from Limonium bicolor, assembly GCA_023374045.1. NCBI lineage: Eukaryota > Viridiplantae > Streptophyta > Magnoliopsida > Caryophyllales > Plumbaginaceae > Limonium > Limonium bicolor. The sequence continues at coordinate 184,354,652 of CM041782.1, forward strand.
CACTACACCTAGGTGTTTCCTCTACACCTTAACATCATCTCTCAACTTCTTTTCTTACTAACTAAATCTCCTTTTTCACATCATACCTACATCACTTATTCCTTGACACCAACCTTACCTAAACTTTAAACAACTTCTCCAAGACTTTAATACATTCACAAAACACCCATTGAATTCCTAGATCTTCCAAGACAACACCTAAATCCTTGCATCACTCTAAATCACCTTAATACATGTTTCTTCTCAAGTAAACATTCAATCACCTTTAACCTTCCCTAGTTCACCAAAACTTCCTTAAAACACTTAGAACTTCTTACACATTTCCCAAATTTGGCCATAGCTTCTCTAGTATATACTCACATCCAACACTTAGGTTTTCACCTTAATTCATTCAAGCACACCTAAAATCCATCAACACATTTTATACAAAAACTTCACCCATTTTGCACTACATCACAATATAGTGTATAACTTAAATTGCTTGGCACTTAGGCCCTTAAATAACATGGCTCTTAGGCCCTTAAATTGCATAAACCATAAACCTGAATTTCCCACATAAGTATGCCTTTGACCTGCAAATACATACACCAATACATATGTTCTTTTACTAGTCTCCTTGAGAGCATTTACTAGCTCATTTGCCATTGGCTCCTTAGGTACTTTTAACAAGCGTTATAAGCTTATTTCTCCTAAGGCATTAAACCACATTGAGATAGTATGTTTACCTCTTTTCCACACAAATTTCTTTCTTGTTTCCTTGTAAAACCGTAGGGCATTTGGTTCCTTGCCACTACCAAACATTGTACAAATAATAGAATGAGTATTCAAGCATTATGCTTCATCTCATTATAAACCCTTTACACATATTGTTTTGACACATTAAGGTAATTGTTTTACCTTGGAATTGGAAGAGAACTTGAATAAGTATCAAGAGAGGACTCCTCCTAGCCCTTGGAAGATTCAAATGAAGCTAAAACAAGCAGAATAAATACACCATGGTGAGGTGAATTTTCGGACAACACAAAACATAAGGAAACTTGATTTTTCTTTGAGTTTCCTTACCTGAAGCAAGGAGAACATGAATATGTGAAAAGGTGAGCTCAAGCTCCTCCCATGGTGGTTTCTCTTGGCACCGAATGGGTTTGAAGTTTTGAAAAGCAAGATTGTAGAGCTTGGCTTAACTAAGAGAATGGTGGTGTTTGTTTTTGATTTGGTTAAGTGAGCTAGGTTTTACAAGTGTTCAAAGGTGGACTTCCATGGTGGTGGTGATATATTACCGAGAGAGAACAAGAAGAAGAGAGGAAGAAGAGTTGGAACCGTGTGAAATGGAGGAAGGACAAGAGAGAAGGAGATAAGTTTTGCCTTTAAGAAGATATTTTGTAACTTATAAAGCAAATAGTACTTTCCTTAAAGTTTTACTTTACTTATTTGATTTATTTTACAACTTGGTGACTCACTACTACAAAAACCGGCCACCATTATGCCTAGGAGGGTATACTAGTCTTTGTTGACCAATTTAATTACTTATAACTATATGTTACAAATAGCTTATAAAAGTTACTATTCACAAACTAAGGCACATAGAAGTGAAATTTTGATTTCCCACTAATATGGCACCCAAATGTGATACTATATATATCACATGTTAATTAAATAGTATGATGGACATTTAGCATTCAAACTCATTTCAAGACAATTTTTCAAAAACGTGCTTTAAGACTCCTTAAAGCACATTTTGTGTTTTAACTTGTTTTTCAAGCTTGGTTTTCTTTAGTAATTGATTTAAATGTTCATTAACATATAAATAAGGTATAGGTATGACCATTAGGTCTTATACAATTTATCCCAAGCTTAGAGCCATTTTTGCTCTTTGACTTTAAGTATTTTTCTTGTGTTTTATTTGGTTTCATTGTCTAACAAGTTTCTTAAGGACTTATTTAGCCTATAATCATAATTAAATGTTATCCAGTCTTGGTAGGCTCTTTGGGTCCTAACCAGTTCACTCATAGCTTAGAGCATGTTTTTGCTCAAAACCGTGTCTTAATGCTTATTGTCATTTATTATGGTTTTAAGTGTTCACTGATGTTACTAAGGCACTTTTTAGCCTTTACATACCATAATTTGACATTTAAACCACATATCAAGGTTTGGGGTATTTCATCTAACCCCCTTAAAGAACTTCGTCTCGAAGTTCACACTTTACACATCATTAGTTAGAACACAGGAATCACTTGGAAATAAACTTCCAAAACCAAACACACTTTACATCACAACCTCGGACTTAATGGTCCGGCAACACATTCACATCCACACATAACATAACATACCCACATGATAACCTCGGACTCTATGGTCCGGGTATCTTAACAACACTTACACATACATAAACAACCCCTTTGACTCACTGGTCTCGGGTAACATCACGACATTTGGAACATGGTCCCCATAACATAACAGTCTTCAGACACTTAGGTCTATGTAACACAACACATTTAGACTCATAGGTCTCAATAGCATACCTTTTAGGAAATCCAAGTTCAAAACAACATTCATTACACATACCACACAACATGGTCAGAGCATGTATAGCAATCAAAAATATCCTTGATATACACTGTGATCCGCAGAATCCGGTCGCGATGGACACCTTCCGTCCCCGTGTCCTTGGGAGATCAAAACAATCACTTAGTTTAAAATTTCCTTGAGAGGTTAAGTAAGAGAACTTTAATTATGTAAAGTATCTATCAACGTTTTATAAATACCAATTGAAAGTCCTTTTGAAGCACACACAACTCCAAGTTCCAACTTTAAGCTCTTTGCTTCTTTCTTAGCGTGGTTATTTGTGCCACTTATAGGGAGTTTCAAGAGTCATCCAACCCTGATGTGATCAGCATCAGTGTTGAACTATCCTTCCACTCCAATTTGTGTTCGGTTTCCCTTGATCACAATGCAAATCAAGTTCCACCTCCCACTTCATTTTCAAGCATCAATTAAATCACTCATTTCCAATTTTCTATCTTTGAATCATTCTAGTCAGATCACAACTCTCCAAAGGATAGAACTCCGTCTATCAGTTACCTTTTACCATTCACTTTAATCACGTTGCCTAGGGAATCTTATTCTCACTAGGTTCTATGTCGGTCTCATACCCTTTTATGAATCACTATATAGTATATATATACACATACAATTTATCAAAATACAACACATCGTTTCACATTTATACACTGTCGGGGTTTTGTTCCCCGGGAGTTTCTCTACTCCCCCCTCTGTACTATCACAAACACTTGTCAACAATACACACACTTATCACAATGGTATTCGCATCTTCTGTGCGCAATTACCACAATTTAACCATGATGAATGTGTTGTTTACGTAACACACACACAATCATCAAACATAATATAATTTTGTGCTATGCACAATATCAATCACATACACTACGTACACTTGTACGGTAATATGCACTAAGTTGGTTTGCGCTCTACCCCCCCTTAAAAGGGATTACGCCCACGTAATCAATCAGTTAACATTAGCTTAAAATGTTTTGCCGTCGTGAAGTGTTTTACTTCCACGCGGTCTATTACACAACGGATTCTGATTAGAGGATCTCAACCATATTGGCGGTTTAGTTCCTAAACCATGAATTCCATTGGAGTTGTAAACTCATAACCGGTTTCGGTCCTGGCCTGTGAGGCTTTTAGGCATTATAATTAGCCATTCACTCATTTCACCACTGTACATTCACACTTGAATCACTGGCTCACTAGTTTCTATGCTGCGAAACTCAACTGTAGAGCTTAATTGCTCCATTTGTTATTCTTACTGTATTGTACATCCCCAATCTATCACCTTATCTTGGTACAATGGTTTCTCAACCGACGCGTGGTATCTCTTACCGTTAGCGAATTCGATGAGTTATAAACTTTCTATCCACTCCATAACAATTTACTGTGTATACAGCTATGTATTTCACAATGATTGACTTGTTCCCTTCCGGCTTATTGTCGGTTGAGATTGAGCTACTACCTAGTGTGTAGTGCTCTCTCAGCTATTTACAAACATTTGGGGTATATTCCATACCGATATTGGCAGTTAGTGCTACTGTAGTCACTTACTGCTAATCATGTCTCCACATTTGGTTTTGTACAAGCACTCTTTTATTGGTGCGGCCTTGCATTCCTATGCATCGGCCATTATAACATTATTCCTCCATAATTAACATGTTTCCAATTCCTACAGCTATCCACTCGATCATTACTGCGCAAGTGCAATACCAAAACACTCAGTCATACAGAGTGCAGAGGCGTAAACTCTCGACAGTAAATCCCTTATGCGACTCGCCATGGAATTCACACTGTCCTTCTCTGAGACTCTTATCTCGTAACTGGTCTTACCTACCATTTATCATTCAACAACACACTTATACAACGGTCGCTTACTGCGCACCGTGCTCTCACTTATTGTATAACACTAACTCACATAGTATTTACTGTCACATTAGCTTCCACACATAAATTTACATTATTCATATTATGGTTCATCCCTCATTTGGATGACCACTGAATGCTCCTTGAGCATCGATCATTCGAGTCACAAGCCGGCGTTATTCAGCCAGGTGCTTCACTTTATACACACGTACTACTAAGCTAACTGCTCTCTTTCAATAATAACATCGTCCCCCTTAACATATTTCTTGAACTTGATTTACATAACTACCGCTCCTGCGGTCTCACAACATCGAGAGGTATCCCCACTCTTAATGCAGTGGTTCGTTTCCCACTCCATCACTTATATACATAAACTTTTGCAGTCAATCTATTTTTCATAACACATTTTATTTGTGGCTTATAAGCCTTACTGCCTTGAGCTCCGCTCATTGTAGGTTGTCCACACATGTACTTCTCTGTACAATTACATGGTTTGGATCTTATATTGGGCTCCATGACAAGTCGTTGCATCACGTTTCCTTTCACGGGATGCCCCTTAGGTTTGTCAGTCCGTCTCCTGACAACTTATGTCTAAACTGGGTGTTAGTTTCAACCCTTGTGCTTCTGTCATGCATTTCATTCAACAATTGTTGATGTGAACACCCTTCAAGGATTGCTCCTGGGTGTTGTTAAGTTATGCCTTTACATTTGGCTCACACTTATTGGTACATTCCGTTAGCTACGCCTTTCGCGTTCTTTACTGGTTTATTTCTTCTTCTGTGAAGATTAACATTTCCTGGTAGTGTAGGTACTTATTCTGGGAATTTCATCCCGTTCATTGCACATTAATGTGTCCACATTAGGCATCTGCTTGCCATGTACAGGCTGGGTCACCGTTCCAGCTAACATGTTTTATCCCTAAGGATCCTTAAGACATATGTGATGTCTTTACATAACAGTTTGTGCCCTTCGCACTTGCTAACTCTTAAACATTTCCTTGAGAGGAATTCACTAATCCTTTTAGTCTCGTTAACTTAACTGAGTTCCTTAGCTTCAACTATTCCTTGTAATCCTTAGCTCTTGCTTGATTTATACTGCTGACCGTAGACGGAGTCGACTACTTCCCGTGTTTCAGACTCTTCTCGTATACATATATGGGGTATCATACTGATACATTACTACTTACCCAACTAACCCATAAGTAGGTCTGTCAGGCCCACAAGCTCCTATCGGAGTGCGGTCGTCCCACAATTCAATTGGTACACTCGTAGTGTCCGTCACACGCCTAGGTGAAGTATTCTGTCGTCAACTCCCTTATATTGTCCCGTGACAATATTCATTCCTTACTTCCCGAACTTAATCGAGGGAAAGTTTATCCATTGTTGTATCCTTGTCAACTGTCCTTGGTTTTACTGGTTTGGTTTAAAAGAAGGCTGGAAAGAAGTGTTGGTTTGAAAGAAAATCTGGTTTTGAAAAGAAAAGGGTTCGTATAAATCTGGGTTTGAAAGAAAAATTCTCATGGTTTCACAACATTTTCTTACCTTAACCCAGTCTAGCTTCTTGCTGACTGGTGTACTTACAATTACAAAGGTCAGGCTGTTAAGCCCTTCCATGGTTATAATGTTCACACTTAACTTCGTGGTACTTTACTAAGTACTTTTAGGGGTTATAAATTTCCCGAACAGCCCTGTTATAGCAGCACTTGCTATGGCAAGTGCGCCATGCTAACTGGCTATCGGTTTAACACATACTGGTTATGGTATTGTCTTTACCCATACTGTCGTCAGTGGCCTTGTTGGCCCTTACTGATCTCACTGTCTTGATAATAACCCTCTGGTTAACTCCTCACTGTATTCATATGGTAATTATCAACTGGGGTGTCTCCCACTCTTGGAGTCCCTGTTTACTTAGTATCGTATCCTCTTTATAGCCCGTTCCACGCACTTGTCGTGGTTGCTGAGACTTGTCTCTTGTTGGGCACTACGTTGTAGTTCCTTTGTCGGTTGGTATACCGTTGGTGTTTTATTTATCAACTGTGGTTTCCGTAGACACTTGTCTCGGGTGTTATTAATCCATTTCTTGCCTGTTGCGCGGTAGGTGCGTTGCAAGCTGGTTATTCTCGCTGCTCTGCATGTCGACCCAGTTGCCGGAAATTCTATTCTCCAATACACAAGATCCTTCATTCATTGCTATGAAATGCGGTTAACCTTATTCAGATGGAGACCGTCTCCGGGATTCCCAGTTTTCGGGATCTACCGTATGACAGGTTCTCCGTACCCTAAGGGTATTTAATAACAGCCAGATCGGGTATCCCCGAGTAAGAGAGGACTTCCATCTCCCTGGCGTTGTTTCCCCAAGTTATATACAGGGATTGTGGAGGGTGGGATGGATATTGTAGGTTTCCAGTATTCACTGGTAGTTCCTTACTAGCGTATCTCTCACGCTATCACTCAACCCTTAACCCAAAGCACTAAAATCCTAACTCGGTACTTCCTAAGCTCGGTAATTCAGTCATCAGAGCGATACTTCGCTCTGATACCACTTTTTGTAACACCCATCCAACATTAACATACTTACAACAAACTGCAGCGGAAGAACAACCTCATCACATTACTTAACTTGTTGGTGTTACACGCCGTTAGCCACCCACGTGGCTAACAAGGCTAATACATACACATTGTACCGGTCTGATGGGCTAAATTTCCCGAGCGTCTACACATTACTATCCCTTTCCATTAACACAACTACACATACACCTTCCAACTATACCGAGTATTTATAAACTGGTGCCGACAACAATTTCGGTCTTACTACACCTACTGTATACATACACTTAAAAGTTTACCCATGTACAATGACTACCCGTCCTACTCTCGAACGGCTTCCAGCACTTCGTCCTGAAATAGGAAGAAGAGAAAGGGGTGGCCCCAAGGGGCTCAGCACCTTTGCTGGTATGGTAATCCCGCAGCCCACATGCTACCGGGCCACGCACAACTAATTGTCGTCTTAGCATGCAGTTGATTATATTTAAATCATGCATGTGACAATAAACACACAACACTTAACATTTCGCCTCAATGGGCTCAACAATCGGATAATACATCCTACTTAACAAGTCACCCATGGTATTCATCATCCTAGAGTGTTTCTCCTCCAACGGAGCTACTTCCTTAATAGACGACACATACCCTTAAATCGGGTTATCCTTAAACGCCTCTTATCACAAACTGGGAATCATATCCATGATCCACACACTCCACATTTTACAACATATAACATACACTACATAACAACACTTAACAACACTTTGCACGTTTCCACGTGCACACATAACACCGCAATAGATATTGCATCACAACAAAGATACATAACATAACGGGAATGGTCCTCTTAGGTACCGACCCAAACATCACTAATACACTGGTGAGCCTAGAGATTGTTGCCAGTCTCATGATAAGCTCGTTACATAACTCGTTACCGTCTCGTTAAATGACGGTTAACTTAACACAAGGTGTCTCGGATATAGTGATCCAAGCACACCGAAACAAACATAACAATAGTATGCCCCTGTGGCCCGACGTGAGTCAGTAATAGCCTTGGTTAAGCTAAAGGGAAGGTTGGGAACCAAATTGGAAAACAACCATAACATACAGAGAGGATCGAACCTGCTATGACAACGACCCCCATACTCACACGCGTGGCCGGAACAGACCGGACTCCTCACTCCCCCCCCCGTTAGCACTTTTAGAAGTTCAACTTTGAACTTTATTAACAATCACAAACATTGGGTTAAGTCTTATTAGACATACACAAGGGAAGCGAGAGTCATACATTCACATACAAACATCACACACAAACATCACATAACCAACTCACGCATAGCCGTGGTTAGAACGTTCCTTAAGTCGGAAACGTTGTTACCGGATACCGTTCTCCTACGTTTACCTAATAGTGGTTAACTAGCCCTTCAAGCGCATTCGAGGTTACCGGTATCGGCACGTAAACATACAATAACAATACGACTGTAAACTCGTTTCATGATTTATCTCATAACGTGGCAAACAACAGAAAAACACATTGGCATACAAGCCGGTGTAATCCGGTAGGACACAGGTTGCAAGAAAACCATACCTGTCACCGGAGTCCACTTATCCTGTCCATTTATGTTCCTCGAGCAGTTCTCGAACAACTGTTAACATCGCACGTGTTTTCATTAACATCAGGGTTTGCTTGATCATTTAATGTCAATGCTTAATTTTTCCCCGTTAAACTTAGTTACATAACTTAACATTTTTAACTTGTTTTACTCTCACATTTTAATACAACTTTTAACCCACTTAGGTGTCATTAAAACTCCCCTAACATGTCTTTAACATCCTTATAACATCATTACCTACCAATCCCCATCATCACATATCATTTCTTAACCTTAAACCATGTTTTTGGTCCGACCGACCCACCGTCCGACCCACAACTGGGTCGGACCCTCCCAGTGGTCTTCGGGTCTGAAGAATCCTACCTTGACCGACCCATGTCCCGACCCAACCTTCTGGGTCGGACCATGTGCGAACATTTTCTCCTTTGAAACTTGACCGACCGACCCATGTCCGACCCACCCTTTTGGGTCGGACCATTACCGAACACATTCCTAACATCTAACAGAGGCTCGACCGACCCAAACTGGGTCGGACCCCTGGGTCGGTCGCCTTCTAAACTTACCCAAACTTTGCCAAATCTTCACCAAACTTCTCCTAAGGCCTCTTAATGTGTTCTAACATCTTTTGGCACTTCAAACACACACCCTTAGGATATTCTTAAACACTCACAAAACTATTTTTTTCTAATTCCTTAAACCTTTACTTATATCTCCACAAAATTCCTAACTCTTACAATGTTTTCTCCTTATGATTTCTAGGTGGCATTTCACCTATATTGACCACTATACCAAGGTGTTTCCTCTACACCTTAACATCATCTCTCAAACTTCTTTTCTTACTAACTAAATCTCCTTTTTCACATCATACCTAAACATCACTTATTCCTTGAACACCAACCTTACCTAAACCTTAAACAACTTCTCCAAGACTTTAATACATTCACAAAACACCCATTGAATTTCTAGAACTTCCAAGACAACACCTAAATCCTTGCATCACTCTAAATCACCTTAATACATGTTTTCTTCTCAAGTAACATTCAATCACCTTTAACACTTCCTAGTTCACCAAAACTTACTTAAAACACTTGGAACTTCTTACACATTTCCCAAATTTGGCCATAGCTTCTCTAGTATATACTCACATCCAAACACTTAGGTTTTCACCTTAATTCATTCAAGAACACCTAAATCCATCAAACACATTTTATACACAAACTTCACCATTTTGCACTACATCACAATAAGTGTATACTTAAATTGCTTGGCACTTAGGCCCTTAAATAACATGGCTCTTAGGCCCTTAAATTGCATAAACCATAAACACTGAATTTCCCACATAAGTATGCCTTTGACCTGCAAATACATACACCAATACATATGTTCTTTTACTAGTCTCCTTGAGAGCATTTTACTTACTTACTAGCTCATTGCCATGGCTCCTTAGTACTTTTAAACAAGCGTTATAAGCTTATTTCTCCTAAGGCATTAAACCACATTGAGATAGTATGTTTACCTCTTTTTCCACACAAATTTCTTTCTTGTTTCCTTGTAAAACCGGTAGGGCATTTGGTTCCTTGCCAACTACCAAACATTGTACAAATAATAGAATGAGTATTCAAGCATTATGCTTCATCTCATTATAAACCCTAGTTACACATATTGTTTTTGACACATTAAGGTAATTGTTTTACCTTGGAATTGGAAGAGAACTTGAATAAGTATCAAGAGAGGACTCCTCCTAGCCCTTGGAAGATTCAAATGAAGCTAAAACAAGCAAGATAAATACACCATGGTGAGGTGAATTTTCGGACAACACAAACATGAAGGAAACTTGATTTTTCTTTGAGTTTCCTTACCTTGAAGCAAAGGAGAACATGAATATGTGAAAAGGTGAGCTCAAGCTCCTCCCATGGTGGTTTCTCTTGGCACCGAAATGGAGGTTTTGAAGTTTTGAAAAGACAAGATTGTAGAGCTTGGCTTAACTAAGAGAATGGTGGTGTTTGTTTTTGATTTGGTTAAGTGAGCTAGGTTTTACAAGTGTTCAAAGGTGGACTTCCATGGTGGTGGTGATATATTACCGAGAGAGAACAAGAAGAAGGGAGGAAGAAGGAGTTGGAACCGTGTGAAATGGAGGAAGGACAAGAGAGAAGGAGATAAGTTTGCTTTAAGAAGATATTTGTAACTTATAAAGCAAATAGTACTTTCCTTAAAGTTTTACTTTACTTATTTGATTTATTTTACAACTTGGTGACTCACTACTACAAAAACCGGCCACCATTATGCCTAGGAGGGTATACTAGTCTTTGTTGACCAATTTAATTACTTATAACATTATATGTTACAAACTAGCTTATAAAAGTTACTATTCACAAACTAAGGCACATAGAAGTGAAATTTTTGATTTCCCACTAATATGGCCACCCAAATGTGATACTATATAGTACACATGTTAATTAAAGAGTAATGATGGACATTTAGCCATTCAAACTCATTTACAAGACAATTTTTCAAAAACGTGCTTTAAGACCCTTAAAGCACATTTTGTGTTTTAACTTGTTTTCAGCTTGGTTTTCTTTAGTAATTGATTTAATATGTTCATTAACATATAAATAAGGTATAGGTATGACCATTAGGTCTTATACAAATTTATCCCAAGCTTAGAGCACATTTTTGCTCTTATTGACTTTAAGGTATTTTCTTGTGTTTTATTTGGTTTCATTGTCTAACAAAGTTTCTTAAGGACTTATTTAGCCTTATTAAATCATAATTAAATGTTATCCAGTCTTGGTAGGCTCTTTGGGTCCTAACCAAGTTCACTCATAGCTTAGAGCATGTTTTGCTCAAACCGTGTCTTAATGCTTATTGCATTTATTATGGTTTAAGTTGTTCACTGATGTTACTAAGGCACTTTTTAGCCTTTACATACCATAATTTGACATTTAAACCACATATCAAGGTTTGGGGTATTTCATTGTCGGTTTTTGTTTGGTGGGTAATTCGGTGTTGAACCTTTTTTTATGCATTCATGTCTTCAGCATCATGGCTTTTAGTTCTTGGGAGGTTGTGTTTGCTACAACATACAGAAGAATGTTCTCAAGTGAATGATATTGTGTTGTGTTCAAGAAATGACTACTGATGTTAACCCTAATTTTACTCTGCTGTGATGTTGGTTGATTCATAGGTTGTGACCATCAACCTGTCATCCTCAACAATTCAGTGAGTCCGAGCAAATTCATCTTTGTCAATGTCAAATGTAAATGCAATAAGAATTCCATGTTGTTGATTGCTAACATTGCTGGAAACGGTAAAAAGTTGTTCTACCGGTGTGATATGTGTCGATTCTTCAAATGGTGGTATGAGGTGGAACACCACTTGCACCTTTTGAGAGTAGATTTGTACGGTGAGGAGGTCAACCAGGCTGATGTCAACCATGAGAATATGACACTTAAAGAGGAGATCAAAGAGTTGAAAGAGACTTTGAATGAGATGAAAACTGTTGTCCTCAAAGAAGCCACCATTATGAAGAGTGAAATGTTTAAGCTTTTAGTTCTTTCCTATTTTGTTATTGGAGCTCCTGTAGTGTAGTTTGTAAAAGCAACATAGATAGAGTTGTTATAGTGTTGTTATGGAGCTGTTTTAGTTATTTTAGTGTCGGATCTGTTTTTGTGTAGTTTCCTATGTTTTAGTGTTGATTTAGTGTAGTATCCTATGATGTTGTAACACCCCATCCAACAACAAACACATAACAACATTCTGCAGCGGAAAATATACTACTTCACATTACTTAACTCGTTGGTGTTACACGCCGTTAACCACCCACGTGGCTAACAAGGCTATTACATAAACATTGTACCGGTCTGATGGACTAGATTCCCGAGCGACTACACATTACTATCCCTTTCCATTAACAACAAAACATACACATACCTTCCAACTGTACCGAGTATTTACAAACTGATGCCGATAACAACTTCGGTCTTACTACACCTACTGTATATATACAACTTACATGATTACCCATGTACAACGACTACCCCGTCCTACTCTCGAACGGCTTCCAGCTCTTGTACCTGAAATAGGAAACAAAGAGAAAGGGAGGCCCCCAAGGGGCTCAGCACCTTTGCTGGTATGGTAATCCCGCAGCCCACATGCTACCGGGCCACGCACAACTAATTGTCGTCTTAGCATGCGATTGATTATATTTAAATCATGCATGCAACTGTAAACACACAACACATAACATTTTGCCTCATTGGGCTCAACAAACGGGTAATACATCCTTACTTGATAAGTCACTCATGGTATTCATTATCCCTAGAGTGTTCCTCCTCTAATGGAGCTACTTCCTTAATAGACGACACTTACCCTTAAATCGGGTTATCCTTAAACGCCTCTTATCACAAACTGGGATTCATTTCCATGATCCACACACTCTATATCTTACAACATATATCATTCCTCAAATAACAAACATAACAACACATTTCACGTTTCGACGTGCACATGATAACATCGCAACAGGAATTGCATTACAACAACATCACATAACATAACGGGAACGGTCCTCTTAGGAACCGACCCAAACATAGTTAATTCACTGGTGAGCCTAGAGAATGGTGTCACCCTCATGGTAAGCTCGTTATACAATAACAACAACACTCATTACCGTCCTAATAGCCGGACGAGTAACTTAAGTTAAGATGGTTTGGGTTTGGAGGCCCGAACACACCACACAAAACATGTTCCCCCTAAACCGATCATAAGTCAGAATAGCTAAGCTTTGGAATAAGCTAATGGGAGATCATAACCCGTGAGGGAAACAACCATAACAAAGAGAAGGGTAAGGCTCATAAGGATACCCTCTCCCAAACAACGCGCGACCGGCCAAACCGGATTCCTCACCACTGTTAGTACATACTTAATTTAGATATTAGTTAGAACCCCACTATGGAGTCAATCATAACTACACACTTTACAGTATTACAACTGGGTTAAACGCACAAGGGAAATCCCTACATTCACATACACATATCACACAATTAACACACGCATAGCCGTGGTTAGAACGTCCCATGGTTCGGGTCGTTTTAATCCGAATACCAAACTCTCATGTGATCCTAGACTCAGTTAACTAAGGTTAACACTTCCGAGGTTAAATGGTATCGGAACTAGACACGTCACATATATGAATTGCTGTAAACTCATTACATGTTTTATCTTACAACGTGGCAAACATACAGAAAAACACATTGGCATACAAGCCGGTGTAATCCGGTAGGACACGGGTTGCAAGAAAACCATACCTGTCCCCGGAGTCCATTTTACCATGTCCACTTACGTTCCTCGAACAATTCTCGAACAACTGGCACATTAAAGTTACCTTCATTAACGTTGGGGTAATATGTTTGTGTAACGTCGAATGACCATAGTTAACCCCGTTTACTAGTTAAATATCTTTACATTTTAACATGTTTCACTCTTTCACTTTACTTCAACTTTTCACCCACCAAATTGTGACTATAACTCACCTGACATGTCCTACACAACCTTATAACATCATTATCCATCAATCCCCATCATTAGACATCTTTTAATAACCTAAAACCATGTTTTTATAGTGGTCTAGGACTTGGTCCTCTTCTTAAGTCCCGGACCATATGCTAACTCAAGTCTCGGCCTTTTAAAATGGGGTGGTCCGGGACCTTATACAAGGCCTAAGTCCCGGACCACATCCTTATGTGACTCTCGGCCTATTTTACACCCCTGGTCCGGGACTTGAACCATGACCTAGGTCCCGGACCAAAGCTACAGACTTGGTAAAATTGCATTTTTCAAACCTTGTTGCACTATTTCTCCACCTCCATTAATTACCCAAACTTCATACATGAACTTAGGCATATTCTAATACCAAAATATCACTTTGATTCTCCTTACAACATTGTCTTGTTTTTTTTTTTGCATAATTTTGGGCCGTCCGACCCACCGTCCGACCCACAGCTGGGTCGGACCGTTCCAGAAACTTTTCCCGTCTTTTAAATACACATGTCCGACCCATGTCCGACCCAACCATCTGGGTCGGACCATTCCAGAGACTTCAACAAGTGACTAAACAGAGCTGTCCGACCCACAACTGGGTCGGACCACTGGGTCGGACAACATCAGAGTTTGTCCAAATTTTGTCAAATTTTCTCCAAACCTTTCCTCAAGCCTCCTAATGTGTTCTAACATCATTTGGAACTTCAAACACACCTTTAGTCATATGCTAAACTCTTTAAATCACTCACCAAAAGCATCTTATCATTCACAAATTCCTTACAAAATTCCTAGCACTTGGAATGTTTTCTCCTTAAGATTTCTAGGTGGTATTTCACCTATAATGACCACTATACCAAGGTGTTTCCTCTACACCTTAACATCACCTCTCAACTTCTTTTCTTACTAACTAAATCTCCTTTTTGA
The DNA here is from genome assembly GCA_023374045.1 of Limonium bicolor. NCBI lineage: Eukaryota > Viridiplantae > Streptophyta > Magnoliopsida > Caryophyllales > Plumbaginaceae > Limonium > Limonium bicolor. The sequence continues at coordinate 184,369,701 of CM041782.1, forward strand.
CATCTTACCTAAACATCAACATTCCTAAACCTTGAACAAACTTCTTCAAGACTTAAATACATTCTCAAACACTCATTGAATTCCTAGAACTTCCAAGATAATACCTAAATCCTTGTATCACTCTAAATCACCTTAAAACATGTTTTCTTTCTTAGTAAAACATTTATCCTTTAACACTTCCTAGTTCACCAGAACCATTTAAAACACTTAGAACTTCTTACACATTTTCCCAAATTTGGCCATAGCTTCTCTTGTATATACTCACATCCAAACACTTAGGTTTTTACCTTATTTCATTCAAGAACACCCAAAATCCATCAAACACATTTTATACACAAACTTCACACATTTAGCACTACATCACAATATAGTGCATAAGCTTAAATTGCTTGGCGCTTAGGCCCTTAAATAACATGGCTCTTAGGCCCTTAAATACGTTAAACTTAAACACTGAATCTCCCACATATATATTGCCTTTAACCTGCAATTACATACAACAAGACATATGTTCTTTTACTAGTCTCTTGAGAACACTTTACTAAGTCATTCACCATTTGCTCTTTAGGTAGTTTTAACAAGCATTATAAGCTCATTTCTCCTAAGGCATTATACCACATTAGGTTAGTATATTTACCTCTTTTCCACTCAAACTTCTTTCTTGTTCCCTTATAAAACCGGCAAGGTATTTGACTCCTTGTCAACTACTAAACAATATACAAGCAATGAAATGAGTATACAAGCTTCAAGCTTAAACTCATTGTAAACCCTAGGTTTACATTGTTTCAAAAACATTAATGTAGTTGTTTTACCTTGATCTTTGAAGAGAGTTTGAATATATATGAAGAGAGGACTCCACCTAGTCCATGAAAGGTTGGAATGAAGCTAGAATAAAGTCACACCAAGAGCACCATTAATGTGCAATTTCGGTCAAGGCAAAAACATGAAGGAAACTTGATTTTTCTTTGAGATTCCTTACCTAGAAGCAAAGGTGATCAACAAGGCATAAAAATATAAGCTCAAGCTCCTTCCATGGAAGTTCTCCTTGGCACCGAAATGGTGGTTTTGATGATTTGAAAAGACAATGTTGTAGAGCTTGCTCCAACTAAGAGAACGGTAGTCTCGGAATTAAATTCGGAGCATGGAGTCATAAGTTACAAGTGAAGGAAGATGAAGAATGAGATGGTGCTGTTGGAAACCGATGGAGAGAGGAGGAAGAAGATGGCTACCGTGGGAAATGAAAGGAAAGAAAGAATGAGGAGGTAAGTTTTCTTTTGTTAAGATATTTATGTATAAAGCAAAATAGTACTTTACTTTAAGCTTTACTTTACTTATTTGATTTCTTTTACAAGTTGGTGACTCACACCTTGAAAAACCGTCCCCCATATATTTAGAAGGGTATAATAGTCTTTGTTGACCAATTTAATTACTTATAACAACATATGTTACAAACTAGCTTATAAAAGTTACTATTCATAAAAACAAGGCACATAGAAGTGAAATTTTTGATTTCCCATTGATATAGACTTCCAAATGTGATACTATATAGTACACATGTTAATTAAAGAGTAATGATGGACATCTAGCCATACAAAACTCATTTACAAGACAATTTTTCAAAAACGTGCTTTAAGACTCCTTAAAGCACATTTTGTGTTTTAACTTGTTTTCAAGCTTGGTTTTCTTTGGTAGTGTGGAGGGTGATTTTTCGGTATGAGGGGGGTCTATCTAAATATGGTCTGACTGAGAAGCCTAGATCCTAGAAATTGCCATTCTGTGGAGGGTGAAAACCCATTATTCTTGGCATCCCTCAAATACCTACTAAATCGTCCGTCTTTCCCAGAAAGCATAAAGGGAGTGCCAATGAACACTACACCCGCTCTCAATGGGCTCCACGCGGACTGATGCCTCTATAAGGCGGAATTGACTCGAGTCGCCACCTAGTTTGACCTAAGGAACTAGGAAGGGAGGAGAAGGGTTCTAAGAACCGTTAATTGACTCTGATGATTTATTGCCTATGGATAGGACTTATCTGATCATACTAGAGATTCTGTGTGGGTTCGCACTGGGTTACACCCCTTAGAAGTGGCAACGACCACGACTTCGGATTGGTGCCCGAGGAAACCTCGGTCTCCAATTGTCGGGATTGCCTTCTTTCAAAACCTGATTAGAGAGATTCAATTAAAGCCAAAGGATAGGATTAGGACGGGAAGAGAGAAAGAGAGTGGATGAGGCGAGCTTTTCTGCCAAGCTAACGCCAAGAAGACGAATGGGTGAATTCGGATGAGTATAGAATGAGAATTGGGAAAAGTCCGAGGTTAAGTGAATAGACAAGACTTAGTATCTGATGGTTTGAAGTTTGTGGGATTCGAAGAAGGTTTAAGCGTTTTGAGAGATATGCGAGCCACCTTAGAAGGGGAAAAAGGGGTTTTTGTTTGGAATGGGGTCGCACCCTGTGTGGGTTGCCTACGTACTCAACTCCCTGTTGAGATCAGACCTTACGTAGTTCACGGTTTTCGGGTTTTTGGAGATTTTGGGGTTTTGAAGGTTTTGAGGTGTTTGAGAGATTAGTCTGTGAGACGCTCGGGTCTGTGAGACATTTGGGGTGTTCTTGTAGTGGGAGGTATGAGATATCAAGATCTGTGAGACTCTCGGGTCTATGAGACATTTGAATCTTAAAATGGTGGAGAGATTGAGATGTTCGAGTCTGTGAGGCGCTCGGGCCTATGAGACTATGGAAGTTTGGAAGAAGTCTGGATTCAGGAGATGTTTTGAGTTTGGGATGCTTTGAGTTTGGATAATGATTTGAGTGTGTGAAACAATTAAAGTTTGGGTAGAGATCCCGGATTTGAGATTCTAAAAGGATTGAGGTTTTGGGATATTTTGAATTTAGAGTGAGATAATGATGGACTGAATTGTTTGGAGGAATGATTGTCAAAATTGTCTCTCTTAAGGTTTTTTTAAAACCGAAAAATCATTTTTTATTGTAAAAGGGCGGATAATCCCGAGGGATTACCCTGTGTACCCCCTCGAACACGACACTTAATTAATGGTAAATGCCGAGGCTCGAAAGATGGGGCAATGAATTTATGCCGAAAAATAGGATTCAGAGAGAAGTATCATGAATGGGATACTCTCGGTCAAACCCTAATAACGTCTCTAACTCCCGGGTTTTAAACATTAAAAATCGAAAATACTGAAATCGAGCGGAAGGGAGTTAGACGATTCTAAAATCCCGGCTGCAACTAAGAAGGTCGTTACTTCCCTAGCACCCTGCCTTGTAAAAATCTAGGCTGCAATTAGGGGAGGTTTGTCACCCTAATGCCCCGCCTAAAGAGATCCAGACTGCGACAAGGGAAGGTTATAACCCCAGTGCCCCGCCTCGGATTTTTATTTTTGGGAAGGAAGACAAGTGATGTTCTAACCATGGAGGAAATGCTTTGAAGGGGTTAGACATCTCCTGCTCCCCGAAAACAAATTATTTGGATTTGAAAACTAAGTTAGAAAACTTTGAAAGTTGTTCGGAATTCTCGACGAAGAAACACTGATTTTGAGAAATGCTTTTAGGAGAAAACTTTCTATATATGTGAGAAGAACTTTCTGCAATAGAGAAGAGTTTTCTGTGATGTGAGAAGAGTTTTTCCTTTTTAAATTCCACAAAATGGTTTCTTTGAAAACTTGATGAGACTTGAATAAAATGATGGTTTTGAAATTCTTGGATTGAAAGGAATCGGGTTTGAATAAGGTGCTAGAGTTGACTTGACTTGGCTTGATTTGTATTGGAAGACGAGTCGAATCAACGTTCGGGTTTGACTTGATTTGATTTTCTGGTCAAGGTCAAAGCTTGGTCAAGGTCAAAACTTTGGTCAAGGTCAAAGCTTGGTCAAGGTCAAAGCTTGGTCAAGGTCAAAGCTTGGTCAAGGGTTGGTCAAGGTCAAAGCTTGGTCAAGGTTTGGTCAAGGTCAAAGCTTGGTCAAGGTCAAAGCTTTGGTCAAGGTCAAAGCTTGGTCAAGGTTCTGACTTTTGTGGAGTTGGGTTGATCTTTGTAAATTGGGTTGATCTTTGGATAATGGGCCGGTTTAAGGTATTGGGCCGACTTGAGGTCGGGCCAGGTCTAGATTCAGACCGGGCTTGGTAGAATTGGACCGGTCTTGTGGGCTTGGGTTTTGGTTCTTGGGCCTCGGGTTTGGGCTTCAGGTTTTGGGCCTTGGGTTTGGGCTTCGGGTTTTGGGCCTTGGGTTTGGGCTTTGCAATTGGGCCGAGATTGGGCTTTGGGCCGAGAGGAGTGTTGGGTTGAGTTTGGAGATGGGCTGGACTTTGGACTTGGGCCGATTTGAGCTTTTAGTTACAAGTGGGAAAGATGTATTCAAAATAAATCGAATTTCTTTTTTTTTGAAATGAAACATCAATTAAAAGAGAGACAACTCAATTGGAGGGGTTGAAAAATTGGAGGGATTTGAAATGAGAACCCTTAAGCTATAATCAACATTCCGAATTCTTTTCTTTTCTTTTCTTTTCCATTTTTTTGGGTAAAGTTTTTTAGTGAAATCAAGGATGGTTTGGGATAGGCTTTAGGAGTTTGGAAGGTATTATTCCCCACCAAGCAAATAGAAATGAGCTAGTTGTGGGGTACCTTCAAAGGCTTAAACAGAACTTCAAAGTTTGGAGGGTATTATTCCCCACAAAGCAAATAGAAATGAGCTAGATGTGGGGTACCCTCCAAGACTTATCATTAAAATGGGTAACCTAATGGGCTTTCTAGGGCTTAATGATAGAAAAACAACAAAGCTGAAGCAATAAATCGTAATGACAAGGATATAAAACTTTACATACTTAATGGGCAAATGAGTCGAATAATCATGGTGAAAAGACAAACCAAAGTCGACAAAAAAAGAAAAGAAAAATGTTGATCAAATTCCAGGATGATTAAATCAAAGGTCAAGCCGAAAGTATCTTTCCAAATCTTTAATCTATCGAAAGGGGAGTCTAATAAGATTAAGTTATGAAACTAAAATTTGCACACCGACTGTCAACTTTCCATGGTTCCAGATTTAAATCTCATATGCGCAAGTCCCGATCGCAAAACAAAAATAGCTACAGATTAAGCCAAATCGGTGCTCATTTTTTATAACTTTCTTGAACCAGAGGGGATCAAAATTCTTAACGAAAACGCAAGTGAATAATGAGCAAATGACATGCTCGCACAAGTCCGAGCAGATGACATCCACGAAGTCAAAATAAGCAGATACTAAGCATAATCAACGACATATCACACGCAACATCCCAGGAACGAATATGAATATACATGAATGGATTTAAGAGTTGCACAGGTTTAGATTGAATACCGAATAGGGAAGGATATCTCCTGCACAGAGACAAACAAACAAACTGGTTAGACTATGAAAGCTATTCGATAAACAGAATGGAACAAATGAACACTCAAAATGGAAACATAGGTCAAGATAGATCAAAAAACGATGTGTTTCCAGGCCAGACTCAAACGGTGTATGAGGAGCTCAAACTGAACAGAAGTACAAAACAAGCAAAATTGGTTCAGTTGTTAAACGAATCATATGAACATGACAAGATTGTGAGATAGTGTGTGAATCAAATATCTGCTCCAAGAGCATATGTAAATAGCAACGCGAGTAAGATCGTTCTCAGATTGTATCCAAAATGTGCCAAGAAACCCGAGAAAGTCAAACAAAACGAGGACAGAAACAAACGACAGGGCTGGGAGAGCTTTGAAGCCAAGACCCGCACAAGACCCCCCCGAAATCGGGTTGATATTAGGGCTACTCAGACTGGATTTCCCCGGATCCGTCGTGGATAGAGGAAAATGGAGAGCAGAGGGGCAACAACAGAAATAAAATCCCCAAACTCGAACAGGGTTCGAGCGCTTTGAACGAACAGAAGAAATAGATAACTGAATGCAACGCGGGGAGGGGCCAATCGTTCTCAAATTGAAGATTTGCCCCAGTACTTCGTTAACACAGGTGGTCGTTTGAGTCCTAATGAGGAAACGAACTTCGGGCATTTGGATTTCGCGTGTTTGAAAGGAGGATTTTCTCCTATTTCCGGTTGTAGATGGGGATGGTCTTAGGCGGAGATGAGGATTTCAGGTGAATGATTGCTCCAGATGAGATTGTTGAGATGAACGAAGGAGGGTATTGGGAGGGGAGTTGAGTTCGCATTCGGAGAAGAGGATCGGCGACGAAGGATGAGTGGGTGTTGGGCGGCTAGTAGGGTACTAGTTTTTTGGACTTGGAGATCGACCAAGACTGGGGCAGATGAAGAGAAAAAAGAAAACTGAAGAAGAAGCCGAGGGAAGAAGATGAAGATGAAGGTCTACTGGTTTTTTCCAATCGAAGGAGTTAGATGGTCGAAGAGAGGAAAGAAGATTGATCGGGAAAAAGAAAGAATCAGTGTCGCCGCTGTAGTCTGAATAGTAGGGTTTTGCTGATGTTGTTTTATAATGAGAGGGTGGAGTTTAGGGTTTGATTTGGGTCCAGGTGGATTGGAGTGGAGTGGGCCTGCAGGTCCAATGCTTGAGGTTGTAATGGGTTTAAGGGATTGGGCTAGTCTAAACTTCATCAAATGTGGATTGGGTTTGTAAGATGTAAATAAGTGGGTATAAATGAAAATAAAAATGAAAATAACAAATGAAAATGCTAATGCTAAAAGTAGAATAAAATAAAATATAAGAAAAAGTGGATAGATGAATAAAATAAAATAAAATAAATAAATAGAATATAAACAAAACAAAATAAGATAGTAAAATAAGTGAAGGGGACGACCTTGAAATGGATTGTCGATGGAAATTCATTTTCGAAGAATTGTGTTTTGTTCTGAAATGTTTTGAAAAAGATTAAAAAATGATGGTTTCGTTTTAGCACGCACGCTAATACGTTTTTGACAAAGAAAGGCGACGACCCCTCTTATTATTTCGGAATTTGCTTTATGGGGTGAGAATTTTTGGTGTCTACAGATGGCTCCCCTTGATTCAATTCTGCAAAACCTTTGCATAATTGGATCAAGGTTGACGGGGCGCCAAAAATTCTCACTACGGTTTTGTGATTTGATGGGATGCGATTGTGAGTGTATGAATGTGATCGAAAGTACGAGGACTTATGACGAGCCTCAGTTAGACCTCTTGACATCTAACCATAGGACTCATGACAAGCCTATAATGCAATTGAACGTACGAGGACTTATGACGAGCCTCAACTAGACCTCGTGATATCTAGCTATAGGACTTATGACGAGCCTATAATGCAATTGAAAGTACGAGGACTTATGACGAGCCTCAACTAGACCTCTTGATATCTAGTCATAGGACTTATGACGAGCCTATGATACTAACAATTAGATTGATTGGGGTGCACGAGGACTTATGACGAGCCTCAACTAGACCTCTTGACATCTAGCTATAGGACTTATGACGAGCCTATAATGCAATTGAAAGTACGAGGACTTAGGAGTGCCTCGACTGGACCTCTTGATATCCAGTCCTAGGGCTTATGACGGGCCTAGAATGCGATTGAAAGTACGAGGACTTAGGAGTGCCTCAACTAGACCTCTTGACATCTAGCTATAGGACTTATGACGAGCCTATAATACTTTAATGGAGTACCGTACTAGTAGCGTAATAGCTGCCTAGCAGGTGGGGTGTGAAACGATCTTGCGCTAGTAGCGTAATAGCTGCCTAGTGAAGGGAAAAATGGCGAGACCGCACTAGTAGCGTAATAGCTGCCTAGCGGGTTATGAAATGAACGATCTCGCACTAGTAGCGTAATAGCTGCCTAGTGGCGGAAAAAGGGCGGGACCGCACTAGTAGCGTAATAGCTGCCTAGCGGGTTATAAAATGAACGATCTCGCACTAGTAGCGTAATAGCTGCCTAGTGGAGGAAAAAGGGCGGGACCGCACTAGTAGCGTAATAGCTGCCTAGCGGGTTATAAAATGAACGATCTCGCACTAGTAGCGTAATAGCTGCCTAGTGGAGGAAAAAGGGCGGGACCGCACTAGTAGCGTAATAGCTGCCTAGCGGGTTATAAAATGAACGATCTCGCACTAGTAGCGTAATAGCTGCCTAGTGGAGGAAAAACGGCGGGACCGCACTAGTAGCGTAATAGCTGCCTAGCGGGTTATAAAATGAACGATCTCGCACTAGTAGCGTAATAGCTGCCTAGTGGAGGAAAAACGGCGGGACCGCACTAGTAGCGTAATAGCTGCCTAGTGGGTGTGAAATGAAAAGTCGACCGCACTAGTAGCGCAATAACTGCCTAGCGGGTGTAAAACGAAAGGCGACCGTACTAGTAGCGCAATAGCTGTCTAGCAGGTGTAAAATGAAAAGTCGACCGCACTAGTAGCGCAATAGCTGTCTAGCGGGTGTAAAACGAAAAGTCGACCGCACTAGTAGCGCAATAGCTAGCAGGTGTAAAATGAAAAGTCGACCGCACTAGTAGCGCAATAGCTGTCTAGCGGGTGTAAAACGAAAAGTCGACCGCACTAGTAGCGCAATAGCTGTCTAGCGGGTGTAAAACGAAAAGTCGACCGCACTAGTAGCGCAATAGCTGCCTAGCGGGTGTAAAACGAAAGGCGACCGTACTAGTAGCGCAATAGCTGTCTAGCAGGTGTAAAATGAAAAGTCGACCGCACTAGTAGCGTAATAGCTGTCTAGCAGGTGTAAAACGAAAAGTCGACCGCACTAGTAGCGCAATAGCTGCCTAGCGGGTGTAAAACGAAAGGCGACCGTACTAGTAGCGCAATAGCTGTCTAGCAGGTGTAAAATGAAAAGTCGACCGCACTAGTAGCGCAATAGCTGTCTAGCGGGTGTAAAACGAAAAGTCGACCGCACTAGTAGCGCAAAAGCTGTCTAGCGGGTGTAAAATGAAAAGTCGACCGCACTAGTAGCGCAATAGCTGTCTAGCAGGTGTAAAATGAAAAGTCGACCGCACTAGTAGCGCAATAGCTGTCTAGCGGGTGTAAAACGAAAAGTCGACCGCACTAGTAACGCAATAGCTGTCTAGCGGGTGTAAAACGAAAAGTCGACCGCACTAGTAGCGCAATAGCTGCCTAGCGGGTGTAAAACGAAAGGCGACCGTAGTAGCGCAATAGCTGTCTAGCAGGTGTAAAATGAAAAGTCGACCGCACTAGTAGCGCAATAGCTGTCTAGCGGGTGTAAAACGAAAAGTCGACCGCACTAGTAGCGCAATAGCTGTCTAGCAGGTGGATGTGAAACGATCTCGCACTAGTAGCGTAATAGCTGCCTAGTGGAGGAAAAGTGGTGGGACCGTACTAGTAGCGTAATAGCTGCCTAGCAGGCGGATGTGAAACGATCTCGCACTAGTAGCATAATAGCTGCCTAGTGGAGGAAAAGACAGGACCGCACTAGTAGCGTAATAGCTGCCTAGCGGGTTGTGAATATGCATTGGATAGTGAATGAACTTTGTGGGTGAATGCAAATGCTATGCAATGTAAGATGGTTAAAAATAAATGCACTGGTTGGATTGGGACTCCCTGTTTATGGATGTAGATTCTTTTTCTATGAGTTAATGGCTCCAGAGTTGCTTCAAAGCTTCGGGATGGCTCCGACATGGCTTCAAAGATCTGGGATGGCTCCAGCATGCTTTGATGGCTCCGGTATACGCTGACGGCCCCGGTGTGCGCTGATGGCTCCGGTATGCCCTGATGGCTCCGGTATGCGTTGATGGCTCCGGTGTGACCAATGGTCTGGGGTGGTCGGTGGGTTTGATATGGTTGGTGTTTTTTGATGGGATGTGATCATTCTGGAGGTTGGTGGGTTTTGATGTGATTGAAATGCTTCGATGGTGGGTAGATTTGGTTGATTTTTTTTTTTGAAGTAGTTTGATGGCTCCAGCGATAAATTTATTGTGATTTGATGGTTTTTTTTTGGACTTTGTAGTGGTGGTGAATGTTTTGTTCATGGGTGAATGATGAAACGCAGTTGCATGACTTTATCGGTAGTTCCCTTCATTGTTGGAGGATTTCCATGGATGGCTCCGGGATGACCTTGTGTCGATTGAGCATGACGACGCTTTGGTTGGTTCACTTTGATGACACCGAGGGGAACGGGGAAGTTTTCGCCTTTGATGTGGTCGCACCCTGGATGGGCTGCCTACGTACTCAATTCCATATTGAGATCAGACCATACGTAGTTCCATATTCTGTGTGCAAGGCCTCGGTGATGAAATAGATCTGATGTGGATTTGAGATGGCTCCCGTATTGTTCTCGGACTGTTAGGATGCCCCCTGTGTAGTTCCAAGGATGGTTTTGAAGTATGAGAATGACTCTGTGTAGCTCTAGGGATAGTCTCAAAGTGTGAGAATGCCACCTGCATGGCTCTAGGGATAATCTCGAAGTGTGAGGATGGCTCCCGCATGGCTTCAGCTTGGCTTTGGGAGTGGTGTCGTTGAGACTCGAGTATGACATGGGATAACTCCAGGAAGATCTTTGTATGGCTTCGGATTGCCGCAGTTTCTGATTTCTTTTGATCAAAAGTTACGCTTCAACAACTGCAACTGAAGTTGACTTTCAGCGAGACTAGGCAAAGTTCTTACCGATCAGATGCTGATGATGAACTGGTTATGATGCATGCCGGTATTAAATACTGGATACGATGTAAAATGCATATGCAATTTTTGGAGAAAAGGTATGGCCCTATCTCTATTAATATGAGGTTTTCGAATATAAAACATCTTCGGTTCGATCTTGAGTGATTGTTGAATTGGAATGTGTGAATCACTTTCCTCTCATGGAGGGATGCGGGTCAACCTCTCGTGAGTATAGCTGTGTGTGCTAATGGTGTAATAATACTCTCAATGCTCGGAGCAGTATTTTCTTTAGAATTCTTTTTGAGGTTTTGGACTTTCCGATCCTCACAAATTTCTCACCTGCAATGGGGTAGGCTGTTTATGTGTGGTGCTTTAATCAAAGAGTCACTCGCACTCTAAAGACCTTGTGAGATAAGGTCACACTCATTCACTCATGGTCCCTTTGGGAAGACGGGACATGTTGATAACAAGTACAAAGCTTATGATTCATGTTTCAGATCCAGTACTTTCAGTTAACGCTCAATAACTTATGAGTCAGAGGTCTTTATTGGGTTATAACGGGGCTGAAAGGTACGATGTATGTCACACGGGACTGTGGGATTTATTTGGGAGTTGTGGAGCTTTTGTGCAATAGAAGACGTGTTTCGCCTTTGCCATGGGTGGAATGATTAGACGGGTTTTGATAACCTTTTATTGGTTTCTATGGGACATCATTGGTCCTTCTGATTTGGATTTCTCCTTCTTGCCTCTTCTGGTGTTCGATTTGAACTTTATTCTCATTTTTTTTTTGGAATTGCATTTGGCTCATCAACTTTCTCAAGCATTCTCTACTTTGTATTTTGGCTTTCAGCATTGGAGTTGCATTGATCATCGATCTTCTCGAACATTTTGGTGTTCTTTTTTGGTGTTTGGCTTTGGAGTTGCATTGACTCACTGATTTCTTCAAACATTTCATTTGTTGTTTTTGTGGAAGATGGTGGGGTGGGGCCATGGCTCTGGCTCGTTTGAGATCCTCTATTGCAAGGGCAAGTAAGTATATGTACGGTGGCATGTTGTGGAGTTCGCAGAAAAAGGTTTATCATGAAAAGCTCAGCGGGGCTCACTAAGGGATTATGTTGAGGGCAGTTGAAGCTCTTTGGTTTTGTGGAGATTTTTGATCCTAAGTGCCTCGTCATTCTCATTAGTTAGAGATTGTTTTCTTACTATTCTCGGATCTTTATATGAATCACAGTTAGTATCCTGTTTATCGACATTGATCTCACTTTCAATCATGCCTCTCCATGTGCTAAAGGAAAGCACAAGTCACTCGTGGTTTTACCTCCGTTGGATCTCTCTACCTTCCCTCATCGCTCGATAGATCGTCCAAAACACTCAATCGAAATTCAAGAGAAAATACCGCTCTTTGCACACTACTCACTTGGTTTGTGGTGCTAATTTTGATTGGACCCCAGTGTTCATTGATGGGTCGAGAGATTAGTGGTTCACGCACTCCGCTCAATCATTCTCTCAAGATTTTTCCCAAAGATGTCGTTTCGATACGAGAGCATGCAAACACGACTATCTACAATGCAATCTATTGTGGTAATATGGAATTACTATGTATAGGATGCATGAAATGATGAAAAATGAGTGGAGATGGTTGACTGATTTTTTTTTTTTTGATGCAATGCATAAGTGGTAAGGATACACCTAGTCTCGCTTGAGCCGGTTCCAGTTGATGGTCCATGAAATTCATCCCGTCAGTGTCGGCCCTGGATATGGTCTAACTGTTGGGGTTGTTGTCTGAGAAGTAACTCTCGAGTGAGGTCGGGTTGGTGATTGGCTCCTGGATTTTTTGAATTTTTAGGGAGGGACAACTCCCGCATGGTGGCCCAAGGATATGACGGAGATTTTTTTTTATTTTTGGATGTATGATTTTTTGGATTTTGGGGAGTGACAACTCCCGCATGGTAGCCCCACGATATGATACTTTGAGATAGGGAAAAGTTTGAGCTCGGTTTTCTTTTCTATCCCTCTGAGATCGGGCTCTGGCGTCGAGAGATATTGGGATGAAATGAGTGGTGTGTGGTAACAATGAAACACATGGTTATGCAATTTTTGAGATGGACATGACTCGTGAATGATTGATGGAATTGAAATGGCTGGAAGTGCAAGTGACTTTTTTTTGTGTGGAATGCAATGCATGTGTTTTGCTTTGTGCTCGGTTGCATTTGTTGGTGTTGTTTATTTAGGGGATACCTCCTGTAGATACCGTGAATTCTCGCCCCATAAAGCAAAGTTGATAAATGATATATAACTGTGAGGGGTCGTCCCTTATTCGTTCTTTTTACTATATGTGCATGCCAAAAGAAACCAAGTTTTAGAAAACAACTTTTGAAAACGTGTGTTTTCAAAGTGGTCGATTTTCTCAATATAAACTTTGACGCTCGGTCATTCGCAAATGAAACGGGGAGTGGGGAACCCTATACACATCGATCTAAGAAAATTCAAAGGGATGTATAAACCTATACATGTAATCTATTCAGAAATGGACGAGAGAGAAAAGAATCATAGGGAAGAAGACCTATACATCATCAATCCTAAAAAAGTCATTAAAATGGGGAAGTGTTGAGCTGGGCTTCTACTGAACTCTTATGGTCCGTTGGGATTCTGGAAGACTGCTCACGCTCGGGCTCCTGGTTGGCTGCTCGCTCGTCTTCGGGTTCTTGACCGGCTGCTTGTTCATTTTAAGGCTCTTGCGGCGGAGCGATACTGTGATCAAGCAAAACGGGTTGGTGTTCTTCTGATTTTCAACAGTTTGAACTCGAATCAATGTTGCTGACCTTCATGTCGCTTGACTCGGGTTGGTACACCTCTGATTTTATATTTAAATGGTTGGTGTTAGTCTTCATGTCGCTCGGTAAGCTCCACGGGTTGGTACGCCTCTGATTTTTAGCTCGATCCGCTCTGACGAGGGAGATGAGGGGTATTCTTGAGAAATGAAAAGGTGAATGATCGAGCACAAAATCTTATGTGAAAATCCACCACTTTTGTGAAAACACGAAATGACTAGTACGCTCCACAGTAATGACCGCTGCTCTTGGAGGTGGGTAGAACTTCAAAAATAGCGGGTCACGACATGGGGACTAAATCATTTATTTTGAAATACGTTTATGAAAATCAGCTTTGAAAACTGTTTTCGAAAACTATTTTGAAATAACATTGGTGAAAAAATGTTGTTTGAAATTCGTTTGTAGAAAGTAGGTTTGTAGAAAGTAGGTTTTCGAAATCTATTTATGAAAATTGTTTTGGAATAACATTCTAAAGATGAAGTGGCAAGATTAAAACCGCAAATGTTTATGAGAAAAATTTGGTGGGATTTGAAATTAAACGAGCTCGTAAAACAGCTATAAGAGATGTGCAAAAGAGAATTCCGAACGTTTTGAAACAAATTGGTTTGAAAAAGTGGTTTGCACACATGTACATCATAAAGTAAATCGTGGCTATATTTGATGTGGAGCTGTAAGTGTTAATGTTGGGATAATCACTTTCCAGGTCAATTATGATTCTGTCTTACCGGGGGAACCGTCGTCCCTTCACTGTCATCTCTCGGGGTTTTTCTCTGCTATGCCCCTTGCGAGACACGTTATCAAGAAAATCCGGAGTGCTTAAGTTCAAAAGGTCAGGACACCCGAGATGATAAGGAAACATACGCCACGGCCAGTGATGATCCGACAACACCCCACTTTTCGGAAAACTCGGGGAAGTATTGTATGGGAACGGGTCTCTCGTCACCTGCACGGTCAAGTGTGTCTAAAGTCCAAATTATTCACTGACTACGTTGTGCCATGTATGGGTATCCGGTAAATACGGGATCCTCTATGGACGTATAGCGTGACATTGGGCTTTAGAGACACTCGTGGTGCAGGTGAACAATGGAGAACTGAGCCCATACAATCTTCAGGGTAAGGCAGAAGGACGGTCAGACAGGCGACATACAAAGGGGTGACTCCCATAAACCCGTCTTAGACACCGGATCAGGTAGCTGGACACTGAAAGCTCAGAGTTCACTATATGCTGGCTTTGACTCGGATAATGGAGGATTATTTTTGGATCATGAGCCCGAGGTGTTGATCGGAGATCGTACCGCCTCGTGGGTTTGTTCACTGAGAGAGTGACCCTAGCTCATGGGGAATCAACCGTGGACCGGTCGGGATCCCGTGACATCGTGGGTAAATCGGGTGACACAGAGGAATGCATGTCCTAAGCTACCCACCCATGCACCCCACAATCGCAATATAAATATGAAAGCATAAATAAAGCAGATGAAGTTAGCACAACCTATTCACTAAGAGTTTTATCTTGAGATTAGTGATTACAAATTGGTTGTTTATTAACCTAATGGGAAGTTAGCTTCATTCATCCTAAGTGTCTCTTTCTAATCGTGAGCTAATTATTAACCCAATTGTTGTAATGTTTGTTGAGGATCTAATAAGTCCTATCTGTCCTCATCAGATGCACACTCTAAGTGTGGAGTAGAGTAATCCTAATGGCTTGAAATGAATCTCTTGAAGGTTTCGAAAGAAGTGGGGAAATCCTGACAATCTTGAATGGAGTTCAGTCTTCCTTGAGTTTGAGAAAAACTTACTCAAGTTTTCCCCAGCAGAGTCGCCATTCTGTGGAGGGTGATTTTTCGGTATGAGGGGGGTCTATCTAAATATGGTCTGACTGAGAAGCCTAGATCCTAGAAATTGCCATTCTGTGGAGGGTGAAAACCCATTATTCTTGGCATCCCTCAAATACCTACTAAATCGTCCGTCTTTCCCAGAAAGCATAAAGGGAGTGCCAATGAACACTACACCCGCTCTCAATGGGCTCCACGCGGACTGATGCCTCTATAAGGCGGAATTGACTCGAGTCGCCACCTAGTTTGACCTAAGGAACTAGGAAGGGAGGAGAAGGGTTCTAAGAACCGTTAATTGACTCTGATGATTTATTGCCTATGGATAGGACTTATCTGATCATACTAGAGATTCTGTGTGGGTTCGCACTGGGTTACACCCCTTAGAAGTGGCAACGACCACGACTTCGGATTGGTGCCCGAGGAAACCTCGGTCTCCAATTGTCGGGATTGCCTTCTTTCAAAACCTGATTAGAGAGATTCAATTAAAGCCAAAGGATAGGATTAGGACGGGAAGAGAGAAAGAGAGTGGATGAGGCGAGCTTTTCTGCCAAGCTAACGCCAAGAAGACGAATGGGTGAATTCGGATGAGTATAGAATGAGAATTGGGAAAAGTCCGAGGTTAAGTGAATAGACAAGACTTAGTATCTGATGGTTTGAAGTTTGTGGGATTCGAAGAAGGTTTAAGCGTTTTGAGAGATATGCGAGCCACCTTAGAAGGGGAAAAAGGGGTTTTTGTTTGGAATGGGGTCGCACCCTGTGTGGGTTGCCTACGTACTCAACTCCCTGTTGAGATCAGACCTTACGTAGTTCACGGTTTTCGGGTTTTTGGAGATTTTGGGGTTTTGAAGGTTTTGAGGTGTTTGAGAGATTAGTCTGTGAGACGCTTCGGGTTGTGTAGAGAGTTCTGTGAGACATTGGTGGTTGTGTAGTAGGGGTAGTAGATGAGGTAGATATGTAAGATCGGTGAGCTCTGGGTCTATGAGACATTTGAATCTTAAAATGGTGGAGAGATTGAGATGTTCGAGTCTGTGACGCTCGGGGCCTAGACTATGGAAGTTTGGAAGAAGTCTGGATTCAGGAGATGTTTTGAGTTTGGGATGCTTTGAGTTTGGATAATGATTTGAGTGTTGAAACAATTAAAGTTTGGGTAGAGATCCCGGATTTGAGATTCTAAAAGGATTGAGGTTTTGGGATATTTGAATTTAGAGTGAGATAATGATGGACTGAATTGTTTGGAGGAATGATTGTCAAAATTGTCTCTCTTAAGGTTTTTTTAAAACCGAAAATCATTTTTTATTGTAAAAGGGCGGATAATCCCGGGGATTACCCTGTGTACCCCCTCGAACACGACACTTAATTAATGGTAAATGCCGAGGCTCGAAAGATGGGGCAATGAATTTATGCCGAAAAATAGGATTCAGAGAAGTATCATGAATGGGATACTCTCGGTCAAAACCCTAATAACGTCTCTAACTCCCGGGTTTTAAACATTAAAAATCGAAAATACTGAAATCGAGAGCGGAAGGGAGTTAGACGATTCTAAAATCCCGGCTGCAACTAAGAAGGTCGTTACTTCCCTAGCACCCTGCCTTGTAAAAATCTAGGCTGCAATTAGGGGAGGTTTGTCACCCTAATGCCCCGCCTAAAGAGATCCAGACTGCGACAAGGGAAGGTTATAACCCCAGTGCCCCGCCTCGGATTTTTATTTTGGGAAGGAAGACAGGTGATGTTCTAACATGGAGGAAATGCTTTGAAGGCGTTAGACATCTCCTGCTCCCCGAAAACAAATTATTTGGATTTGAAAACTAAGTTAGAAAACTTTGAAAGTTGTTCGGAATTCTCGACGAAGAAACACTGATTTTGAGAAATGCTTTTAGGAGAAAACTTTCTATATATGTGAGAAGAACTTTCTGCAATAGAGAAGAGTTTTCTGTGATGTGAGAAGAGTTTTTCCTTTTTAAATTCCACAAAATGGTTTCTTTGAAAACTTGATGAGACTGAATAAAATGATGGTTTGAAATTCTTGGATTGAAAGGAATCGGGTTTGAATAAGGTGCTAGAGTTGACTTGACTTGGCTTGATTTGTATTGGAAGACGAGTCGAATCAACGTTCGGGTTTGACTTGATTTGATTTTCTGGTCAAGGTCAAAGCTTGGTCAAGGTCAAAACTTTGGTCAAGGTCAAAGCTTGGTCAAGGTCAAAGCTTGGTCAAGGTCAAAGCTTGGTCAAGGGTTGGTCAAGGTCAAAGCTTGGTCAAGGTTTGGTCAAGGTCAAAGCTTTGGTCAAGGTCAAAGCTTGGTCAAGGTCAAAGCTTGGTCAAGGTTCTGACTTTTGTGGAGTTGGGTTGATCTTTGTAAATTGGGTTGATCTTTGGATAATGGGCCGGTTTAAGGTATTGGGCCGACTTGAGGTCGGGCCAGGTCTGGATTCAAACCGGGCTTGGTAGAATTGGACCGGTCTTGTGGGCTTGGGTTTTGGTTCTTGGGCCTCGGGTTTGGGCTTCAGGTTTTGGGCCTTGGGTTTGGGCTTCGGGTTTGGGCCTTGGGTTTGGGCTTTGCAATTGGGCCGAGATTGGGCTTTGGGCCGAGAGGAGTGTTGGGTTGAGTTTGGAGATGGGCTGGACTTTGGACTTGGGCCGATTTGAGCTTTTAGTTACAAGTGGGAAAGATGTATTCAAAATAAATCGAATTTCTTTTTTTTTTTTGAAATGAAACATCAATTAAAAGAGAGAGACAACTCAATTGGAGGGGTTGAAAAATTGGAGGGATTTGAAATGAGAACCCTTAAGCTATAATCAACATTCCGAATTCTTTTCTTTTCTTTTCCATTTTTTTGGGTAAAGTTTTTTAGTGAAATCAAGGATGGTTTGGGATAGGCTTTAGGAGTTTGGAAGGTATTATTCCCCACCAAGCAAATAGAAATGAGCTAGTTGTGGGGTACCTTCAAAGGCTTAAACAGAACTTCAAAGTTTGGAGGGTATTATTCCCCACAAAGCAAATAGAAATGAGCTAGATGTGGGGTACCCTCCAAGACTTATCATTAAAATGGGTAACCTAATGGGCTTTCTAGGGCTTAATGATAGAAAAACAACAAAACTGAAGCAATAAATCGTAATGACAAGGATATAAAACTTTACATACTTAATGGGCAAATGAGTCGAATAATCATGGTGAAAAGACAAACCAAAGTCGACAAAAAAAAGAAAAGAAAAATGTTGATCAAATTCCAGGATGATTAAATCAAAGGTCAAGCCGAAAGTATCTTTCCAAATCTTTAATCTATCGAAAGGGGAGTCTAATAAGATTAAGTTATGAAACTAAAATTTGCACACCGACTGTCAACTTTCCATGGTTCCAGATTTAAATCTCATATGCGCAAGTCCCGATCGCAAAACAAAAATAGCTACAGATTAAGCCAAATCGGTGCTCATTTTTTATAACTTTCTTGAACCAGAGGGGATCAAAATTCTTAACGAAAACGCAAGTGAATAATGAGCAAATGACATGCTCGCACAAGTCCGAGCAGATGACATCCACGAAGTCAAAATAAGCAGATACTAAGCATAATCAACGACATATCACACGCAACATCCCAGGAACGAATATGAATATACATGAATGGATTTAAGAGTTGCACAGGTTTAGATTGAATACCGAATAGGGAAGGATATCTCCTGCACAGAGACAAACAAACAAACTGGTTAGACTATGAAAGCTATTCGATAAACAGAATGGAACAAATGAACACTCAAAATGGAAACATAGGTCAAGATAGATCAAAAAACGATGTGTTTCCAGGCCAGACTCAAACGGTGTATGAGGAGCTCAAACTGAACAGAAGTACAAAACAAGCAAAATTGGTTCAGTTGTTAAACGAATCATATGAACATGACAAGATTGTGAGATAGTGTGTGAATCAAATATCTGCTCCAAGAGCATATGTAAATAGCAACGCGAGTAAGATCGTTCTCAGATTGTATCCAAAATGTGCCAAGAAACCCGAGAAGTCAAACAAAACGAGGACAGAAACAAACGACAGGGCTGGGAGAGCTTTGAAGCCAAGACCCGCACAAGACCCCCCCGAAATCGGGTTGATATTAGGGCTACTCAGACTGGATTTCCCCGGATCCGTCGTGGATAGAGGAAAATGGAGAGCAGAGGGGCAACAACAGAAATAAAATCCCCAAACTCGAACAGGGTTCGAGCGCTTTGAACGAACAGAAGAAATAGATAACTGAATGCAACGCGGGGAGGGGCCAATCGTTCTCAAATTGAAGATTTGCCCCAGTACTTCGTTAACACAGGTGGTCGTTTGAGTCCTAATGAGGAAACGAACTTCGGGCATTTGGATTTCGCGTGTTTGAAAGGAGGATTTTCTCCTATTTCCGGTTGTAGATGGGGATGGTCTTAGGCGGAGATGAGGATTTCAGGTGAATGATTGCTCCAGATGAGATTGTTGAGATGAACGAAGGAGGGTATTGGGAGGGGAGTTGAGTTCGCATTCGGAGAAGAGGATCGGCGACGAAGGATGAGTGGGTGTTGGGCGGCTAGTAGGGTACTAGTTTTTTGGACTTGGAGATCGACCAAGACTGGGGCAGATGAAGAGAAAAAAGAAAACTGAAGAAGAAGCCGAGGGAAGAAGATGAAGATGAAGGTCTACTGGTTTTTTCCAATCGAAGGAGTTAGATGGTCGAAGAGAGGAAAGAAGATTGATCGGGAAAAAGAAAGAATCAGTGTCGCCGCTGTAGTCTGAATAGTAGGGTTTTGCTGATGTTGTTTTATAATGAGAGGGTGGAGTTTAGGGTTTGATTTGGGTCCAGGTGGATTGGAGTGGAGTGGGCCTGCAGGTCCAATGCTTGAGGTTGTAATGGGTTTAAGGGATTGGGCTAGTCTAAACTTCATCAAATGTGGATTGGGTTTGTAAGATGTAAATAAGTGGGTATAAATGAAAATAAAAATGAAAATAACAAATGAAAATGCTAATGCTAAAAGTAGAATAAAATAAAATATAAGAAAAAGTGGATAGATGAATAAAAAAAAATAAAATAAAATAAATAGAATATAAACAAAACAAAATAAGATAGTAAAATAAGTGAAGGGGACGACCTTGAAATTGGATTGTCGATGGAAATTCATTTTCGAAGAATTGTGTTTTGTTCTGAAATGTTTTGAAAAAGATTAAAAAATGATGGTTTCGTTTTAGCACGCACGCTAATACGTTTTTGACAAAGAAAGGCGACGACCCCTCTTATTATTTCGGAATTTGCTTTATGGGGTGAGAATTTTTGGTGTCTACAGATGGCTCCCCTTGATTCAATTCTGCAAAACCTTTGCATAATTGGATCAAGGTTGACGGGGCGCCAAAAATTCTCACTACGGTTTTGTGATTTGATGGGATGCGATTGTGAGTGTATGAATGTGATCGAAAGTACGAGGACTTATGACGAGCCTCAGTTAGACCTCTTGACATCTAACCATAGGACTCATGACAAGCCTATAATGCAATTGAACGTACGAGGACTTATGACGAGCCTCAACTAGACCTCTTGATATCTAGCTATAGGACTTATGACGAGCCTATAATGCAATTGAAAGTACGAGGACTTATGACGAGCCTCAACTAGACCTCTTGATATCTAGTCATAGGACTTATGACGAGCCTATGATACTAACAATTAGATTGATTGGGGTGCACGAGGACTTATGACGAGCCTCAACTAGACCTCTTGACATCTAGCTATAGGACTTATGACGAGCCTATAATGCAATTGAAAGTACGAGGACTTAGGAGTGCCTCGACTGGACCTCTTGATATCCAGTCCTAGGGCTTATGACGGGCCTAGAATGCGATTGAAAGTACGAGGACTTAGGAGTGCCTCAACTAGACCTCTTGACATCTAGCTATAGGACTTATGACGAGCCTATAATACTTTAATGGAGTACCGTACTAGTAGCGTAATAGCTGCCTAGCAGGTGGGTGTGAAACGATCTTGCGCTAGTAGCGTAATAGCTGCCTAGTGAAGGGAAAAATGGCGAGACCGCACTAGTAGCGTAATAGCTGCCTAGCGGGTTATGAAATGAACGATCTCGCACTAGTAGCGTAATAGCTGCCTAGTGGCGGAAAAAGGGCGGGACCGCACTAGTAGCGTAATAGCTGCCTAGCGGGTTATAAAATGAACGATCTCGCACTAGTAGCGTAATAGCTGCCTAGTGGAGGAAAAAGGGCGGGACCGCACTAGTAGCGTAATAGCTGTCTAGCGGGTTATAAAATGAACGATCTCGCACTAGTAGCGTAATAGCTGCCTAGTGGAGGAAAAAGGGCGGGACCGCACTAGTAGCGTAATAGCTGCCTAGCGGGTTATAAAATGAACGATCTCGCACTAGTAGCGTAATAGCTGCCTAGTGGAGGAAAAACGGCGGGACCGCACTAGTAGCGTAATAGCTGCCTAGCGGGTTATAAAATGAACGATCTCGCACTAGTAGCGTAATAGCTGCCTAGTGGAGGAAAAACGGCGGGACCGCACTAGTAGCGTAATAGCTGCCTAGTGGGTGTGAAATGAAAAGTCGACCGCACTAGTAGCGCAATAACTGCCTAGCGGGTGTAAAACGAAAGGCGACCGTACTAGTAGCGCAATAGCTGTCTAGCAGGTGTAAAATGAAAAGTCGACCGCACTAGTAGCGCAATAGCTGTCTAGCGGGTGTAAAACGAAAAGTCGACCGCACTAGTAGCGCAATAGCTGTCTAGCAGGTGTAAAATGAAAAGTCGACCGCACTAGTAGCGCAATAGCTGTCTAGCGGGTGTAAAACGAAAAGTCGACCGCACTAGTAGCGCAATAGCTGTCTAGCGGGTGTAAAACGAAAAGTCGACCGCACTAGTAGCGCAATAGCTGCCTAGCGGGTGTAAAACGAAAGGCGACCGTACTAGTAGCGCAATAGCTGTCTAGCAGGTGTAAAATGAAAAGTCGACCGCACTAGTAGCGTAATAGCTGTCTAGCAGGTGTAAAACGAAAAGTCGACCGCACTAGTAGCGCAATAGCTGCCTAGCGGGTGTAAAACGAAAGGCGACCGTACTAGTAGCGCAATAGCTGTCTAGCAGGTGTAAAATGAAAAGTCGACCGCACTAGTAGCGCAATAGCTGTCTAGCGGGTGTAAAACGAAAAGTCGACCGCACTAGTAGCGCAAAAGCTGTCTAGCGGGTGTAAAATGAAAAGTCGACCGCACTAGTAGCGCAATAGCTGTCTAGCAGGTGTAAAATGAAAAGTCGACCGCACTAGTAGCGCAATAGCTGTCTAGCGGGTGTAAAACGAAAAGTCGACCGCACTAGTAACGCAATAGCTGTCTAGCGGGTGTAAAACGAAAAGTCGACCGCACTAGTAGCGCAATAGCTGCCTAGCGGGTGTAAAACGAAAGGCGACCGTAGTAGCGCAATAGCTGTCTAGCAGGTGTAAAATGAAAAGTCGACCGCACTAGTAGCGCAATAGCTGTCTAGCGGGTGTAAAACGAAAGTCGACCGCACTAGTAGCGCAATAGCTGTCTAGCAGGTGGATGTGAAACGATCTCGCACTAGTAGCGTAATAGCTGCCTAGTGGAGGAAAAGTGGTGGGACCGTACTAGTAGCGTAATAGCTGCCTAGCAGGCGGATGTGAAACGATCTCGCACTAGTAGCATAATAGCTGCCTAGTGGAGGAAAAGACAGGACCGCACTAGTAGCGTAATAGCTGCCTAGCGGGTTGTGAATATGCATTGGATAGTGAATGAACTTTGTGGGTGAATGCAAATGCTATGCAATGTAAGATGGTTAAAAATAAATGCACTGGTTGGATTGGGACTCCCTGTTTATGGATGTAGATTCTTTTTCTATGAGTTAATGGCTCCAGAGTTGCTTCAAAGCTTCGGGATGGCTCCGACATGGCTTCAAAGATCTGGGATGGCTCCAGCATGCTTTGATGGCTCCGGTATACGCTGACGGCCCCGGTGTGCGCTGATGGCTCCGGTATGCCCTGATGGCTCCGGTATGCGTTGATGGCTCCGGTGTGACCAATGGTCTCGGGGTGGTCGGTGGGTTTGATATGGTTGGTGTGTTTTTGATGGGATGTGATCATTCTGGAGGTTGGTGGGTTTTGATGTGATTGAAATGCTTCGATGTGGTGGGTAGATTTGGTTGATTTTTTTTTTGAAGTAGTTTGATGGCTCCAGCGATAAATTTATTGTGATTTGATGGTTTTTTTTTGGACTTTGTAGTGGGTGAATGTTTTGTTCATGGGTGAATGATGAAACGCAGTTGCATGACTTTATCGGTAGTTCCCTTCATTGTTGGAGGATTTCCATGGATGGCTCCGGGATGACCTTGTGTCGATTGAGCATGACGACGCTTTGGTTGGTTCACTTTGATGACACCGAGGGGAACGGGGAAGTTTTCGCCTTTGATGTGGTCGCACCCTGGATGGGCTGCCTACGTACTCAATTCCATATTGAGATCAGACCATACGTAGTTCCATATTCTGTGTGCAAGGCCTCGGTGATGAAATAGATCTGATGTGGATTTGAGATGGCTCCCGTATTGTTCTCGGACTGTTAGGATGCCCCCTGTGTAGTTCCAAGGATGGTTTTGAAGTATGAGAATGACTCTGTGTAGCTCTAGGGATAGTCTCAAAGTGTGAGAATGCCACCTGCATGGCTCTAGGGATAATCTCGAAGTGTGAGGATGGCTCCCGCATGGCTTCAGCTTGGCTTTGGGAGTGGTGTCGTTGAGACTCGAGTATGACATGGGATAACTCCAGGAAGATCTTTGTATGGCTTCGGATTGCCGCAGTTTCTGATTTCTTTGATCAAAAGTTACGCTTCAACAACTGCAACTGAAGTTGACTTTCAGCGAGACTAGGCAAAGTTCTTACCGATCAGATGCTGATGATGAACTGGTTATGATGCATGCCGGTATTAAATACTGGATACGATGTAAAATGCATATGCAATTTTTGGAGAAAAGGTATGGCCCTATCTCTATTAATATGAGGTTTTCGAATATAAAACATCTTCGGTTCGATCTTGAGTGATTGTTGAATTGGAATGTGTGAATCACTTTCCTCTCATGGAGGGATGCGGGTCAACCTCTCGTGAGTATAGCTGTGTGTGCTAATGGTGTAATAATACTCTCAATGCTCGGAGCAGTATTTCTTTAGAATTCTTTTTGAGGTTTTGGACTTTCCGATCCTCACAAATTCTCACCTGCAATGGGGTAGGCTGTTTATGTGTGGTGCTTTAATCAAAGAGTCACTCGCACTCTAAAGACCTTGTGAGATAAGGTCACACTCATTCACTCATAGTCCCTTTGGGAAGACGGGACATGTTGATAACAAGTACAAAGCTTATGATTCATGTTTCAGATCCAGTACTTTCAGTTAACGCTCAATAACTTATGAGTCAGAGGTCTTTATTGGGTTATAACGGGGCTGAAAGGTACGATGTATGTCACACGGGACTGTGGGATTTATTTGGGAGTTGTGGAGCTTTTGTGCAATAGAAGACGTGTTTCGCCTTTGCCATGGGTGGAACGATTAGACTGGTTTTGAAAACCTTTATTGATTTCTACGGGACATCATTGGTCCTTCTGGTTTGGATTTCTCCTTCTTGCCTCTTCTGGTGTTCGATTTGAACTTTATTCTCATTTTGTTTTTTGGAATTGCATTTGGCTCATCAACTTTCTCAAGCATTCTCTACTTTGTATTTTGGCTTTCAGCATTGGAGTTGCATTGAATCATCGATCTTCTCGAACATTTTTGGTGTTCTTTTTTGGTGTTTGGCTTTGGAGTTGCATTGACTCACTGATTTCTTCAAACATTTCATTTGTTGTTTTTGTGGAAGATGGGGGGTGGGGCCATGGCTCTGGCTCGTTGAGATCCTCTATTGCAAGGGCAAGTAAGTATATGTACGGTGGCATGTGTGGAGTTCGCAGAAAAAGGTTTATCATGAAAAGCTCAGCGGGGCTCACTAAGGGATTATGTTGAGGGCAGTTGAAGCTCTTTGGTTTTGTGGAGATTTTGATCCTAAGTGCCTCGTCATTCTCATTAGTTAGAGATTGTTTTCTTACTATTCTCGGATCTTTATATGAATCACAGTTAGTATCCTGTTTATCGACATTGATCTCACTTTCAATCATGCCTCTCCATGTGCTAAAGGAAAGCACAAGTCACTCGTGGTTTTACCTCCGTTGGATCTCTCTACCTTCCCTCATCGCTCGATAGATCGTCCAAAACACTCAATCGAAATTCAAGAGAAAATACCGCTCTTTGCACACTACTCACTTGGTTTGTGGTGCTAATTTTGATTGGACCCCAGTGTTCATTGATGGGTCGAGAGATTAGTGGTTCACGCACTCCGCTCAATCATTCTCTCAAGATTTTTCCCAAAGATGTCGTTTCGATACGAGAGCATGCAAACACGACTATCTACAATGCAATTCTGTGGTAATATGGAATTACTATGTATAGGATGCATGAAATGATGAAAAATGAGTGGAGATGGTTGACTGATTTTTTTTTTTTTTGATGCAATGCATAAGTGGTAAGGATACACCTAGTCTCGCTTGAGCCGGTTCCAGTTGATGGTCCATGAAATTCATCCCGTCAGTGTCGGCCCTGGATATGGTCTAACTGTTGGGGTTGTTGTCTGAGAAGTAACTCTCGAGTGAGGTCGGGTTGGTGATTGGCTCCTGGATTTTTGAATTTTTAGGGAGGGACAACTCCCGCATGGTGGCCCAAGGATATGACGGAGACTGTTTTTTTTATTTTTGGATGTATGATTTTTGGATTTGGGGAGTGACAACTCCCGCATGGTAGCCCCACGATATGATACTTTGAGATAGGGAAAAGTTTGAGCTCGGTTTTCTTTTCTATCCCTCTGAGATCGGGCTCTGGCGGTCGAGATATTGGGATGAAGTGTGTGTGGTGTGGTAACAATGAAACACATGGTTATGCAATTTTTGAGATGGACATGACTCGTGAATGATTGATGGAATTGAAATGGCTGGAAGTGCAAGTGACTTTTTTTTGTGTGGAATGCAATGCATGTGTTTTGCTTTGTGCTCGGTTGCATTTGTTGGTGTTGTTTATTTAGGGGATACCTCCTGTAGATACCGTGAATTCTCGCCCCATAAAGCAAAGTTGATAAATTATATAACTGTGAGGGGTCGTCCCTTATTCGTTCTTTTTACTATATGTGCATGCCAAAAGAAACCAAGTTTTAGAAAACAACTTTTGAAAACGTGTGTTTTCAAGTGGTCGATTTTCTCAATATAAACTTTGACGCTCGTCATTCGCAAATGAAACGGGGAGTGGGGAACCCTATACACATCGATCTAAGAAAATTCAAAGGGATGTATAAACCTATACATGTAATCTATTCAGAAATGGACGAGAGAGAAAAGAATCATAGGGGAAGAAGACCTATACATCATCAATCCTAAAAAAGTCATTAAAATGGGGAAGTGTTGAGCTGGGCTTCTACTGAACTCTTATGGTCCGTTGGGATTCTGGAAGACTGCTCACGCTCGGGCTCCTGGTTGGCTGCTCGCTCGTCTTCGGGTTCTTGACCGGCTGCTTGTTCATTTTAAGGCTCTTGCGGCGGAGCGATACTGTGATCAAGCAAAACGGGTTGGTGTTCTTCTGATTTTCAACAGTTTGAACTCGAATCAATGTTGCTGACCTTCATGTCGCTTGACTCGGGTTGGTACACCTCTGATTTTATATTTAAATGGTTGGTGTTAGTCTTCATGTCGCTCGGTAAGCTCCACGGGTTGGTACGCCTCTGATTTTTAGCTCGATCCGCTCTGACGAGGGAGATGAGGGGTATTCTTGAGAAATGAAAAGGTGAATGATCGAGCACAAAATCTTATGTGAAAATCCACCACTTTTGTGAAAACACGAAATGACTAGTACGCTCCACAGTAATGACCGCTGCTCTTGGAGGTGGGTAGAACTTCAAAAATAGCGGGTCACGACATGGGGACTAAATCATTTATTTTGAAATACGTTTATGAAAATCAGCTTTGAAAACTGTTTTCGAAAACTATTTTGAAATAACATTGGTGAAAAAATGTTGTTTGAAATTCGTTTGTAGAAAGTAGGTTTGTAGAAAGTAGGTTTTCGAAATCTATTTATGAAAATTGTTTTGGAATAACATTCTAAAGATGAAGTGGCAAGATTAAAACCGCAAATGTTTATGAGAAAAATTTGGTGGGATTTGAAATTAAACGAGCTCGTAAAACAGCTATAAGAGATGTGCAAAAGAGAATTCCGAACGTTTTGAAACAAATTGGTTTGAAAAAGTGGTTTGCACACATGTACATCATAAAGTAAATCGTGGCTATATTTGATGTGGAGCTGTAAGTGTTAATGTTGGGATAATCACTTTCCAGGTCAATTATGATTCTGTCTTACCGGGGGAACCGTCGTCCCTTCACTGTCATCTCTCGGGGTTTTTCTCTGCTATGCCCCTTGCGAGACACGTTATCAAGAAAATCCGGAGTGCTTAAGTTCAAAAGGTCAGGACACCCGAGATGATAAGGAAACATACGCCACGGCCAGTGATGATCCGACAACACCCCACTTTTCGGAAAACTCGGGGAAGTATTGTATGGGAACGGGTCTCTCGTCACCTGCACGGTCAAGTGTGTCTAAAGTCCAAATTATTCACTGACTACGTTGTGCCATGTATGGGTATCCGGTAAATACGGGATCCTCTATGGACGTATAGCGTGACATTGGGCTTTAGAGACACTCGTGGTGCAGGTGAACAATGGAGAACTGAGCCCATACAATCTTCAGGGTAAGGCAGAAGGACGGTCAGACAGGCGACATACAAAGGGGTGACTCCCATAAACCCGTCTTAGACACCGGATCAGGTAGCTGGACACTGAAAGCTCAGAGTTCACTATATGCTGGCTTTGACTCGGATAATGGAGGATTATTTTTGGATCATGAGCCCGAGGTGTTGATCGGAGATCGTACCGCCTCGTGGGTTTGTTCACTGAGAGAGTGACCCTAGCTCATGGGGAATCAACCGTGGACCGGTCGGGATCCCGTGACATCGTGGGTAAATCGGGTGACACAGAGGAATGCATGTCCTAAGCTACCCACCCATGCACCCCACAATCGCAATATAAATATGAAAGCAATAAATAAAGCAGATGAAGTTAGCACAACCTATTCACTAAGAGTTTTATCTTGAGATTAGTGATTACAAATTGGTTGTTTATTAACCTAATGGGAAGTTAGCTTCATTCATCCTAAGTGTCTCTTTCTAATCGTGAGCTAATTATTAACCCAATTGTTGTAATGTTTGTTGAGGATCTAATAAGTCCTATCTGTCCTCATCAGATGCACACTCTAAGTGTGGAGTAGAGTAATCCTAATGGCTTGAAATGAATCTCTTGAAGGTTTCGAAAGAAGTGGGGAAATCCTGACAATCTTGAATGGAGTTCAGTCTTCCTTGAGTTTGAGAAAAACTTACTCAAGTTTTCCCCAGCAGAGTCGCCATTCTGTGGAGGGTGATTTTTCGGTATGAGGGGGGTCTATCTAAATATGGTCTGACTGAGAAGCCTAGATCCTAGAAATTGCCATTCTGTGGAGGGTGAAAACCCATTATTCTTGGCATCCCTCAAATACCTACTAAATCGTCCGTCTTTCCCAGAAAGCATAAAGGGAGTGCCAATGAACACTACACCCGCTCTCAATGGGCTCCACGCGGACTGATGCCTCTATAAGGCGGAATTGACTCGAGTCGCCACCTAGTTTGACCTAAGGAACTAGGAAGGGAGGAGAAGGGTTCTAAGAACCGTTAATTGACTCTGATGATTTATTGCCTATGGATAGGACTTATCTGATCATACTAGAGATTCTGTGTGGGTTCGCACTGGGTTACACCCCTTAGAAGTGGCAACGACCACGACTTCGGATTGGTGCCCGAGGAAACCTCGGTCTCCAATTGTCGGGATTGCCTTCTTTCAAAACCTGATTAGAGAGATTCAATTAAAGCCAAAGGATAGGATTAGGACGGGAAGAGAGAAAGAGAGTGGATGAGGCGAGCTTTTCTGCCAAGCTAACGCCAAGAAGACGAATGGGTGAATTCGGATGAGTATAGAATGAGAATTGGGAAAAGTCCGAGGTTAAGTGAATAGACAAGACTTAGTATCTGATGGTTTGAAGTTTGTGGGATTCGAAGAAGGTTTAAGCGTTTTGAGAGATATGCGAGCCACCTTAGAAGGGGAAAAAGGGGTTTTTGTTTGGAATGGGGTCGCACCCTGTGTGGGTTGCCTACGTACTCAACTCCCTGTTGAGATCAGACCTTACGTAGTTCACGGTTTTCGGGTTTTTGGAGATTTTGGGGTTTTGAAGGTTTTGAGGTGTTTGAGAGATTAGTCTGTGAGACGCTCGGGTCTGTGAGACATTTGGGGTGTTCTTGTAGTGGGAGGTATGAGATATCAAGATCTGTGAGACTCTCGGGTCTATGAGACATTTGAATCTTAAAATGGTGGAGAGATTGAGATGTTCGAGTCTGTGAGGCGCTCGGGCCTATGAGACTATGGAAGTTTGGAAGAAGTCTGGATTCAGGAGATGTTTTGAGTTTGGGATGCTTTGAGTTTGGATAATGATTTGAGTGTGTGAAACAATTAAAGTTTGGGTAGAGATCCCGGATTTGAGATTCTAAAAGGATTGAGGTTTTGGGATATTTTGAATTTAGAGTGAGATAATGATGGACTGAATTGTTTGGAGGAATGATTGTCAAAATTGTCTCTCTTAAGGTTTTTTTTAAAACCGAAAAATCATTTTTTATTGTAAAAGGGCGGATAATCCCGAGGGATTACCCTGTGTACCCCCTCGAACACGACACTTAATTAATGGTAAATGCCGAGGCTCGAAAGATGGGGCAATGAATTTATGCCGAAAAATAGGATTCAGAGAGAAGTATCATGAATGGGATACTCTCGGTCAAACCCTAATAACGTCTCTAACTCCCGGGTTTTAAACATTAAAAATCGAAAATACTGAAATCGAGCGGAAGGGAGTTAGACGATTCTAAAATCCCGGCTGCAACTAAGAAGGTCGTTACTTCCCTAGCACCCTGCCTTGTAAAAATCTAGGCTGCAATTAGGGGAGGTTTGTCACCCTAATGCCCCGCCTAAAGAGATCCAGACTGCGACAAGGGAAGGTTATAACCCCAGTGCCCCGCCTCGGATTTTTATTTTTGGGAAGGAAGACAGTGATGTTCTAACCATGGAGGAAATGCTTTGAAGGCGTTAGACATCTCCTGCTCCCCGAAAACAAATTATTTGGATTGAAAACTAAGTTAGAAAACTTTGAAAGTTGTTCGGAATTCTCGACGAAGAAACACTGATTTTGAGAAATGCTTTTAGGAGAAAACTTTCTATATATGTGAGAAGAACTTTCTGCAATAGAGAAGAGTTTTCTGTGATGTGAGAAGAGTTTTTCCTTTTTAAATTCCACAAAATGGTTTCTTTGAAAACTTGATGAGACTTGAATAAAATGATGGTTTTGAAATTCTTGGATTGAAAGGAATCGGGTTTGAATAAGGTGCTAGAGTTGACTTGACTTGGCTTGATTTGTATTGGAAGACGAGTCGAATCAACGTTCGGGTTTGACTTGATTTGATTTTCTGGTCAAGGTCAAAGCTTGGTCAAGGTCAAAACTTTGGTCAAGGTCAAAGCTTGGTCAAGGTCAAAGCTTGGTCAAGGTCAAAGCTTGGTCAAGGGTTGGTCAAGGTCAAAGCTTGGTCAAGGTTTGGTCAAGGTCAAAGCTTGGTCAAGGTCAAAGCTTTGGTCAAGGTCAAAGCTTGGTCAAGGTTCTGACTTTTGTGGAGTTGGGTTGATCTTTGTAAATTGGGTTGATCTTTGGATAATGGGCCGGTTTAAGGTATTGGGCCGACTTGAGGTCGGGCCAGGTCTAGATTCAGACCGGGCTTGGTAGAATTGGACCGGTCTTGTGGGCTTGGGTTTTGGTTCTTGGGCCTCGGGTTTGGGCTTCAGGTTTTGGGCCTTGGGTTTGGGCTTCGGGTTTTGGGCCTTGGGTTTGGGCTTTGCAATTGGGCCGAGAT
The DNA here is from genome assembly GCA_023374045.1 of Limonium bicolor. Taxonomy (NCBI): domain Eukaryota; kingdom Viridiplantae; phylum Streptophyta; class Magnoliopsida; order Caryophyllales; family Plumbaginaceae; genus Limonium; species Limonium bicolor. The sequence goes on from CM041782.1 coordinate 184,401,043, forward strand.
TGGGCTTTGGGCCGAGAGGAGTGTTGGGTTGAGTTTGGAGATGGGCTGGACTTTGGACTTGGGCCGATTTGAGCTTTTAGTTACAAGTGGGAAAGATGTATTCAAAATAAATCGAATTTCTTTTTTTTTGAAATGAAACATCAATTAAAAGAGAGACAACTCAATTGGAGGGGTTGAAAAATTGGAGGGATTTGAAATGAGAACCCTTAAGCTATAATCAACATTCCGAATTCTTTTTTTCTTTTCTTTTCCATTTTTTTGGGTAAAGTTTTTTAGTGAAATCAAGGATGGTTTGGGATAGGCTTTAGGAGTTTGGAAGGTATTATTCCCCACCAAGCAAATAGAAATGAGCTAGTTGTGGGGTACCTTCAAAGGCTTAAACAGAACTTCAAAGTTTGGAGGGTATTATTCCCCACAAAGCAAATAGAAATGAGCTAGATGTGGGGTACCCTCCAAGACTTATCATTAAAATGGGTAACCTAATGGGCTTTCTAGGGCTTAATGATAGAAAAACAACAAAGCTGAAGCAATAAATCGTAATGACAAGGATATAAAACTTTACATACTTAATGGGCAAATGAGTCGAATAATCATGGTGAAAAGACAAACCAAAGTCGACAAAAAAAGAAAAGAAAAATGTTGATCAAATTCCAGGATGATTAAATCAAAGGTCAAGCCGAAAGTATCTTTCCAAATCTTTAATCTATCGAAAGGGGAGTCTAATAAGATTAAGTTATGAAACTAAAATTTGCACACCGACTGTCAACTTTCCATGGTTCCAGATTTAAATCTCATATGCGCAAGTCCCGATCGCAAAACAAAAATAGCTACAGATTAAGCCAAATCGGTGCTCATTTTTTATAACTTTCTTGAACCAGAGGGGATCAAAATTCTTAACGAAAACGCAAGTGAATAATGAGCAAATGACATGCTCGCACAAGTCCGAGCAGATGACATCCACGAAGTCAAAATAAGCAGATACTAAGCATAATCAACGACATATCACACGCAACATCCCAGGAACGAATATGAATATACATGAATGGATTTAAGAGTTGCACAGGTTTAGATTGAATACCGAATAGGGAAGGATATCTCCTGCACAGAGACAAACAAACAAACTGGTTAGACTATGAAAGCTATTCGATAAACAGAATGGAACAAATGAACACTCAAAATGGAAACATAGGTCAAGATAGATCAAAAAACGATGTGTTTCCAGGCCAGACTCAAACGGTGTATGAGGAGCTCAAACTGAACAGAAGTACAAAACAAGCAAAATTGGTTCAGTTGTTAAACGAATCATATGAACATGACAAGATTGTGAGATAGTGTGTGAATCAAATATCTGCTCCAAGAGCATATGTAAATAGCAACGCGAGTAAGATCGTTCTCAGATTGTATCCAAAATGTGCCAAGAAACCCGAGAAAGTCAAACAAAACGAGGACAGAAACAAACGACAGGGCTGGGAGAGCTTTGAAGCCAAGACCCGCACAAGACCCCCCCGAAATCGGGTTGATATTAGGGCTACTCAGACTGGATTTCCCCGGATCCGTCGTGGATAGAGGAAAATGGAGAGCAGAGGGGCAACAACAGAAATAAAATCCCCAAACTCGAACAGGGTTCGAGCGCTTTGAACGAACAGAAATAGATAACTGAATGCAACGCGGGGAGGGGCCAATCGTTCTCAAATTGAAGATTTGCCCCAGTACTTCGTTAACACAGGTGGTCGTTTGAGTCCTAATGAGGAAACGAACTTCGGGCATTTGGATTTCGCGTGTTTGAAAGGAGGATTTTCTCCTATTTCCGGTTGTAGATGGGGATGGTCTTAGGCGGAGATGAGGATTTCAGGTGAATGATTGCTCCAGATGAGATTGTTGAGATGAACGAAGGAGGGTATTGGGAGGGGAGTTGAGTTCGCATTCGGAGAAGAGGATCGGCGACGAAGGATGAGTGGGTGTTGGGCGGCTAGTAGGGTACTAGTTTTTTGGACTTGGAGATCGACCAAGACTGGGGCAGATGAAGAGAAAAAAGAAAACTGAAGAAGAACCGAGGGAAGAAGATGAAGATGAAGGTCTACTGGTCTTGGTTTTTTCCAATCGAAGGAGTTAGATGGTCGAAGAGAGGAAAGAAGATTGATCGGGAAAAAGAATCAGTGTCGCCGCTGTAGTCTGAATAGTAGGGTTTTGCTGATGTTGTTTTATAATGAGAGGGTGGAGTTTAGGGTTTGATTTGGGTCCAGGTGGATTGGAGTGGAGTGGGCCTGCAGGTCCAATGCTTGAGGTTGTAATGGGTTTAAGGGATTGGGCTAGTCTAAACTTCATCAAATGTGGATTGGGTTTGTAAGATGTAAATAAGTGGGTATAAATGAAAATAAAAATGAAAATAACAAATGAAAATGCTAATGCTAAAAGTAGAATAAAATAAAATATAAGAAAAAGTGGATAGATGAATAAAAATAAAATAAAATAAAATAAATAGAATATAAACAAAACAAAATAAGATAGTAAAATAAGTGAAGGGGACGACCTTGAAACTGGATTGTCGATGGAAATTCATTTTCGAAGAATTGTGTTTTGTTCTGAAATGTTTTGAAAAAGATTAAAAAATGATGGTTTCGTTTTAGCACGCACGCTAATACGTTTTTGACAAAGAAAGGCGACGACCCCTCTTATTATTTCGGAATTTGCTTTATGGGGTGAGAATTTTTGGTGTCTACAGATGGCTCCCCTTGATTCAATTCTGCAAAACCTTTGCATAATTGGATCAAGGTTGACGGGGCGCCAAAAATTCTCACTACGGTTTTGTGATTTGATGGGATGCGATTGTGAGTGTATGAATGTGATCGAAAGTACGAGGACTTATGACGAGCCTCAGTTAGACCTCTTGACATCTAACCATAGGACTCATGACAAGCCTATAATGCAATTGAACGTACGAGGACTTATGACGAGCCTCAACTAGACCTCTTGATATCTAGCTATAGGACTTATGACGAGCCTATAATGCAATTGAAAGTACGAGGACTTATGACGAGCCTCAACTAGACCTCTTGATATCTAGTCATAGGACTTATGACGAGCCTATGATACTAACAATTAGATTGATTGGGGTGCACGAGGACTTATGACGAGCCTCAACTAGACCTCTTGACATCTAGCTATAGGACTTATGACGAGCCTATAATGCAATTGAAAGTACGAGGACTTAGGAGTGCCTCGACTGGACCTCTTGATATCCAGTCCTAGGGCTTATGACGGGCCTAGAATGCGATTGAAAGTACGAGGACTTAGGAGTGCCTCAACTAGACCTCTTGACATCTAGCTATAGGACTTATGACGAGCCTATAATACTTTAATGGAGTACCGTACTAGTAGCGTAATAGCTTCCTAGCAGGTGGGTGTGAAACGATCTTGCGCTAGTAGCGTAATAGCTGCCTAGTGAAGGGAAAAATGGCGAGACCGCACTAGTAGCGTAATAGCTGCCTAGCGGGTTATGAAATGAACGATCTCGCACTAGTAGCGTAATAGCTGCCTAGTGGCGGAAAAAGGGCGGGACCGCACTAGTAGCGTAATAGCTGCCTAGCGGGTTATAAAATGAACGATCTCGCACTAGTAGCGTAATAGCTGCCTAGTGGAGGAAAAAGGGCGGGACCGCACTAGTAGCGTAATAGCTGCCTAGCGGGTTATAAAATGAACGATCTCGCACTAGTAGCGTAATAGCTGCCTAGTGGAGGAAAAAGGGCGGGACCGCACTAGTAGCGTAATAGCTGCCTAGCGGGTTATAAAATGAACGATCTCGCACTAGTAGCGTAATAGCTGCCTAGTGGAGGAAAAACGGCGGGACCGCACTAGTAGCGTAATAGCTGCCTAGCGGGTTATAAAATGAACGATCTCGCACTAGTAGCGTAATAGCTGCCTAGTGGAGGAAAAACGGCGGGACCGCACTAGTAGCGTAATAGCTGCCTAGTGGGTGTGAAATGAAAAGTCGACCGCACTAGTAGCGCAATAACTGCCTAGCGGGTGTAAAACGAAAGGCGACCGTACTAGTAGCGCAATAGCTGTCTAGCAGGTGTAAAATGAAAAGTCGACCGCACTAGTAGCGCAATAGCTGTCTAGCGGGTGTAAAACGAAAAGTCGACCGCACTAGTAGCGCAATAGCTGTCTAGCAGGTGTAAAATGAAAAGTCGACCGCACTAGTAGCGCAATAGCTGTCTAGCGGGTGTAAAACGAAAAGTCGACCGCACTAGTAGCGCAATAGCTGTCTAGCGGGTGTAAAACGAAAAGTCGACCGCACTAGTAGCGCAATAGCTGCCTAGCGGGTGTAAAACGAAAGGCGACCGTACTAGTAGCGCAATAGCTGTCTAGCAGGTGTAAAATGAAAAGTCGACCGCACTAGTAGCGTAATAGCTGTCTAGCAGGTGTAAAACGAAAAGTCGACCGCACTAGTAGCGCAATAGCTGCCTAGCGGGTGTAAAACGAAAGGCGACCGTACTAGTAGCGCAATAGCTGTCTAGCAGGTGTAAAATGAAAAGTCGACCGCACTAGTAGCGCAATAGCTGTCTAGCGGGTGTAAAACGAAAAGTCGACCGCACTAGTAGCGCAAAAGCTGTCTAGCGGGTGTAAAATGAAAAGTCGACCGCACTAGTAGCGCAATAGCTGTCTAGCAGGTGTAAAATGAAAAGTCGACCGCACTAGTAGCGCAATAGCTGTCTAGCGGGTGTAAAACGAAAAGTCGACCGCACTAGTAACGCAATAGCTGTCTAGCGGGTGTAAAACGAAAAGTCGACCGCACTAGTAGCGCAATAGCTGCCTAGCGGGTGTAAAACGAAAGGCGACCGTAGTAGCGCAATAGCTGTCTAGCAGGTGTAAAATGAAAAGTCGACCGCACTAGTAGCGCAATAGCTGTCTAGCGGGTGTAAAACGAAAAGTCGACCGCACTAGTAGCGCAATAGCTGTCTAGCAGGTGGATGTGAAACGATCTCGCACTAGTAGCGTAATAGCTGCCTAGTGGAGGAAAAGTGGTGGGACCGTACTAGTAGCGTAATAGCTGCCTAGCAGGCGGATGTGAAACGATCTCGCACTAGTAGCATAATAGCTGCCTAGTGGAGGAAAAGACAGGACCGCACTAGTAGCGTAATAGCTGCCTAGCGGGTTGTGAATATGCATTGGATAGTGAATGAACTTTGTGGGTGAATGCAAATGCTATGCAATGTAAGATGGTTAAAATAAATGCACTGGTTGGATTGGGACTCCCTGTTTATGGATGTAGATTCTTTTTCTATGAGTTAATGGCTCCAGAGTTGCTTCAAAGCTTCGGGATGGCTCCGACATGGCTTCAAAGATCTGGGATGGCTCCAGCATGCTTTGATGGCTCCGGTATACGCTGACGGCCCCGGTGTGCGCTGATGGCTCCGGTATGCCCTGATGGCTCCGGTATGCGTTGATGGCTCCGGTGTGACCAATGGTCTCGGGGTGGTCGGTGGGTTTGATATGGTTGGTGTGTTTTTGATGGGATGTGATCATTCTGGAGGTTGGTGGGTTTTGATGTGATTGAAATGCTTCGATGTGGTGGGTAGATTTGGTTGATTTTTTTTTTGAAGTAGTTTGATGGCTCCAGCGATAAATTTATTGTGATTTGATGGTTTTTTTTTGGACTTTGTAGTGGGTGAATGTTTTGTTCATGGGTGAATGATGAAACGCAGTTGCATGACTTTATCGGTAGTTCCCTTCATTGTTGGAGGATTTCCATGGATGGCTCCGGGATGACCTTGTGTCGATTGAGCATGACGACGCTTTGGTTGGTTCACTTTGATGACACCGAGGGGAACGGGGAAGTTTTCGCCTTTGATGTGGTCGCACCCTGGATGGGCTGCCTACGTACTCAATTCCATATTGAGATCAGACCATACGTAGTTCCATATTCTGTGTGCAAGGCCTCGGTGATGAAATAGATCTGATGTGGATTTGAGATGGCTCCCGTATTGTTCTCGGACTGTTAGGATGCCCCCTGTGTAGTTCCAAGGATGGTTTTGAAGTATGAGAATGACTCTGTGTAGCTCTAGGGATAGTCTCAAAGTGTGAGAATGCCACCTGCATGGCTCTAGGGATAATCTCGAAGTGTGAGGATGGCTCCCGCATGGCTTCAGCTTGGCTTTGGGAGTGGTGTCGTTGAGACTCGAGTATGACATGGGATAACTCCAGGAAGATCTTTGTATGGCTTCGGATTGCCGCAGTTTCTGATTTCTTTTGATCAAAAGTTACGCTTCAACAACTGCAACTGAAGTTGACTTTCAGCGCGAGACTAGGCAAAGTTCTTACCGATCAGATGCTGATGATGAACTGGTTATGATGCATGCCGGTATTAAATACTGGATACGATGTAAAATGCATATGCAATTTTTGGAGAAAAGGTATGGCCCTATCTCTATTAATATGAGGTTTTCGAATATAAAACATCTTCGGTTCGATCTTGAGTGATTGTTGAATTGGAATGTGTGAATCACTTTCCTCTCATGGAGGGATGCGGGTCAACCTCTCGTGAGTATAGCTGTGTGTGCTAATGGTGTAATAATACTCTCAATGCTCGGAGCAGTATTTTCTTTAGAATTCTTTTTGAGGTTTTGGACTTTCCGATCCTCACAAATTTCTCACCTGCAATGGGGTAGGCTGTTTATGTGTGGTGCTTTAATCAAAGAGTCACTCGCACTCTAAAGACCTTGTGAGATAAGGTCACACTCATTCACTCATGGTCCCTTTGGGAAGACGGGACATGTTGATAACAAGTACAAAGCTTATGATTCATGTTTCAGATCCAGTACTTTCAGTTAACGCTCAATAACTTATGAGTCAGAGGTCTTTATTGGGTTATAACGGGGCTGAAAGGTACGATGTATGTCACACGGGACTGTGGGATTTATTTGGGAGTTGTGGAGCTTTTGTGCAATAGAAGACGTGTTTCGCCTTTGCCATGGGTGGAATGATTAGACGGGTTTTGATAACCTTTTATTGGTTTCTATGGGACATCATTGGTCCTTCTGATTTGGATTTCTCCTTCTTGCCTCTTCTGGTGTTCGATTTGAACTTTATTCTCATTTTGTTTTTTGGAATTGCATTTGGCTCATCAACTTTCTCAAGCATTCTCTACTTTGTATTTTGGCTTTCAGCATTGGAGTTGCATTGACTCATCGATCTTCTCGAACATTTTTGGTGTTCTTTTTTGGTGTTTGGCTTTGGAGTTGCATTGACTCACTGATTTCTTCAAACATTTCATTTGTTGTTTTTGTGGAAGATGGTGGGGTGGGGCCATGGCTCTGGCTCGTTTGAGATCCTCTATTGCAAGGGCAAGTAAGTATATGTACGGTGGCATGTTGTGGAGTTCGCAGAAAAAGGTTTATCATGAAAAGCTCAGCGGGGCTCACTAAGGGATTATGTTGAGGGCAGTTGAAGCTCTTTGGTTTTGTGGAGATTTTTGATCCTAAGTGCCTCGTCATTCTCATTAGTTAGAGATTGTTTTCTTACTATTCTCGGATCTTTATGAATCACAGTTAGTATCCTGTTTATCGACATTGATCTCACTTTCAATCATGCCTCTCCATGTGCTAAAGGAAAGCACAAGTCACTCGTGGTTTTACCTCCGTTGGATCTCTCTACCTTCCCTCATCGCTCGATAGATCGTCCAAAACACTCAATCGAAATTCAAGAGAAAATACCGCTCTTTGCACACTACTCACTTGGTTTGTGGTGCTAATTTTGATTGGACCCCAGTGTTCATTGATGGGTCGAGAGATTAGTGGTTCACGCACTCCGCTCAATCATTCTCTCAAGATTTTTCCCAAAGATGTCGTTTCGATACGAGAGCATGCAAACACGACTATCTACAATGCAATCTATTGTGGTAATATGGAATTACTATGTATAGGATGCATGAAATGATGAAAAATGAGTGGAGATGGTTGACTGATTTTTTTTTTTTTGATGCAATGCATAAGTGGTAAGGATACACCTAGTCTCGCTTGAGCCGGTTCCAGTTGATGGTCCATGAAATTCATCCCGTCAGTGTCGGCCCTGGATATGGTCTAACTGTTGGGGTTGTTGTCTGAGAAGTAACTCTCGAGTGAGGTCGGGTTGGTGATTGGCTCCTGGATTTTTTGAATTTTTAGGGAGGGACAACTCCCGCATGGTGGCCCAAGGATATGACGGAGACTGTTTTTTTTTATTTTTGGATGTATGATTTTTTGGATTTTGGGGAGTGACAACTCCCGCATGGTAGCCCCACGATATGATACTTTGAGATAGGGAAAAGTTTGAGCTCGGTTTTCTTTTCTATCCCTCTGAGATCGGGCTCTGGCGGTCGAGATATTGGGATGAAAGTGTGTGTGGTGTGGTAACAATGAAACACATGGTTATGCAATTTTTGAGATGGACATGACTCGTGAATGATTGATGGAATTGAAATGGCTGGAAGTGCAAGTGACTTTTTTTTGTGTGGAATGCAATGCATGTGTTTTGCTTTGTGCTCGGTTGCATTTGTTGGTGTTGTTTATTTAGGGGATACCTCCTGTAGATACCGTGAATTCTCGCCCCATAAAGCAAAGTTGATAAATGATATATAACTGTGAGGGGTCGTCCCTTATTCGTTCTTTTTACTATATGTGCATGCCAAAAGAAACCAAGTTTTAGAAAACAACTTTTGAAAACGTGTGTTTTCAAAGTGGTCGATTTTCTCAATATAAACTTTGACGCTCGGTCATTCGCAAATGAAACGGGGAGTGGGGAACCCTATACACATCGATCTAAGAAAATTCAAAGGGATGTATAAACCTATACATGTAATCTATTCAGAAATGGACGAGAGAGAAAAGAATCATAGGGGAAGAAGACCTATACATCATCAATCCTAAAAAAGTCATTAAAATGGGGAAGTGTTGAGCTGGGCTTCTACTGAACTCTTATGGTCCGTTGGGATTCTGGAAGACTGCTCACGCTCGGGCTCCTGGTTGGCTGCTCGCTCGTCTTCGGGTTCTTGACCGGCTGCTTGTTCATTTTAAGGCTCTTGCGGCGGAGCGATACTGTGATCAAGCAAAACGGGTTGGTGTTCTTCTGATTTTCAACAGTTTGAACTCGAATCAATGTTGCTGACCTTCATGTCGCTTGACTCGGGTTGGTACACCTCTGATTTTATATTTAAATGGTTGGTGTTAGTCTTCATGTCGCTCGGTAAGCTCCACGGGTTGGTACGCCTCTGATTTTTAGCTCGATCCGCTCTGACGAGGGAGATGAGGGGTATTCTTGAGAAATGAAAAGGTGAATGATCGAGCACAAAATCTTATGTGAAAATCCACCACTTTTGTGAAAACACGAAATGACTAGTACGCTCCACAGTAATGACCGCTGCTCTTGGAGGTGGGTAGAACTTCAAAAATAGCGGGTCACGACATGGGGACTAAATCATTTATTTTGAAATACGTTTATGAAAATCAGCTTTGAAAACTGTTTTCGAAAACTATTTTGAAATAACATTGGTGAAAAAATGTTGTTTGAAATTCGTTTGTAGAAAGTAGGTTTGTAGAAAGTAGGTTTTCGAAATCTATTTATGAAAATTGTTTTGGAATAACATTCTAAAGATGAAGTGGCAAGATTAAAACCGCAAATGTTTATGAGAAAAATTTGGTGGGATTTGAAATTAAACGAGCTCGTAAAACAGCTATAAGAGATGTGCAAAAGAGAATTCCGAACGTTTTGAAACAAATTGGTTTGAAAAAGTGGTTTGCACACATGTACATCATAAAGTAAATCGTGGCTATATTTGATGTGGAGCTGTAAGTGTTAATGTTGGGATAATCACTTTCCAGGTCAATTATGATTCTGTCTTACCGGGGGAACCGTCGTCCCTTCACTGTCATCTCTCGGGGTTTTTCTCTGCTATGCCCCTTGCGAGACACGTTATCAAGAAAATCCGGAGTGCTTAAGTTCAAAAGGTCAGGACACCCGAGATGATAAGGAAACATACGCCACGGCCAGTGATGATCCGACAACACCCCACTTTTCGGAAAACTCGGGGAAGTATTGTATGGGAACGGGTCTCTCGTCACCTGCACGGTCAAGTGTGTCTAAAGTCCAAATTATTCACTGACTACGTTGTGCCATGTATGGGTATCCGGTAAATACGGGATCCTCTATGGACGTATAGCGTGACATTGGGCTTTAGAGACACTCGTGGTGCAGGTGAACAATGGAGAACTGAGCCCATACAATCTTCAGGGTAAGGCAGAAGGACGGTCAGACAGGCGACATACAAAGGGGTGACTCCCATAAACCCGTCTTAGACACCGGATCAGGTAGCTGGACACTGAAAGCTCAGAGTTCACTATATGCTGGCTTTGACTCGGATAATGGAGGATTATTTTTGGATCATGAGCCCGAGGTGTTGATCGGAGATCGTACCGCCTCGTGGGTTTGTTCACTGAGAGAGTGACCCTAGCTCATGGGGAATCAACCGTGGACCGGTCGGGATCCCGTGACATCGTGGGTAAATCGGGTGACACAGAGGAATGCATGTCCTAAGCTACCCACCCATGCACCCCACAATCGCAATATAAATATGAAAGCAATAAATAAAGCAGATGAAGTTAGCACAACCTATTCACTAAGAGTTTTATCTTGAGATTAGTGATTACAAATTGGTTGTTTATTAACCTAATGGGAAGTTAGCTTCATTCATCCTAAGTGTCTCTTTCTAATCGTGAGCTAATTATTAACCCAATTGTTGTAATGTTTGTTGAGGATCTAATAAGTCCTATCTGTCCTCATCAGATGCACACTCTAAGTGTGGAGTAGAGTAATCCTAATGGCTTGAAATGAATCTCTTGAAGGTTTCGAAAGAAGTGGGGAATCCTGACAATCTTGAATGGAGTTCAGTCTTCCTTGAGTTTGAGAAAAACTTACTCAAGTTTTCCCCAGCAGAGTCGCCATTCTGTGGAGGGTGATTTTTCGGTATGAGGGGGGTCTATCTAAATATGGTCTGACTGAGAAGCCTAGATCCTAGAAATTGCCATTCTGTGGAGGGTGAAAACCCATTATTCTTGGCATCCCTCAAATACCTACTAAATCGTCCGTCTTTCCCAGAAAGCATAAAGGGAGTGCCAATGAACACTACACCCGCTCTCAATGGGCTCCACGCGGACTGATGCCTCTATAAGGCGGAATTGACTCGAGTCGCCACCTAGTTTGACCTAAGGAACTAGGAAGGGAGGAGAAGGGTTCTAAGAACCGTTAATTGACTCTGATGATTTATTGCCTATGGATAGGACTTATCTGATCATACTAGAGATTCTGTGTGGGTTCGCACTGGGTTACACCCCTTAGAAGTGGCAACGACCACGACTTCGGATTGGTGCCCGAGGAAACCTCGGTCTCCAATTGTCGGGATTGCCTTCTTTCAAAACCTGATTAGAGAGATTCAATTAAAGCCAAAGGATAGGATTAGGACGGGAAGAGAGAAGAGAGTGGATGAGGCGAGCTTTTCTGCCAAGCTAACGCCAAGAAGACGAATGGGTGAATTCGGATGAGTATAGAATGAGAATTGGGAAAAGTCCGAGGTTAAGTGAATAGACAAGACTTAGTATCTGATGGTTTGAAGTTTGTGGGATTCGAAGAAGGTTTAAGCGTTTTGAGAGATATGCGAGCCACCTTAGAAGGGGAAAAAGGGGTTTTTGTTTGGAATGGGGTCGCACCCTGTGTGGGTTGCCTACGTACTCAACTCCCTGTTGAGATCAGACCTTACGTAGTTCACGGTTTTCGGGTTTTTGGAGATTTTGGGGTTTTGAAGGTTTTGAGGTGTTTGAGAGATTAGTCTGTGAGACGCTCGGGTCTGTGAGACATTTGGGGTGTTCTTGTAGTGGGAGGTATGAGATATCAAGATCTGTGAGACTCTCGGGTCTATGAGACATTTGAATCTTAAAATGGTGGAGAGATTGAGATGTTCGAGTCTGTGAGGCGCTCGGGCCTATGAGACTATGGAAGTTTGGAAGAAGTCTGGATTCAGGAGATGTTTTGAGTTTGGGATGCTTTGAGTTTGGATAATGATTTGAGTGTGTGAAACAATTAAAGTTTGGGTAGAGATCCCGGATTTGAGATTCTAAAAGGATTGAGGTTTTGGGATATTTTGAATTTAGAGTGAGATAATGATGGACTGAATTGTTTGGAGGAATGATTGTCAAAATTGTCTCTCTTAAGGTTTTTTTAAAACCGAAAAATCATTTTTTATTGTAAAAGGGCGGATAATCCCGAGGGATTACCCTGTGTACCCCCTCGAACACGACACTTAATTAATGGTAAATGCCGAGGCTCGAAAGATGGGGCAATGAATTTATGCCGAAAAATAGGATTCAGAGAGAAGTATCATGAATGGGATACTCTCGGTCAAACCCTAATAACGTCTCTAACTCCCGGGTTTTAAACATTAAAAATCGAAAATACTGAAATCGAGCGGAAGGGAGTTAGACGATTCTAAAATCCCGGCTGCAACTAAGAAGGTCGTTACTTCCCTAGCACCCTGCCTTGTAAAAATCTAGGCTGCAATTAGGGGAGGTTTGTCACCCTAATGCCCCGCCTAAAGAGATCCAGACTGCGACAAGGGAAGGTTATAACCCCAGTGCCCCGCCTCGGATTTTTATTTTTGGGAAGGAAGACAGTGATGTTCTAACCATGGAGGAAATGCTTTGAAGGTTAGACATCTCCTGCTCCCCGAAAACAAATTATTTGGATTTGAAAACTAAGTTAGAAAACTTTGAAAGTTGTTCGGAATTCTCGACGAAGAAACACTGATTTTGAGAAATGCTTTTAGGAGAAAACTTTCTATATATGTGAGAAGAACTTTCTGCAATAGAGAAGAGTTTTCTGTGATGTGAGAAGAGTTTTTCCTTTTTAAATTCCACAAAATGGTTTCTTTGAAAACTTGATGAGACTTGAATAAAATGATGGTTTTGAAATTCTTGGATTGAAAGGAATCGGGTTTGAATAAGGTGCTAGAGTTGACTTGACTTGGCTTGATTTGTATTGGAAGACGAGTCGAATCAACGTTCGGGTTTGACTTGATTTGATTTTCTGGTCAAGGTCAAAGCTTGGTCAAGGTCAAAACTTTGGTCAAGGTCAAAGCTTGGTCAAGGTCAAAGCTTGGTCAAGGTCAAAGCTTGGTCAAGGGTTGGTCAAGGTCAAAGCTTGGTCAAGGTTTGGTCAAGGTCAAAGCTTGGTCAAGGTCAAAGCTTTGGTCAAGGTCAAAGCTTGGTCAAGGTTCTGACTTTTGTGGAGTTGGGTTGATCTTTGTAAATTGGGTTGATCTTTGGATAATGGGCCGGTTTAAGGTATTGGGCCGACTTGAGGTCGGGCCAGGTCTAGATTCAGACCGGGCTTGGTAGAATTGGACCGGTCTTGTGGGCTTGGGTTTTGGTTCTTGGGCCTCGGGTTTGGGCTTCAGGTTTTGGGCCTTGGGTTTGGGCTTCGGGTTTTGGGCCTTGGGTTTGGGCTTTGCAATTGGGCCGAGATTGGGCTTTGGGCCGAGAGGAGTGTTGGGTTGAGTTTGGAGATGGGCTGGACTTTGGACTTGGGCCGATTTGAGCTTTTAGTTACAAGTGGGAAAGATGTATTCAAAATAAATCGAATTTCTTTTTTTTTGAAATGAAACATCAATTAAAAGAGAGACAACTCAATTGGAGGGGTTGAAAAATTGGAGGGATTTGAAATGAGAACCCTTAAGCTATAATCAACATTCCGAATTCTTTTCTTTTTTTCTTTTCCATTTTTTTGGGTAAAGTTTTTTAGTGAAATCAAGGATGGTTTGGGATAGGCTTTAGGAGTTTGGAAGGTATTATTCCCCACCAAGCAAATAGAAATGAGCTAGTTGTGGGGTACCTTCAAAGGCTTAAACAGAACTTCAAAGTTTGGAGGGTATTATTCCCCACAAAGCAAATAGAAATGAGCTAGATGTGGGGTACCCTCCAAGACTTATCATTAAAATGGGTAACCTAATGGGCTTTCTAGGGCTTAATGATAGAAAAACAACAAAGCTGAAGCAATAAATCGTAATGACAAGGATATAAAACTTTACATACTTAATGGGCAAATGAGTCGAATAATCATGGTGAAAAGACAAACCAAAGTCGACAAAAAAAAGAAAAGAAAAATGTTGATCAAATTCCAGGATGATTAAATCAAAGGTCAAGCCGAAAGTATCTTTCCAAATCTTTAATCTATCGAAAGGGGAGTCTAATAAGATTAAGTTATGAAACTAAAATTTGCACACCGACTGTCAACTTTCCATGGTTCCAGATTTAAATCTCATATGCGCAAGTCCCGATCGCAAAACAAAAATAGCTACAGATTAAGCCAAATCGGTGCTCATTTTTTATAACTTTCTTGAACCAGAGGGGATCAAAATTCTTAACGAAAACGCAAGTGAATAATGAGCAAATGACATGCTCGCACAAGTCCGAGCAGATGACATCCACGAAGTCAAAATAAGCAGATACTAAGCATAATCAACGACATATCACACGCAACATCCCAGGAACGAATATGAATATACATGAATGGATTTAAGAGTTGCACAGGTTTAGATTGAATACCGAATAGGGAAGGATATCTCCTGCACAGAGACAAACAAACAAACTGGTTAGACTATGAAAGCTATTCGATAAACAGAATGGAACAAATGAACACTCAAAATGGAAACATAGGTCAAGATAGATCAAAAAACGATGTGTTTCCAGGCCAGACTCAAACGGTGTATGAGGAGCTCAAACTGAACAGAAGTACAAAACAAGCAAAATTGGTTCAGTTGTTAAACGAATCATATGAACATGACAAGATTGTGAGATAGTGTGTGAATCAAATATCTGCTCCAAGAGCATATGTAAATAGCAACGCGAGTAAGATCGTTCTCAGATTGTATCCAAAATGTGCCAAGAAACCCGAGAAAGTCAAACAAAACGAGGACAGAAACAAACGACAGGGCTGGGAGAGCTTTGAAGCCAAGACCCGCACAAGACCCCCCCGAAATCGGGTTGATATTAGGGCTACTCAGACTGGATTTCCCCGGATCCGTCGTGGATAGAGGAAAATGGAGAGCAGAGGGGCAACAACAGAAATAAAATCCCCAAACTCGAACAGGGTTCGAGCGCTTTGAACGAACAGAAGAAATAGATAACTGAATGCAACGCGGGGAGGGGCCAATCGTTCTCAAATTGAAGATTTGCCCCAGTACTTCGTTAACACAGGTGGTCGTTTGAGTCCTAATGAGGAAACGAACTTCGGGCATTTGGATTTCGCGTGTTTGAAAGGAGGATTTTCTCCTATTTCCGGTTGTAGATGGGGATGGTCTTAGGCGGAGATGAGGATTTCAGGTGAATGATTGCTCCAGATGAGATTGTTGAGATGAACGAAGGAGGGTATTGGGAGGGGAGTTGAGTTCGCATTCGGAGAAGAGGATCGGCGACGAAGGATGAGTGGGTGTTGGGCGGCTAGTAGGGTACTAGTTTTTTGGACTTGGAGATCGACCAAGACTGGGGCAGATGAAGAGAAAAAAGAAAACTGAAGAAGAAGCCGAGGGAAGAAGATGAAGATGAAGGTCTACTGGTTTTTTCCAATCGAAGGAGTTAGATGGTCGAAGAGAGGAAAGAAGATTGATCGGGAAAAAGAAAGAATCAGTGTCGCCGCTGTAGTCTGAATAGTAGGGTTTTGCTGATGTTGTTTTATAATGAGAGGGTGGAGTTTAGGGTTTGATTTGGGTCCAGGTGGATTGGAGTGGAGTGGGCCTGCAGGTCCAATGCTTGAGGTTGTAATGGGTTTAAGGGATTGGGCTAGTCTAAACTTCATTCAAATGTGGATTGGGTTTGTAAGATGTAAATAAGTGGGTATAAATGAAAATAAAAATGAAAATAACAAATGAAAATGCTAATGCTAAAAGTAATAAAATAAAATATAAGAAAAAGTGGATAGATGAATAAAAATAAAATAAAATAAAAAATAGAATATAAACAAAACAAAATAAGATAGTAAAATAAGTGAAGGGGACGACCTTGAAATTGGATTGTCGATGGAAATTCATTTTCGAAGAATTGTGTTTTGTTCTGAAATGTTTTGAAAAAGATTAAAAAATGATGGTTTCGTTTTAGCACGCACGCTAATACGTTTTTGACAAAGAAAGGCGACGACCCCTCTTATTATTTCGGAATTTGCTTTATGGGGTGAGAATTTTTGGTGTCTACAGGTAGTTGATTTAATATGTTCATTAACATATTTATAAGGTATATATATGACCTTTAGGTCTTATACAAATTTATCCCAAGCTTAGAGCACGTTTTTGCTCATATTGCCTTTAAGTATTTTCTTGTGTTTTATTTGGTTTAACTGTCTACCAAAGTTTCCTAAGGACTTAATTAGCCTTATTAAATCATAATTGAATATTAAGTCTTGGTAGGCTCTTTGGGTCCTAACCAAGTTCACTCATAGCTTAGAGCATGTTTTTGCTCAAACTGTATCTTAGTGCTTTATTGCATTTACTATGGTTTAAATTGTTCACTGATGTTTCTAAGGCACTTTTTAGCCTTTACATACCATAGTTTAAATGTTTAACAACATATCAAGGTTTGGGGTATTTCAATCTACCCCCCTTAAAAGAACTTCGTCCTCGATGTTTACACTTCCCACACATCTTGGATTAGAATACGGGGATTACTTATAGAAATAAAACTTCCACAGCCAAACACACTTCACATCACAACCTCGGACTTAATGGTCCGGGTACATATATACATCCATACATAACATAACATATTCACTTGATAACCTCGGACTCAATGGTCCGGGTATCTTAACAACATTTACACATACATAACAACCCTTAGACTCTCTAGTCCTAGGTAACATAACAACCTTTAGACACATAGGTCTATGTAACACATCACATTTAGACTCATAGGTCTTAATGGCATACACTTTAGGAAATCCAAGTCAAAACAACATTTATTACACATACCACACAACATGTCATAGCATGTATAGCAATCAAAAATATTTTTGATATACACTGTGATCCCGCAGAACCTGGTCGCGATGGACACCTTCCGTCCCCGTGCCTTTGGGAGATCAAAACAATCACTTAAATTTAAAATTTCCTTGTGAGGTTAAGTAAGAGAACTTTAATTATGTAAAGTATCTATCAACGTTTTATAAATACCAATTGAAAATCCTTTTGAAAACACACACAACTCCAAGTCCAACTTAAGCTCTTTGCTTCTTTTCTTAGCGTGGTTATTTGTGACCACTTATAGGGAGTTTCAAGAGTCATCCAACCCTGATGTGATCAGCATCAGTGTTGAACTATCCCTCCACTCCAATTTGTGTTCGGCTTCCCTTGATCGCATGCAAATCAAGTTCCACTTCCCACTTCATTTTCAAGCATCAAATAAATCACTCATTTCCAATTTTCTATCTTTTAAATCATTCTAGCCATGATCATAACATCTCCAATGGATAGGACTCCGCCTATCAGTTACCTCCATTTACTTTAATGTTGTTACCTAGGGAATCTTATTCTCACTAGGTTCTATGTCGGTATCATGCCCTTTCATGAATCACTATATAGTATATATATACACATATATTTTATCAAAATACAACACACAGTTTCACATTTATACACTGTCGGGGTTTGTTCCCCCGGGAGTTTCTCTACTCCCACACTTGTACTATCACTCACAACTGTTAATAAATCAACACACTTATCACAATGGTATTCACATCTTCTGTGCGCAATTACCACAATTAAACCATGAATGAATGTGTATGTTTACGTAACACACACACCAATCATCAAAACCATAATTTTGTGCTATGCACAATATAAGTCACATACACTACGTACACTTGTACGGTAATATACACTAAGTGGTTTTGCGCTCTACCCCCCTTAAAAGGGATTACGCCCACGTAATCAATCACTAAACATTGGCTTAAAATGTTCTGCCGTCGTGAAGTGTTTTAACTTCCACGCGGTCTATTACACAATGGATTCTGATTAGAGGATCTTAACCATATTGGCGGTTTAGTTCCTAAACCAAGAATTCTCATTGGAGTTTGTTTAAACTCTTAGTTGGTTTCGATTCTGGCCTGTTAGGCTTCTAGGCGTTAATAATTAGCCATTCACTCATGTTCACCATGTACATTCAACACTTGAATCACTGGCTCACTAGTTTCTGCTGCGAAACTCTAATAACTGTAGAGCTTAATTGCCCCATTTGTTATTCTTACTGTATTGTACATCCCCAATTGTCACCTTCATCTTGGTAACAATGGTTTCTCAACCGACGCGTGGTATCTCTTACCGTTAGCGAATTCGGTGAGTTATAAACTTTCTATCCACTTCCATAGTAATTTACTGTATATACAGCTGTGTATTTCACAATGATTGACTTGTTTCCTTCCGACTTACTGTCGGTTGAGATTGAGCTACTACCTAGTATGTAGTGCTCTCTCAGCTATTTACAACATTTGTGGTATATTCCATACCGCTATTTGGCAGTTAGTGCTACTGTAGTCACTTACTGTTAATCATGCCTCCACATTTGGTTTTGTACAAGTACTCTTTTATTGGTGCGGCTTTGCATTTCTTATGCATCGGCCATTATAACATTATTCGTCCACAATTAACATGTTTCCAATTCCTAGCTATCCCACTCGATCATTACTGCGCCAGCGCAATACCAAAATACTCAGTCATACAGAGTGCAGAGGCGTAAACTCTTGACAGTAAATCCCTTATGCGATTGCAGTAGGAATTCACACTGAGTTCCTTATCACATAGTACCGACCATTGGCTTATTGCCCAGTCTGTGTATCATCACTTGCTTGCATGTCCATTGAGTTTAACTCATAACTGGTCTTATCTGCCCACATTATTACTCAATAACATTGATACAACGGTCGCCAGCTGCGAACCGTGCTCTTACCCATTGCATAACAATAACTTACATGGTATTTACTGTCACGTTAACTTCCACACATATACTTACATTATTCACATCATGGTTCGTCATCATTTGGATGACTACCCAGTGCTCCTTGAGCGTTGCCCATCACACATTTAGCGTCCCACACGTACGGTGGTTGCTATTAGACTTATTACCCTTCCGGTCTTCCCAAGTGGTAGTAACCATATTGGTCCACCCTTAACGTATTTCTTGAACTACCGCTTCTGCGGTCTCACAATATCGAGAGGTATCCCCACTCTTAATGCAGTGGTTCGTTTACCACTCTATTTACTTGTATCACATAAACTTCTATAATTAACTCAAATTTACATAACATATCTTGCTTATGGCTTATAAGCCTTGCTGCCTTGAGCTCCATGACAAGGTCGTTGCATTCCGTTTCCTTTCATGGGATGCCCCTTAGGTTTGTCAGTCCGTCTCCTGACAACTTATGTCTAAACTGGGTGTTAGTTTCAATCCTTGTGTTTCTGTCATGCATTTCATTCAACAATTGTTGATGCGAACACCCTTCAAGGATTGCTCCTGGGTGTTGCTAAGTTATGCCATTACATTTGGCCCACACTTATTGGTATATTTAGTTAGCCACGCCGTTTTGCGTTCTTAGCTGGCTTATCATCTCCTTCTGTGAAGATCAGCATTTCCTAGTAGTGTAGGTACTCATTCTGGGAGTTTCATCCCGTTCATTGCACATTAATATGTCCACGTTAGGCATCTGCTTGCCATGTACAAGTTGGGTCACCGTTCCAGCTAACATGTTTATCCCTGAGGATCCTTAAGATGTATACGATGTCTTTACATTACAGTTAGTGCACTTCGCACCTCCTGACTCTTAAACATTTCCTTGAAATGAATTCACTAATCCTTTTAATCTCGTTAACTTGATTAGGTTCCTTTACTTCAACCATTCCTTGCAATCCTTAGCTCTTGTTTGATTTATACTGTTGACCGTAGACGGAGTCGACTACTTCCCGTGTTTCGGACTCCACTCATATACATATGTGGGGTACCATACTGATACATTGCTACCTACCCAACTAACCCATAAGTAGGTCTGTCAGGCCCACAAGCTCCTATCGGAGTGCGGTCGTCCCACAATTCAGTTGGTACACTCGTAGTGTCCGTCACACGCCTAGGTGAAGCATTCTGTTGTCAACTCCCTTATATTGTCCCGTGACAATATTCATTCCTTGCTTCCCGAACTTAATCGAGGGAAAGTTTACCCATTTTGTATCCTCGTCAACTGTCCTTGGTTTTACTGGTTTGGTTTAAAAGAAGGTTAGAAAGAAGTGTTGGTTTGAAAGAAATCTGGTTTTGAAGGAAAAGGGTTTGAATAAATCTGGGTTGAAAGAAAATTTTCATGGTTTCACAACATCTTCTTACCTTAACCAAGTCTAGCTTCTTGCTGACTGGTGTATTTACAATTACAGAGGTTAGGCTATCAAGCCCTTCCATGGTCATAATGATCCCGTTTAACTTCATGGTACTTTACTAAGTACCCTGTGGTGGTTATAAATTTCCCGAATAGCCCTGTTATAGCAGCACTTGCTATGGCAAGTGCGCATGCTAACTGGCTATCGGTTCAACACATACTGGTTGTGGTATTTTTTTACCCATACTGTCATCAGTGGCCTTGTTGGCCCTCACTGATCTTACTGCCTTGATAATAACTCTTCTAGGTGACTTCTCACCATCTTCACATGACGATCATCAACTAGGGTGTTTCCCATTCTGGGAGACCCCTTTTTCTTAGTATTGTATTCTCTTTGTAGCCCGTTCCACGTATTTGGGCACTACGTTGTAGTTCCCTTGTCGGTTGGTATACCGTTGGTGTATTATTTATCAACTGTGGTTCCGTAGACACTCGTCTCGGGTTTTATTAATCCATTTCGTGCCTGTTGCACGGTTGGTGCGTTGCAAGTTGGTTATTCTCGACTGCTTAGCATGTCGACCTAGGTTGCCGGAAATTCTATTCTTCTATACACAAGATTCTTCATTCTTCGCTATTAAATGCGGTTAACATTGTTCAGATGGAGACCGTCTCCGGGATTCCCACTTTTCGGGATCTACCGTATGACAGGTTCTCCATACCTTTAGAGGTACTTAATAACAGCCAGATCGGGTATTCCCGAGTAAGAGAGGACTTTCATCTCTCTGGCGTTGTTTCCCCAAGTTATAAACAGGGATTGTGGAGGGCGGGAAGGATATTGTAGGTTTCCAGTACACACTCGTAATACCTAACTGGCGTATTTCTCACGCTATCACTCAACCCTTAACCCAAAGTACTAAAATCCTAACTCGGTACTTCCTAAGCTCGGTAATTCAGTCATCAGAGTGATACTTCGCTCTGATACCACTTTTTGTAACACCCCATCCAACAACAACACATAACAACATTCTGCAGCGGAAAATATACTACTTCACATTACTTAACTCGTTGGTGTTACACGCCGTTAACCACCCACGTGGCTAACAAGGCTATTACATAAACATTGTACCGGTCTGATGGACTAGATTCCCGAGCGACTACACATTACTATCCCTTTCCATTAACAACAAAACATACACATACCTTCCAACTGTACCGAGTATTTACAAACTGATGCTGATAACAACTTCGGTCTTGCTACACCTACTGTATATATACAACTTACATGATTACCCATGTACAACGACTACCCCGTCCTACTCTCGAACGGCTTCCAGCTCTTGTACCTGAAATAGGAAACGAAGAAAGGGTGGCCCCCAAGGGGCTCAGCACCTTTGCTGGTATGGTACCCGCAGCCCACATGCTACCGGGCCACGCACAACTAATTGTCGTCTTAGCATGCGATTGATTATATTTAATCATGCATGCAACTGTAAACACACAACACATAACTTTTGCCTCATTGGGCTCAACAAACGGGTAAATATCCTTACTTGATAAGTCACTCATGGTATTCATTATCCCTAGAGTGTTCCTCCTCTAATGGAGCTACTTCCTTAATAGACGACACTTACCCTTAAATCGGTTATCCTTAAACGCCTCTTATCACAAACTGGGATTCATTTCCATGATCCACACACTCATATCTTACAACATATATCATTCCTCACATAACAAACATAACAACACATTTCACGTTTCGACGTGCACATGATAACATCGCAACAGGAATTGCATTACAACAACATCACATAACATAACGGGAACGGTCCTCTTAGGAACCGACCCAAACATAGTTAAGTCACTGGTGAGCCTAGAGAATGGTGTCCACCCTCATGGTAAGCTCGTTATACAATAACAACAACACTCATTACCGTCCTAATAGCCGACGAGTAACTTAGTTAAGATGGTTCGGGTTTGGAGGCCCGAACACACCACACAACACATGTTCCCCCTAAACCGATCATAAGTCAGAATAGCTAAGCTTTGGAATAAGCTAATGGGAGATCATAACCCGTGAGGGAAACAACCATAACAAAGAGAAGGGTAAGGCTCATAAGGATACCCTCTCCCAAACAACGCGCGACCGGCCAAACCGGATTCCTCACCACTGTTAGTACATACTTACTTTAGATATTAGTTAGAACCCCACTATGGAGTCAATCATAACTACACACTTTACAGTATTACAACTGGTTAAATACACAAGGGAAATCCCTACATTCCATACACATATCACACAATTAACACACGCATAGCCGTGGTTAGAACGTCCCATGGTTCGGGTCGTTTTTAATCCGAATACCAACTCTCATGTGATCCTAGACTCATTAACTAAGGTTAACACTTCCGAGGTTAAATGTATCGGAACTAGACACGTCACATATATGAATTGTTGTAAACTCATTACATGTTTTATCTTAAACAACTGGCAAACATACAGAAAAACACATTGGCATACAAGCCGGTGTAATCCGGTAGGACACGGGTTGCAAGAAACCATACCTGTCCCCGGAGTCCATTTTACCATGTCCACTTACGTTCCTCGAACAATTCTCGAACAACTGGCACATTAAAGTTACCTTCATTAACGTTGGGGTAATATGTTTGTGTAACGTCGAATGACCATAGTTAACCCCGTTTACTAGTTACAAATCTTTACATTTTAACTGTTTCACTCTTTCACTTTACTTCAACTTTTCACCCACCAAATTGTTGACTATAACTCACCTGACATGTCTACACAACCTTATAACATCATATCCATCAATCACCATCATTAGACATCTTTTAATAACCTAAAACCATGTTTTTATATGGTCCGGGACTTGGTCCTCTTCTTAAGTCCCGGACCATATGCTAACTCAAGTCTCGGCCTTTTAAAATGGGGTGGTCCGGGACCTTATACAAGGCCTAAGTCCCGGACCACATCCTTATGTGACTCTCGGCCTATTTTACACCCCTGGTCCGGGACTTGAACCATGACCTAGGTCCCGGACCAAAGCTACAGACTTGGTAAAATTGCATTTTTCAAACCTTGTTGCACTATTTCTCCACCTCCATTAATTACCCAAACTTCATACATGAACTTAGGCATATTCTAATACCAAAATATCACTTTGATTCTCCTTACAACATTGTCTTGTTTTTTTTTTTTTACATAATTTTGGGCCGTCCGACCCACCGTCCGACCCACAGCTGGGTCGGACCGTTCCAGAAACTTTTCCCGTCTTTTAAATACACATGTCCGACCCATGTCCGACCCAACCATCTGGGTCGAACCATTCCAGAGACTTCAACAAGTGACTAAACAGAGCTGTCCGACCCACAACTGGGTCGGACCACTGGGTCGGACAACATCAGAGTTTGTCCAAATTTTGTCAAATTTTCTCCAAACTTTTCCTCAAGCCTCCTAATGTGTTCTAACATCATTTGGCACTTCAAACACACCTTTAGTCATATGCTAAACTCTTTAAATCACTCACCAAAAGCATCTTATCATTCACAAATTCCTTACAAAATTCCTAGCACTTGGAATGTTTTCTCCTTAAGATTTCTAGGTGGTATTTCACCTATAATGACCACTATACCAAGGTGTTTCCTCTACACCTTAACATCACCTCTCAACTTCTTTTCTTACTAACTAAATCTCCTTTTTGACATCTTACCTAAACATCAACATTCCTAAACCTTGAACAAACTTCTTCAAGACTTAAATACATTCTCAAACACTCATTGAATTCCTAGAACTTCCAAGATAATACCTAAATCCTTGTATCACTCTAAATCACCTTAAAACATGTTTTCTTTCTTAGTAAAACATTTATCCTTTAACACTTCCTAATTCACCAGAACCATTTAAAACACTTAGAACTTCTTACACATTTTCCCAAATTTGGCCATAGCTTCTCTTGTATATACTCACATCCAAACACTTAGGTTTTTACCTTATTTCATTCAAGAACACCCAAAATCCATCAAACACATTTTATACACAAACTTCACACATTTAGCACTACATCACAATATAGTCCATAAGCTTAAATTGCTTGGCGCTTAGGCCCTTAAATAACATGGCTCTTAGGCCCTTAAATACGTTAAACTTAAACACTGAATCTCCCACATATATATTGCCTTTAACCTGCAATTACATACAACAAGACATATGTTCTTTTACTAGTCTCTTGAGAACACTTTACTAAGTTATTCACCATTTTCTCTTTAGGTAGTTTTAACAAGCATTATAAGCTCATTTCTCCTAAGGCATTATACCACATTAGGTTAGTATATTTACCTCTTTTCCACTCAAACTTCTTTCCTGTTCCCTTATAAAACCGGCAAGGTATTTGACTCCTTGTCAACTACTAAACAATATACAAGCAATGAAATGAGTATACAAGCTTCAAGCTTAAACTCATTGTAAACCCTAGGTTTACATTGTTTCAAAAACATTAATGTAGTTGTTTTACCTTGATCTTTGAAGAGAGTTTGAATATCTATGAAGAGAGGACTCCACCTAGTCCATGAAAGGTTGGAATGAAGCTAGAATAAAGTCACACCAAGAGCACCATTAATGTGCAATTTCGGTCAAGGCAAAAACATGAAGGAAACTTGATTTTTCTTTGAGATTCCTTACCTAGAAGCAAAGGTGATCAACAAGGCATAAAAATATAAGCTCAAGCTCCTTCCATGGAAGTTCTCCTTGGCACCGAAATGGTGGTTTTGATGATTTGAAAAGACAATGTTGTAGAGCTTGCTCCAACTAAGAGAACGGTAGTCTCGGAATTAAATTCGGAGCATGGAGTCATAAGTTACAAGTGAAGGAAGATGAAGAATGAGATGGTGCTGTTGGAAACCGATGGAGAGAGGAGGAAGAAGATGGCTACCGTGGGAAATGAAAGGAAAGAAGAGAATGAGGAGGTAAGTTTGCTTTTGTTAAGATATTTATGTATAAAGCAAAATAGTACTTTACTTTAAGCTTTACTTTACTTATTTGATTTCTTTTACAAGTTGGTGACTCACACCTTGAAAAACCGTCCCCCATATATTTAGAAGGGTATAATAGTCTTTGTTGACCAATTTAATTACTTATAACAACATATGTTACAAACTAGCTTATAAAAGTTACTATTCATAAAAACAAGGCACATAGAAGTGAAATTTTTGATTTCCCATTGATATAGACTTCCAAATGTGATACTATATAGTACAAATGTTAATTAAAGAGTAATGATGGACATCTAGCCATACAAAACTCATTTACAAGACAATTTTTCAAAAACGTGCTTTAAGACTCCTTAAAGCACATTTTGTGTTTTAACTTGTTTTCAA
The DNA here is from genome assembly GCA_023374045.1 of Limonium bicolor. NCBI lineage: Eukaryota > Viridiplantae > Streptophyta > Magnoliopsida > Caryophyllales > Plumbaginaceae > Limonium > Limonium bicolor. The sequence goes on from CM041782.1 coordinate 184,426,849, forward strand.
GCTTTGTTTTCTTTGGTGGTTGATTTAATATGTTCATTAACATATTTATAAGGTATAAATATGACCTTTAGGTCTTATACAAATTTATCCCAAGCTTAGAGCACGTTTTTGCTCATATTGCCTTTAAGGTATTTTCTTGTGTTTTATTTGGTTTAACTGTATACCAAAGTTTCCTAAGGACTTAATTAGCCTTATTAAATCATAATTGAATATTATTAAGTCTTGGTAGGCTCTTTGGGTCCTAACCAAGTTCACTCATAGCTTAGAGCATGTTTTTGCTCAAACTGTATCTTAGTGCTTTATTGCATTTACTATGGTTTAAATTGTTCACTGATGTTTCTAAGGTACTTTTTAGCCTTTACATACCATAGTTTAAATGTTTAACAACATATCAAGGTTTGGGGTATTTCAGATGTAGACATGGTGTAGACAAGATGCTCCTGTTGTACTATATTATGATGATTAAAATGTGGTCGGATTGTATTTTGAAAGGATGTTGTTGTCTACTTATACCACCTTTTTTTTACTGTTCCACTGATGAAGTTCTCTTCATGTTTCAATCCTCTGAGCACCTGTCTGATGAATAATAAAGTAGTTCAGTATTAGGTTATTAAAGGATGTCTCAAATTGCTTGTTCTGCTTTGCTGAAAGGCTTATAGCTCATATTTTAGTGTTGTTTAAGTGTCCTCTTCTTTTCCAACAGCAGCTGTACAATTGACATCAACCTGATTTAATGCAACTAGATACTACAGCAGTGTGTATTACAATTGACAGAAATCTGTTTGAACAAAGAGTTGATAACCAGCAATGGATCTGTAACAAATAACCTACAGTGGTTGATTCTTTCATGGCAATTACCAGCAGCAGTAGCAGTTCTTTTTTTTTCAGTTTCAGCAGCAGTAACTTCTTTTATCAAGCTTCCTTTAATCAGTTACAACAACAGCAGCATTTAGGGATTCAGATTCATTAAAAATGCACTACAACAGCAGTTCTTTTATTCAGTTACAACAGCAGTAGCAGTAACGGATTCAGTTCGGAAAAATTGCATTACAACAGCAGCAGTTCTTTTATTCAGTTACTACAACAGCATCAGTAAGAGATTCATATTCATTGAAATAGCACTACAATAGAAGCAGTAGCAGCAGTTTCTTTAACCAGTTACAACAGCAGCAGCATTAAGGGATTCAGATTCATTAAAAATACACTACAACAGCAGCATTAGCAGTAGTTCTTTTATTCAGTTACAACAGCAGCAGCAGTAACGGATTCAGATTTGGAAAAATTGCATTACAACAGCAACAGTAGCAGCAGTTCTTTTATTCAGTTACTACTACAGCAACAGTAACACGCTACTGTCACACCTGCTGCATTTCCTTTTATCCAAACAGAAACCTGCTGCATTTCTTTTTATAATAACAACAATCTGCTGTTGCAATCAAATAATCTGAAACATAATTCAAGTTAACTCAAGAAGCAACCTGCCTGTTTAATCAATAACAACATGCTGTTACAGGTATTATTTCAAAAGACATGACCCACTACACATAAAGATGTCCAAAAAGGATTTACTGCTTATAGACAACTACACTCTCCAGAATAAAGCGACCATATACAATTCACATAATCTCTCAAAAACGGAATTAGTAGTCATAGACTACTATGCCTAATAAAACCAAAAAAGGACCACTTCACATAGAACTACACCCCAGTTGACCCCTCCCCATCAACTCTTATTCTCTTTCCGGATGAACTTGCATGTGCTTCATCATTCTTTTCTTCTGTCTGAGCCCGTTTTCCAGCTACTTTTTTTCCTTGTCCAGACTGTAATGGTGGAATGTTTACAAAAGTATAATAAGCATATAGGTGCAATATACATAACAGTGGAACAAGCTTATAAGTAAAAGATGTATAAAATATGAATAAGCTTATACCCTTAAATCAATAAACTTCATTGCAACTGGTGATATGCTATTTTTCCATTTCTGTACATCTTCCTCCCTTTTCTCCAATTTTACCATGAGTTTTCTTCTGATATCCTCAAGCAATACTAAATGGGTTTTTCTCTTGCTTCACCTGAGAAGTAGCCACCTTCTTGGACATGCTTTAACGCACCAGTTTCGTCCTCATCTAGGACACCCTTGTCAACTACATCTCCCACAACATCATGTACTTCGTCATCATCTGGCCAATCGTTTTCATCAGCATTGTCATGCCAAGAATCCTCACTGAGTTGGCTTTCCCTTTTCTCACAGCAATCGTTTTTAGATTCTGGATTACACTGTTCATCGAGGTTTTCAGTATTCTGATCTTGAGTTGGCTAAAAAAGAGGAGCTTGGGGTTAAATCAGCAGCATCTAGTGACACAACAAGAATCTCTCATTACAATCAAAACAAATAAAAATCTGTTATTGCACTTACCAGCAACAAAAGACAAAAAATTATTTGACAGTAGTTCATACGGGCCCCAAGAAAGTTTCGGAAACAACAAAGTACCACTGTAAAAAGTCTATGTCGTTGGATAATGAAAATAGTAATGTGTAGACCGACAGACATAGTTATCAGTATGGTTGTCCTGGTACATACATTTGTTCTTTTATTTCATTTCAGCGCATAAAAACAAGCTGAGAAAGAATTGTCCGATTTCTAGTAAAGCTGGATTAATGTCTTGCTCAATGTCAGTGCAATGTACATCTACCTCAGTTAATGCAACTAGATACAGCAGCAGTGTGTATTGCAATAGACAGAAATCTACTTGAACAACGAGTTCATAACCAACAACGAATCTGTAACAAATAAACTACAGTGGCTGATTCTTTCATTGCAATTACCAGCAACAAAAGACGAAACACATTCACCATAACTGGTCGTTACACTGGAGCGCAAGAAGAGAGTTATTTTGATTTGGGAATAGCAAATAAAGAAACACATTCACCGTAACTGGTCGTTACACTGGAGCGCAAGAAGAGAGTTATTTTGATTTGAGAATAGCAAATTCAGAAACACATTCACCATAACTGGTCGATATACATAAACACATTCACTGTAATTGGTCGTTACACTGGAGCAAATACAGAAACACATTCAAACGACAATGCAGAAATTACCAGTCCAAATAAGAACATACCTCCATGTGTGCAGTGCTTGCATCCACGAGATGGCTTTAGTTCTGTCTCTGATGAGTGCGAAATATGAATGGTTCTAATGGTCTTTAATGTCTAATGTATAACGCTTGGATTGATACTATTCCACACTTATCTTGCGTTTTTCTGTGGTTTGTTGTTTGTTAAGGCTTGATACACTTTTTCTATGTTAAATGCAGAGAAAAGCCAAGGAAACACTAGATTAACTCACAAGGGAGGTAATGCAACAAACGGGGGTCGAATCGGAGTCAAAATGAAGAAGTTAGAGGATTTTTAAGGTGTGTCCGAGCTTGTGTCCGAACTTCCAAGTTCGGACGCAAGTCGAGAGTTTTGTATGCTGCGCTTGATGGGATGTCCGAACTTCGGTCCGAACATCGAAGTTCGGACATAGTTGAGAAAAGCCGGAGGTCTGAAGTACGGAGCATGTCCGAACTTGTGTCCGAACATCAAAGTTCGGACACAGGTCGAAACTTTCTGAATTGAAGCGCTCAAAGCATTGTGTCCGAACTTTGAAGTTCGGACCAATGTTCGGACGGCACGAAAATTACAGCACAAACTCGGCGTTTTGAAGGGAAAAGAGGGAGAAAGGTCTATTTAAATGACCTAATCAGAGGGAGAAGGCATTCACTCATCATCGATCATTACACACACTCTCTCCACTGATAAACGAGGTTCTCTCCAATCATCCACGCCAATTGCATCGTTCGCCTCATCACATTCACCAATCATCCATCACCATTCTGGAGGAGCATCGACAGAGGGAGTGCGACCATCATCTTCAACCTTACCTGCATCCATCGACTGGATAGTTCAACAAAAGGGTTTTTCTTCCTTTAGATTTCTATGTTGATGTATTTATCTTTTCATTGGCAATGTCTGGCTAGTAGGGATTTAACTCTGGGGTAGGGTTGTTCAAGATGGATTCAATGTAGTTAAGAATTCTGCAATTTGATTATGAGGCTTAACGGATTGTTTTCAGGTTAATGATATCAATTTTCTTCTCTATTAATTTCGCGAGTTATAGAGTTGTTCTGCGAAACCTATTAAGATCAGACAAGGTGATTAGTAGGGAGTTCGAATTAACCTGGGAATTTGGGGAAGGATTAGTCGGATAGATAATCTTTCCTACAAACGCTAACAATTCTTTGTGCTTATTCCGCCTGTATGTGTTTTGCCAACTGCTAGATTAGAGTTGACATGTCTGATAGGTGAGCTCTTCAATGAACTAGGATTTAGCATTGAAGAGATAGAAAGAATTGGCCTTTCCGTTTCATAATTAAGTTGTAGAAGTTACTAGATTTAATCAAGAAAGAACAACCTGAACCCGGAGTTCCACTCGTACAATCAAACTCATTCATTTTTACTGATTGCTTATTTCAATTCTGATTTGCATTTATTCGATTCGTTTCAAAAACAATTCACAACCCCCCTGAATTTGCAGTTTTCTTAGGATTTAGGATAGGACTTAGGCTTATTTATTCAAGTCCCACGGTTCGATACTTGGTTGCTTAACTTTCTATACTATAGTGACCGGGATTTTTGCAACCCGACAGACTTATTGATTTATTATTTTCTAGATTAATTGTTTAGTTTTAGTAGATCAATTTCCTGTTTGCAAAATGGCGCCGTTGCCGGGGACTTGACTTTGTCAAGTCCTTTGCCTTGGTTGTCAATTGTTTTTATTTTATTTGATTTGTTTTGTTAACTGTGCAGGTGTTGGTGAATGCACGGTACTCGATCTCGAGGTCCACCAAGATTCAACTTAGACTTAGAGATCAACCGTACAGCTCGAAGAGCGAGAAGAGCACTCACCTTCGCCATGGCTGCTAACGGACCAGCCAATCCCAATGCCAATGCTGAGCAGTCCACTTTGGGAAGAATTAATCGCCCGCCAGCTGCTCCTAGAAGAGGACCTGTAACTCTACCGAACCTCACAGCAGAATTAACAGCAGAATGGCAAAGTTGAAACCAAGCCATCAACAAATGCTGTGAGAATCATCCAGCAGGGACCTTCTCAGGCGCAGACCCGGCTGATGCACTCGACCATGTCCATCGGTTCTTAGTCCATTTGGATTCGCTGGGGATGTCTCAGGGGCTTGAGGAGTATGCTCGGCTGTGCTTATTTCAGCACAGTCTATCAGGGGAAGCCTCGAAGTGGTTCCACCGTCTACCACCAGGTATCATCACTACCTGGGAGCTGCTGACAGAGAGGTTCTATGAGAAGTATATCCCCATCTCCAGGACCAGGCAGATGATAGCTGATCTGACCGCTTTCAGACAGTCCGGCAACGAGACGATCTGTGAAGCTTGGGATAGGTTCAAGGAGCTGCTCCGCCAGTGCCCGCATCACGGTCAGAACATGACATCTTTGGCCCAGGGGTTCTTCCAAGGGCTGAGAGATGAGCACAGAGCCGAGGTCAGAGCTGCATTGGGTGGTAATTTGCTGGCTAAGAGTGGAGAGGAATTTATGTCAGCCATGGAGTCCTACTGCGAGGAGCTCCGCCAGTGGAGCAACAGTGGTGGTAGGGTCTTCACAGTTGGGCAGACCTCCTCTCGGGCTCCAGATCCTATGATGGAGCAGATTGCTGCTGAGCAGGCCCATCTGAGTACCACAGTGGGCAATATGGCGAAGATGCTCGAGAGGCTCACTATGGGGACACTGTGCAAGCCGTCAAGCAGGTGTCTACTGGTCCAATGAGGTATGCTGTTCTCAGTGTGGAGACAGCCATGACTACGAAGACTGCCCGATGGTTGCTGAGATGAGGCAGACTGAAGAGGCAAATGCTATTGGTCAGTACAACAGGCAGCCTTGGATGCAGAACCAGCATCCAAACCTGAGGTACGGTAATCCAAATAATGCCCTCAACTCACAGCAGATGCAGCCTCAGAGGGCAAGTCAGGGAGCACCACCCGGTTTTGTTAGGCCCCCATTCAATCAGTTTAGGCCACAACAGTCTCCAGCTCAGCCATCGTCACTGAGCTCGAATAATGCTAATTTAAGGGAGATGATGGATAAACTGATGGCCTCTCAAGAGCAACAAACAGTGATAAATCAGAACCTGGCAGCTGGCCAGCAGAAGCTTGAGAACGCCATGGTTGAGATGCAAGGAACGATGAGTCAGTTGACTCAGTTCCTCCTACAGCAGAGACCGTCTGGCTCACTGCCTTCCCAAACAGACCCCAATCCTAAAGCTCAGTTGAAGGCAGTGACGGTCTCAGAAACCGTGGTAGTAGAGGATTGCTCAGATACAGAAGAGGTGGCAGCAGTTACTTTACGAAGTGGGAAGCAATTAATCAATAGAAATCAAGTGGCTGAGGATCAAGCTGATGAGGAGACCGGTCGCCCTTCTTCTAGCACTGGTGCACCATCAGGGCCCTCAGCCCCTCCTGAGGTAGTTGTTGAGGAGACCCAGGCTCCTATTTCTTCCCCTTCTATTTTGAATGCTAAAAACTCCAAGGGTAAGGCGGTTCCTAAGGACCTTCCTTTCCCTAATAGATTAAAAGAAAAAGAACTTGATGATCAATTTGGGAAATTTTGAGTGTATTTTCAAAGCTTACTATTAACATTCCCTTGATTGATGCTATCAAGCAATGCCTAATATGCTCGCTTTGTGAAGGATTTAATTTCTAACAAGCGAAGGTTCAAGGAAAAGGAGATTGTTCAGCTGACAGAGACGTGCTCTGCAGCTATCCAGCAGAAGCTCCCTCCGAAGTGTGGAGACCCAGGCCAGCCCATCATCCCTTGCACCATTGGAGACATGGACTGTGGGTACGGACTCTGCGACCTTGGAGCAAGCATAAATTTGATGCCATATTCGATGTTTAGGAAGCTTCATGCTGGTGAGCTTATCCCTATTAATTTTAATTTGCAATTGGCTGATCGTTCCTCAATCAAACCTCGTGGTATGGTTGAGAACGTTGTGGTAGGTGTTGGTAACTTCTTCTTCCCTGCTGATTTTGTTATTTTGGATATGGATGAGGATGTTGAAGTACCATTAATTTTGGGTAGACCATTCCTGCGAACTGCTAAAACTGTCATTGATGTTGACAAAGGAAAAATCACCCTGAAATTTAATAATGAGGAGCTTAGTTTTGATATCACCAAAATGATGAGAACGAATGCTTCTTCTCATGCTGTACTTTCTATTGATGTCGACTACACTGATGATTATGATGCATTTGTCGCTGAAAGTACTATGACTCTTCCTTCCTGTTTGAGAATTCTGATCTGTTAGAACAGGTGTTATGCCATTCGATTGAGGATGATAAGGAGAGCACTGAGGTAGCTACTGTTGTCCAGCAGCTTAACCAGGGACGAACCTATTTTCGCCCTCATGCTCCTCCTGTGGAGCCACTGGACAGGCCTACTCAGAGGCTCATTCCTTCAGTAGAGAAACCCCCTACTCTTGAATTAAAAACTCTCCCTTCAAATCTTAAATATGCTTTCTTGGCAGAGGGTAGCGCCCTGCCGGTTATTATTTCTTCTTCTTTGTCTGTTTCGCAGGAAAGCAGACTTCTGGAGGTATTGAGAAGGCACAAGGGAGCGTTGGGGTGGTCAGTGGCAGACATAAAAGGGATCAGTCCAGGGTTCTGCACTCATCGGATCTACATGGAAGACAGTATCAAACCAGTGAGGCAACCCCAAAGGAGATTGAATCCCAACCTGAAGGAAGTAGTGAAGGCTGAGGTTTTAAAGCTGCTGGATGCGGGCATCATCTACCCCATCTCTGACAGCCGCTGGGTTCTCCTGTGCAAGTCGTTCCCAAGAAGGGAGGAATTGTGGCGGTGCCCAATGATAAGGGAGAGCTGGTGCCTCAAAGACAGACCACTGGCTGGAGGATGTGCATAGACTACAGGCGGTTGAACGAGGCCACGAGAAAGGACCATTTCCCGCTGCCGTTCATCGACCAGATGTTGGAGCGGCTGGCTGGGCAGGAGTACTACTGTTTCCTTGATGGATACAGCGGTACTTCCAGATCCCCATTGCGCCAGAGGATCAAAGAAGACCACCTTCACCTGCCCTTATGGCACGTTTGCCTATAGGAGGATGCCATTTGGTCTCTGCAACGCACCAGCCACCTTCCAGCGGTGCATGATGGCCATTTTCAACGAATTATTGAGAAAAGCATAGAAGTCTTCATGGACGACTTCTCGTGTATGGCCAGAATTTTGATGTGTGTCTGGATCAGCTGGATCAGATACTAGCAGATGTGAGGAGACCCACCTGGTTTTAAATTGGGAGAAGTGCCATTTTATGGTATGAGGGTATAGTGCTTGGGCACAGGGTCTCCAAAGATGGCATCCAGGTGGACAAGGCAAAAGTGGAAGTCATTGAGGGGTTACCCCTCCCACTTCAGTCAGAGGAGTCAGATCTTTTCTGGGTCACGCGGGGTTCTATCGAAGGTTCATCCAGGACTTTTCAAAAATCGCGAAGCCCTTGTCTGATCTCCTGCAGAAGGATGTAAAATTTCATTTTTCAGAAGAATGCTTGAAGGCTTTTCAGACCATCAAGGATAAACTCATCTCTGCCCCCATTGTGGTTCCCCCTGACTGGACCCTTCCTTTTGAGGTAATGACTGATGCTAGCGACTTCGCTGTAGGTGCTGCTCTCTGTCAAAGGAAGGATAAGATTTTGAGGGTCATCACATATGCCAGTAAACTCTGACGGAGCCTCAAAAGAATTATACTACCACTGAGAAGGAACTACTTGCTGTGGTGTTCGCTCTGGACAAGTTCAGACCTTATCTGCTGGGGAGTAAGGTAATTGCCCACACCGACCACTCCGCCTTGAAGTATTTGTTTCAAAAGAATGATTCCAAGCCCAGACTATTGAGATGGATCCTGCTTCTCCAAGAGTTTGACTTGGAAGTGGTTGATAAACAAGGGAAGCAGAATGGGGTTGCAGACCATTTATCAAGGCTTGAGACTCCAGATGACGGGGTCCCCATAAATGAGTTCTTTCCCGACGAAACGGTCTTTGTAATTGGGAAAGTCAAAGAGCCATGGTACGCTGACTTGGCTAACTATCTTGCCTCTGGGTTGGTTCCCCATGATCTAAGCTACAACCAGAGGAAGAAGTTTCTGTCTGAGACCCGTCATTATGTTTGGGAGGACCCCTATCTCTTCAGAGTATGTGCTGATGGTTAATCAGAAGATGCTCCCTGATGAAGAGGTAACAGTGTATAGAGTTCTGCCATTCTCGAGAGGCAGGTGGTCACCACGGTCCTACTAGGACGCTGCTAAAGTGTTAGAGTGTGGTTTTTACTGGCCCACTCTACACAAGATGTCCACCGCTTCTGTGCTCACTGTGATAACTGCCAGAGATGGGGAACACTTCAAGAAGGCATGAGATGCCGCAGAAGGGAATCCTAGAAGTGGAATTATTTGATGTCTGGGGTATTGACTTCACCGGCCCATTTCCTCTTCTCACGGAAACCACTACATCCTTGTTGCTGTAGATTATGTTTCCAAATGGGTCGAAGCAATCCCCTGCCCTTCTGCTGATGCTAAAACTGTGGTAAAATTCTTGAAGAAGAACATCTTTACCAGATTTGGAGTGCCAAGAGCTATCATCAGTGACGGAGGTTCTCATTTCTGCAACAAAGCTTTTAATTCGCTGATGACTAAGTACGGGGTGACTCATAAGGTAGCTTTGCCTTATCACCCCCAAACTAATGGGCAAGCAGAAGTGAGCAACCGAGAGCTCAAATGGATTCTTCAGAAGACAGTCAATTCCTCCAGGAAGGATTGGTCTGTCAAGCTTGATGATGCTCTATGGGCCTATAGAACCGCATTTAAAACTCCCATTGGGATGTCCCCCTTCAAGCTGGTATACGGGAAGGCTTGTCATCTCCCAGTTGAGCTAGAGCACAGAGCCTATTGGGCTTTAAAGGCTCTTAATTTTGATTTACATGACGCTGGAGAGAAGAGGCGATTTCAGCTTTCTGAGTTGGAGGAACTGAGGGACCAGGCGTACGAAAGCTCTAATCTACAAAGAGCGCACCAAAAAGATCCACGACCGGATGATTCAAAAGAGACTTCAAAGTGGGGGATCTGGTGCTGCTCTTTAACTCTAGACTACGTCTCTTCCCTGGGAAGCTAAAATCACACTGGGCAGGCCCCTTCAGAGTTGTAGGAGTTACATCGTATGGAGCATACGAGCTGGAAAATAAGGCTGGAGAAACATTTAAGGTAAATGGTGCTCGTTTAAAAAGCTATCTTGGTACTGATCATAATCTTTTTCCCTTGCAGGCAATATTCTTTGTGGAGAGTGAACCCAAGCCTACATCGAAGATAATTCTCAAGAGACGGTTCAACGTGAAAAAGAAATCTCTTGGCGAATGCGAAAAGATTGAGAGGCTGAAGGAATTCACTGTAGGCTGTTGTGGAGTTGCTCATCACACCTCTTCTGATTGATCAAGCAGAATTGTCTAGCTAAAGACATTAAAGAAGAGCAGCTGACTGGGAGGCAACCCAGTGTTTTCGGTACTTAATCTTGTGTTTTTATGTTGTTTTAGTTTTGCTTTAGGATAATGTCTTTGCTGCAGTGAATTGAGCTCAAAAAGAAACAAAGAGGTGCATTTTTGGGATGTCCGAACTTCAGTCCGAAGATTGAAGTTCGGACTCAGTTCGAGAGATGAGACCTGCGCAAACCAGATGTCCGAACTTCAGTCCGAAGATTGAAGTTCGGACTCAGTTCGAGGGAGGGCTGTGCAGAAACGATATGTCCGAACTTCAGTCCGAATTTGAAGTTCGGACTCATTCAGGTCTGAAGGCAAAACGGATGTCCGAACTTCGGTCCGAACATCGAAGTTCGGACCGACCACGAAGCGCCCAGGTATGTATGTCCGAACTTCGGTCCGAACATCGAAGTTCGGACACCCCGAAAATTTTGAACTAAAAGAACGTTCGGACTGTAAAAAACGAAAAAAAAAATTTTCCAAAACCTCTTCTTCCTCCTCGCGACGCACACAGAACCCCTTTCTCCTTCTTCTTCAATCTTCCATAACTCACTCAAAACTCCACCAAATCCCTCATTCCTACTCCCAATCTCTTCGTTTTTGAATTCCCTACCCTCCTAGCACAAGAAATCAACCAAAACAGCAATATAATCTGATTGATTTCGAGCAGAACCGTTCGAACCCTAACCTGCGCGATTTTGGGATTTTCTGAATCGGTTTTGGTCGATTTGCCTGTTTTAGTTACTTCCAAACGTTATTCAGTCACAGCAAGGTATTCTCTTGACCTTACCTACTTCATTTTAGGTAGTCTTTACAAGTTTCGAATTTGGAAGTTGGGGTCGAGAATCTGCAACTCAATTTACAGTTTACTGAGCTTAATTTGCTTAACTGATACTGATTATCTGCTGTGCTGCACACTATTGTTAGAAGTAATTAGAACTGCATCTTTGTGTAGGAAATGAGCAATTGAGTTTGGTTTTTAGATTGTGGTTGGATTTGTGCGTACATAACTGACTGAGACTTGGTTGGTATTGCTTTGTTGATATTGCCAGAACACTTTATTACAGGAAATTGTTTATATCGATTAAGTCTCTTCTGGTCATTGCCTATTGATGCTACATGTCCTGAAATTTGAAGATTGCTTGAACCGAGTTGTGGAGATTGATGAATTTTTAGGGGACACTCTGTCGAATTTTAGGAAATTATGCACACTTATAACTATTCCATTGCTTTCCTTATTTGACATTGCACCTTGTTGAGCAGATGTGAGCAGAATTACCGGCGTGGTAAGCGGGCTGCAGGAGCTAGCTCCAGTTCCAGACGTCGGGTCTGGAACCGGAATTCAGAAATGATGAAGCCCGGGTGTGGTTTGAGAAGGAGGTTGACATAATTGCTGAGCGCGGGTGTGCGAACTGGAGCCAACAGCTGGGTTTGAGGGCTTTATTGGACCCATTTGGCTGGGGGATCTTGGATATGGGAGGGCCCGTACTCTGAGAGGATTGTGCGTATGTTCTATGCCAATGCGACTACCAGGATGGTCAGATCAGTCCCTTGTAGATGGAGAAGAGTACGTCTCCACGAGATTGCTCAATATATGGAGCTTCCTATCCTGCCCCAGACCGCCCTCAGCACCTCAACCCTGTTGATTTCAAAACGCAGCTATCCACCACTACACCCCCTTTGGTTCAGGGGCCTCGACGACGCAGGGGGATGACCCATCAAAGCAGGTCGTCCCTGCTGATGCGCTTCAGAGCCCAGGAGAGAGTTCTGCTCGCACTGCTGGCTGCGAAACATTGTCCCACGTCAGAGCTCCGACCTCAACCAAACGACTTTCTACTTCTTCAGGCGGTGCTGAATCCGTCGTTTGCTGGGGCTTGAGGTTACATCTTGCCTTGGGTATCCTCGAGCACATGCAGCATATCCTGGAGCACAAGGATCGCCACAAGTTGGCTACCCATTCTCTGCCACATCCTTAAGAGGCAGATGGTTACCATTCCGTCTGCGGGACTGCACGCTGCGCGGTCCCCTATTGATGTGGGAGCTCTCAAGAAGATGTGGTTTGAACTGAGAGATGGGGTGTGGAGGAAGAAGGCTGCAGCGCGACCGCAGAAGCGCCAGAGAGAGGCGGTGAGGGACCATCAGAGCCCGCCCTGCTGCTACACCTGATGAGGAGGAGGCCTATCTTGCACTGCCGCCCCTGGGAGCGAGTACGTCACTCGCTATGAGTTTGCTCAGCTGGAGTCTCGTTTCGAGGACAGATCGTCGCTATCAGGCGGAGATCGAGACTCTGCAGCAGCAGGCCCGTCGCTCTCAGGAAGACTATCAGGCTCTGCTCGATCAGTTCCAGCAGTGGCAGGCGTACTATCCGCCTCCACAGTGATTAGGATGCTGCTTGCTGTTTTTGTTTAGAAGCCATTCTTGGACTTCTTTCTGGATTTGTTTTAGTTGTTGACTGATTACTTTTATTTCGATTGGGTTGTAATTTTTCTTTTGATTTTTGTTTATTTGAATCTTAACTCTGAATATTGGCTGTCACTAATCGATGCTTCTAGCACACTTTTATGTTTTGTTTGAATGTGTGCAAGTGTACCTTATTGGGCTGACTCCATGCCGGACCCTAGCTTCAAGCGAGTGTGAGGAAACATTCTCCCCTGCGAGGACACTAAGTGTGAGGAAGAATCACTTCCTCAAAGCATCACAAAAGAAATCAGGGGAGTTTTTAGTTTCTTTTTCTTTTTGGTTACTGTTCGGCCTGTGCTTTAAATTGTGAATAACTTTGTCCTGTTCAATTCACCCTTGTGAGTCTGACACATTTAGTCCGATCTCCTTCTTGTGATTAATTTCTGAACAATGCGGACATTGCTCTTCATTAAGTGTGAGGAAGGGGGAGATCTTTCTGAATGTGTCAGTCATTTTCCCTTACCTAATTTTTGTTTGGTTTTGGGCTATGTGGGGGTAATTCCCTTAGAGTGCTTCTTAGTGTTGAATACTTGGGTGGATCTTTAGTTGTGGAGTTGAGTCCGGTACTGACCTTTAGAGTTGGTTTGCTCAAAATTGTGTGCTCTCTTATCATATTTTCAAATGGCTGAATTTTGTTAAATATCTGTGAACAAGTTGGTTGTGAAGTTAGAACTGGTTTAACTTGGAACCCTGGGAATGATGAGAATGTCTGGAATGAAGGATAAAGGCAAGGTACTCCTCTGATCTAAGTTTCTTTTTCTGAACCAAAAACAGGCCTCTTCCATCCGGTTATTAAGTCCTAGGGGTGTTTCATCACCCATTTACCTAAGGTCGTCTGATCTGGGATAAAAGACCCAATACCGTTACAAGGATGGAGAGAAAAGTCTGGGGGATGAATTATGTGCGAAAAATTGATATAAATGCAAGAAAAAAAAGGGAGTTCTTTAAAGTCTTATGTTTATGATAATTCTTTAAATTAGATCATGAGTACGTGGTGTTGAAAGGTTCTGCGGAATATGGCATAACTTCACACCCCTTGTCATCCACGGGTTTGAGAAGAGAAAAGGTTGGAAGGTTCTGGGTTACTCTACGTTTTGACTTCATGATTTAGCTTCTTCATATCTTTTGTTTTAAAAAGCGTACTTCATTGTTTGAGAGACATGCAGTTAAGAGCAGATCGATTCTTGGGTGATTATTGTGTCTTAAGCTCCTTATTTTATGCAATCCCAAGGTTTGACCCTGAGGCATTCTGAGACATTTTACTCCTGCTTTGCTTGAGGACAAGCAAAGGTTAAGTGTGAGGAGGTTTGATGAGTGTGAAATATGAATGGTTCTAATGGTCTTTAATGTCTATTTGTATACGCGAATTGATACTATTCCACACTTATCTTGCGTTTTTCTGTGGTTTGTTGTTTGTTAAGGCTTGATACACTTTTTCTATGTTAAATGCAGAGAAAAGCCAAGGAAACACTAGATTAACTCACAAGGGAGGTAATGCAACAAACGGGGGTCGAATCGGAGTCAAAATGAAGAAGTTAGAGGATTTTTAAGGTGTGTCCGAGCTTGTGTCCGAACTTCCAAGTCGGACACAAGTCGAGAGTTTGTATGCTGCGCCTGATGGGATGTCCGAACTTCGGTCCGAACATCGAAGTTCGGACATAGTCGAGAAAAGCCGGAGGCTGAAGTACGGAGCATGTCCGAACTTGTGTCCGAACATCAAAGTTCGGACACAGGTCGAAACTTTCTGAATTGAAGCGCTCAAAGCATTGTGTCCGAACTTTGAAGTTCGGACCAATGTTCGGACGGCACGAAAATTACAGCACAAACTCGGCGTTTTGAAGGGAAAAAGAGAGAAAGGTCTATTTAAATGACCTAATCAGAGGGAGAAGGCATTCACGCATCATCGCATCATCGATCATTACCAACCTCCTCACTGATAAACGAGGTTCTCTCCATCATCCACGCCAATTGCATCGTTCGCCTCATCACATTCACCAATCATCCATCATCATTCTGGAGGAGCATCGACAGAGGGAAGTGCGCTATCATCTTCAACCTTGCACCTGCATCCATCGACCTGGATAGTTCAACAAAAGGGTTTTTCTTCCTTTAGATGTTTCTATGTTGATTGTATTTATCTTTTCATTGGCAATGTCTGGCTAGTAGGGATTTAACTCTGGGGTAGGGTTGTTCAAGATGGATTCAATGTAGTTAAGAATTCTGCAATTTGATTATGAGGCTGTAACGGATTGTTTTCAGGTTAATGACTATCAATTTTCTTCTCTATTAATTTCGCGAGTTATAGAGTTGTTCTGCGAAACCTATTAAGATCAGACAAGGTGATTAGTAGGGAGTTCGAATTAACCTGGGAATTTGGGGAAGGATTAGTCGGATAGATAATCTTTCCTACAAACGCTAACAATTCTTTGTGCTTATTCCGCCTGTATGTGTTTTGCCAACTGCTAGATTAGAGTTGACATGTCCTGATAGGTGAGCTCTTCAATGAACTAGGATTTAGCATTGAAGAGATAGAAAATTGGCCTTTCCGTTCTCATAATTAAGTTGTAGAAGTTACTAGATTTAATCAAGAAAGAACAACCTGAACCCGGAGTTCCACTCGTACAATCAAACTCATCATTCATTTTACTGATTGCTTATTTCAATTCTGATTTGCATTTATTCGATTCTTTCATTCAAAACAATTCACAACCCCCCTGAATTTGCAGTTTTTTAGGATTTAGGATAGGACTTAGGCTTATTTATTCAAGTCCCACGGTTCGATACTTGGTTGCTTAACTTTCTATACTATAGTGACCGGGATTTTTGCAACCCGACAGACTTATTGATTTATTATTTTCTAGATTAATTGTTTAGTTTTAGTAGATCAATTTCCCTGTTTGCAGTCTCAGACGAGAAGCTTTGACATTGTCGAACAATGGGTTGGAATGAGATTAAGGTGAGAATAATGTGAAATTTCGAAACTAATTCCCGGTGATGCGAGAGAACGAGGAGAAGAATGTGAAATTTTGAAACCAATTCCCGGTGATGCGTGAGAACGAGGGGGAGTTAGCAGGAGTTAGGGTTCATCCACGATTTTAGAAATTGGGGGTGGGATGTCGTGAGTTAGAAACTGATGACTATGCAGTGATTTTTTCCACGTTGGATTTTTTTAAAAAATAATATTACAGATCAGTAAATGGTAAACGTGTCTCCTTAACGGAGTTACAGTCCGGGGGTTAGAAGTCAATAAACCGATAACCTCAAGGTGGTTGAAAGTAATTATGATAATCTCAAGGGGGTAAATTGTAATTAGTCGAAACCTCAAGGGGGTTATCAGTAATTTTCTCTTAAAAATATGTTGTCTTCTAATATGACGGCTACTTAAGAATAAAGAGTTGAACAAATGAATGAAGTAAACTATCAGCTGAATCTTAATCCGAAACAACAACTACTTTTGTAAAACTTGGAGAACTAACAAGAGCCTTGAAGGCTGGATAACGAGAACGGTTCAATTAAATAAGCCTTGTATGTTCTACCTTGTGTTGATTATGAATTGACTACATGTAGAATGATGTGTGGAATTGTATGACTATATACATTGGTTGAGTTGCTGGAACATATTTAAGTCATTTTTCAAGTTATACTGTTGTAGATTATATATGTAAATGATAATGCATGAAAATGGAACAGCATGTTAACTCGACCAAATAACTCAAGGGGCCTGAGGGCGCATGACGGTTGCATGATGACATACTCAGCGGTTGTGTTGAGCCTTTTATGGCCTACATCTTACAGGTATATAATTGAAGACGGCGTTGGAGTGCGGTATTTGGTAGTGAGCGGTATACTACCCTTACGGATTTTATTTTGGGTTATGTTTCAGATTATTTTTAAGGGAAACATGTTAGTATATCTTAGACTGCTCACGGGATTTGAGTAAGTGTTGTAATATGGATTGAACTATCTCTCAGTTGTCACAGCGTTTTATTGTATTGTATTTGGAAGCCTTATTACTCACATGGATGAGTAATGGTGGTAACACCCAATGTTAATCGAGTTGTATTTATTTCGCTGCATTCAAACTATTAAGGTATGGTTACGAAGTAGGGGTGTTACAATCTTGCAAGCTTTCTCTCTCCTTCAAAAATGGCTTGAATCAACTCAAAATGCTTTGAAATTTTAGCACATGATAAAGGATGACATTTAGAGCATAATGGCTTTGGAATTTTGAATTTTCAAATTTCCAATAATTTTCCCAAGTAATTTCTGAACTGGAGAAAAATGATTTTAAAAATATTCCTTTACCCAAAAATTCCAAATTTTCTTTAGAAAAATCAGAAAGATCTTCTTTACATGCTGGTAAAATTTCATAGTCAGATTCCATCAAGAAGTTACCCCCAAATCCTGATAAACTTTGGTCTTTCACCAATTTTACTCTATCTTTAGTGTTGTTTATATAAGGGATCATTTCTCTTGACTAAAGGTGTTATAACCCAGTTTTCAATTTTCCCTTAAATCGGATTTATCTTCTCTTATGTGATGTGTTAATTCTATTTAGGACATCCGGGGCATTTAAATAAAAGAGAGGGCTAACAAGGTCTTTCCTTCCTCTTTTATTTTGGGTAAGTAATTAATAAGGAGAGCTCTCCTTATTCTATTTTATTTCTCATTCAGTTCATTGTGCGTACGACGGTTTCCTTCCTCATTGTCTAAGCGTGTGTTCCTCTTCTCTCTACTGCTCTAGTGCTCTCTTTGATTTTGGTGTTGTTGCTGTTGTGATTGGCTCGCTGTTCTACCCTGCTGTTGTGGGTGTTCTTCTCTTCGTCAATTCAGGTTTGATTTGCTATTTCGGTGGTGGTTTTGTGTTGTTGTTTGGAGAGTTCTCGTTTCTGATTTTGGGGTGTGATTGATTGCTGAATTCAGTGACCGTTATTCCTCCGTGGATCTGTGGTTCTGCGTGGGCTCTTGGCCTCAATTTCGCTGCCAGGTTGCTGCTCGTCGAATCAATGTAAGTGGGGGATGGAATCGATGTTGTGTGCTCACCCATGGGGGGTTAAGAATTGAGATTGTGCTTGGGATTTTGATGAGTGTTGACATTATTAATCTCCTGATTTCCATTGAGTTTAAGTGCTTAAAACCTCATAGCTTCATCTATGCTGTTTTGTGTGTGTGTGTGTGTGTAGTGTGGATTTTGGCAAGGCTCTGTGATGTTTTCTGCAGCTTTTTGCCTATGTTCGTCACGTCCGAACATGTAAGTTCGGACAGGACTCTGGCGCGATGAATTCCTCCTGTTTTCAAACGTGTCCGAACATCCATCCGAACATGTAAGTTCAGACGGAGTGCGAGGACGAGTCTAGTGTGCGAGTTTTGGCATGTGTCCGAACTTGCATGTCCGGACACATGTTCGGACATTGGGTTCATTCTGTGTACAAAATCTCGACATGCATTCGAACATGGACGTTTAGACGTATGTTCAGACATTAAGACTTCTGGGATTTCAGACTCTCGGCATGTGTCAGAACTTGCAAGGTCGGACGTAAGTTCGGACACCTCAAACTTTTGGAATGTTTGAACTCTCGGTTTATGTCCGAACATGCATGTTCGGATAGGGCTCTAATTTTGCACAACCTCTTCGTTTGAGCTCCGTTTTGAAATCCATTTGCGGGGTTGTATTCTCCTATATGTATACAAGTTAATTATGATGTTTATATGCATTGTTATGCACTTATATTCTGTATTTTCGAATATATGATTTGGGGACCTAGTCACTTAGCTTCTAAGACTTGGATAGTCGGGTCTGGCTGTCCCGTAGCATGCTGCGCAGGAATTCCTTCTGTTTATGTTCCTTATGGTTTCCCTTAGGACGTTTAGTGACCGACGGGTCCAATAGCTGTCTCTACGGCTTTTGATGTGGGATCTACGGATCCATAGGGCTTTAGTGTGTGCCCTTCTGATGTGTTAGCGGGTTGCTAGGGTCCCACCCACTATGTGCTTCTGAAAGTCCGACTAAAGTATTTTGATGTGAATTTCTGTCTGATTTGGGGCTGGTTGGCTCCTTTGCTTATTCTATTTGCAAACTAACATGTGTTCTCCTCTGTGTTCATCCATCTTCTGATTTCGGTTTTGAGTAGACTTTATTATGGAAGTCTTCTGCTTACTGAGCATGTAGAAGCTCACCCCTTTGTACATCTATTGCATATTGACCGCATGGAGATTCTCTCTGGAGTTTAGCTTTACGTTTCATACTTATGTTTGGTTTTGTTCTGTATTTTTGCACTAGACGCTTTTGACATTATTTGGCCAATGGGCTTGTGTATCGGATCTACCTTCTGTTTCGATGTTTGGATGCCGTTGTAAACATATGGTTTTATTAATGTTTCGGATTTGAGTTCACTTTTGCTCTAAGCCTTGTGTTATCAAGTAGTGTATACGCGGCGTGTAACGTCCTTAGAACTAGACCGTGTTTGGGGTCATTACAAAAGAAGATCATAAAGAACCCTAACCCATCAAAACTCCCAAACGTTTCAAAGCTTCCACGTTTTGAACTCCTAAGCCCCGATCAAAAACTGAAATTCCATCAAAATCATCAACAAAACAAGTTGTCTAATTTCTATTGCCATAATAATCATCAAATTTTCATCAAACAACCATCAAAACGTGAAGAACACCACCAATTACCAAGAGTCAGAAGGTCAGGTCGAACTCAATCCGAAACTGACATCAACGAAGCTTTCAAAGATTCCCGACGTGAAGGAACTCTTTGATTCCGATGGCAAAACAGATTAGAAAGTAGGTTTTCTAACTCCTTTTAACTCAATATACCTTATGTCGAAATTTGGGATCATACCGACCTTTTCGGGCTCCCAAATTAGTGTTTTCTTGCGTTTCTGATTAATAACTTGTTCATTAAGTTTCGTCATTATTTAGAAGTCAAATTGCAGCCTTTTAAATTACATGTTTAGAATCTTTCAGGCTATGTACCCATAAAATTAAAGCCAAAAACACCGTCGGGAAGTGCACGAAAGCCACCGTCTGTGGCTAGTTCGTGCCTTCGAACGGCCTGTCCAGGGTGGCCTGTCTGTGGCCATGGACGGCCTCGGACGGTGGCGGGATTTAATTTTTTCAAAATTTTAGGTTTTCTAAACACATGTCCAAGCCCACGGACGCTCTGTCCGTGTTTTTCAAATTTTTGTTTTACTGCAATTTCAACTTTTCTATATAACTAGCTAAATTAGGATCCGTAAGTTCGGACATTTGGTCTGTGACCACGGACATAATTAAAATGGACCTAATTCAGCTTTCAAAAGCCTAATTTAGGTAATTTCAATTTTCACTATAATTTTTAGTGAAAAATATTAAAAATCAAAAAATCAAAAACTTACATACTTAGATTAAATCGACTTCATAATAAACCGTAAATAACATAAATAGAGGAAAAACTACTTAGAAGGGTAGTGAAAGTAATTTAAACTCGGAAAAAACGTATACCAAATCCCCGAACCCAACCTCTAACATTTCCTAATTTATTGTAGGTTAAAATTAGGTGACGACTTGTAATAGGTTCCAATGAGCTAACATAGATTTTTTAATAATTAATATTTTTAACATAATTTTTAAAACTTAAATTATAAATGGATCTAGAACCCAATCAAATTAACCCGAATCAACATAAAATAGTTTAAAGTAAATTACTCAGAAACCCCTTGAGAATTTGGGATATTACAGTTAACCTCATTGTGTTTATCATAATTATTGGTAACCACCTCAAGGTTAAGGTATCTTTGACTACGAGCCCCCAAACTATAACTCTGTGATCAAAAAGTTAACTATGTGTTGACCTATCAGCTTAATCACATTAATAATGCCAGGCTAGACAACAAAACTGCTTAATCTTCATTGTCTAACTCTCTCTCATCCCATTTTAGATGCATTTTCAAGGAAGAGTTAACATTTTTAGGAAAATAACAATGCAGATTAAGTAGTGTTTTTTGTCCAGCATGACCTTATTAATATGATTAAGCTGATAGGTTAACACATAGTTAACTTCCTAATAATAGAGTTATAGTTCAGGGGCTCATAGTCAAAGATACCTTAACCTCGAGGTGGTTACCAGTAGTTATGATAAATAGAAGGGAGTTAACTGTAATATCCTAAATCCTCAGGGGATTCTGAGTAATTTACTCAATAGTTTAATTATCGAGATCACAGTAGTATATTTCTATACTTATATTTAACCCCTCGCAATCGCAATATGCCCTAAATATAAAAAACTAAATACACAAAAAAAAATTAAATAGAATATAAACAATAATTGTTTCAAATAAAAAAAAAGTGTATTCTATAGTTTTTTTAAACTGAAGACATTTGATAAAATGGTCAAACCTCACATATAATTTAATGAAATTTTTCCCCAAGGATACCACTTCATCATGAGATCTTCCCAATCATCTGCTCATCACGAATCCTCTCATCTTCTGTCGGAAGAAGAATGTCAATCACCGCTGTCGCCACAGCAGCCTCTGGCCACCGACGCTAAACATCCGGATAAGCTCTCCCTTTTACCGCTAGTATTCCTGATCTACTTCGAGGTCGCAGGAGGAGCTTACGGCGAAGAAACCGCCGTGGGAGCAGCAGGACCCCTCTTCGCGATCCTCGGCTTCCTCATCTTCCCCTTCATCTGGAGCATTCCAGAAGCACTCGTCACCGCCGAGCTAGCCACCACCTTTCCAGGAAACGGCGGATTCGTAATATGGGCTCACGAGGCATTTGGTCCCTTCTGGGGCTCCATGATGGGATCCTGGAAGTTCCTCAGTGGAGTCATCAATCTCGCCTCCTACCCTGTCCTTGGCATCGATTATCTCAAGGCGATGTGGCCGGCAATGTCATCTGGAACCCCGCGATACGTAGCGATCTCTACCGCGACTTTGTTTCTCTCGTTTCTGAATTTCCTGGGCATCAGTATTGTCGGCTACACAGCTGTTGTTATGGGTCTGGCTTCGCTTAGCCCCTTTGTCATGTTGACGCTCTGGTCAATTCCTAAAATCCGTCCGTCTAGGTGGCTGAGCCTAGGTGAGAAAGGGATAACGAGGGATTGGTCTTCGTTCTTCAATATCTTGTTCTGGAATTTGAATTTCTGGGACAATGCCAGTACATTGGCCGGGGAGGTAGAGAACCCTCAAAAAACTTACCCAAAAGCTCTCTTCTCTGCTGGCATTTTAACTTGTCTGGCTTACTTGGTGCCACTTCTTGCTGTGATTGGAGCTATTCCGCTTAATCAAAAGGATTGGGTGGACGGGTACTTCGCTGATGCTGCCGAGATCATTGGTGGCGAGTGGCTTAAGATCTGGATGGAGATCGGCGCCACTCTATCAGTGGTCGGTCTGTTTGAAGCTCAATTGACCAGCTGCGCTTACCAATTTCTGGGCATGGCGGATCTGGGAATCTTGCCGAGGCGATTTGGGTCGAGAGCAAGGTACTTTAATACTCCTTGGATCGGTATACTGGTATCAGCAGTGATAGCTCTTGGGATTTCGTATTTGGACTTCAGTGATATAGTGGCTTCGGTCAATTTCTTGTACAGTTTGGGGATGTTGTTGGAGTTTGCTTCGTTTATATGGTTGAGGAAGAAGATGCCGGAGATCAAGAGGCCGTACAGAGTTCCGCTGGGAATTACTGGTTTGGTCGTTATGTGCGCAATTCCATCTGGGTTTCTAATATATGTGATGACTGTTGGTTCCATGACCATGTATGTTGTAAGTCTTTCGCTGACTGTGCTGGGAATCGCTTGGTACTTCCTTATGAGGCTCTGCGCATCCAAGAAGTTGACCGAGTTCAATCATCAGTGAAGAATAATTAAGAGCAAGATTAGCTTTATCATATCACCGATGAATGATTGATTTATTCGTCTTTAGACCCAGTTCTTTTCAGTCGGTTGAAGATATATGAATGGAACTTTGCAACTGTAAATACCATTTCCAGATATATTTCTTGCACTTCTAATTGGTTCGTTTGTGGAAAGCATGAAGGGCATTGTTGGACCTGCTGCTGGAAATTCAACATGGATTGTGTTACCCTTTTTGTGTTTGTGTAAATCTAACCGATTGAAATTGGAAATCTATTTATTATTTTAGTTTTGCCTAAGTGCATAATTATTGGTGGTTGGTTCTTAGTTTAAAAAATAAAGTAAAAATATGAGGTGTAAATAAAAAAGAGGAGAGAGATTAAGAACCCATGAGAGAGGGTTCTTCCACAACAACTCTTAAGAACTCAAATATGGGTCCCACAATGAATATTATTCCAATCATAATTCTCCACATATATGAAAGAGAAACAAATTAAAACTAATATGTGAGTTCTCTGATATTGTTAAAAATTAGACGTGGTTCTTCAAATGAGGTGGAAGAAAGAGAAATATGGGAGAGAATGTTTTTGAGTTCTTTGATAATCCTGCTCTAAGTAAAGAATTTCATGTGTTAAAATTTAGACAGATTACAGATTTAACAATAGTTTAATCATTCTCAAACGTTTTCTTCTAAAGCTATGTTATTTTAGAATTACAGTCTAAAATTCCAGCTCCAAGTGGAGTGTGGACCATATCATTGGCATTCGTCCTCCCATCACCAAGTATAAAAACCACATTACTTCATATTTTTATAGAAAATTTCATGAAATACAATAATTATTATTATTATTATTATTATTTAATTCATAAAATATCATTAAAATTTAAAAAAATCGATGAAAAACTGTCGTCTTTATATTTTAATTCACAAAATATACAGTCAGCAATAAAAAAAGACAGAAATACTCTAATGATTGACAAACTAATAATATATTACTAGCCATTAACCATAAAAATAAAATTCAAAATACCACAAAAATTTTTTTAAATATTACAATAAATATCATAATATAAAACTTAATAAATTTATACAGAAAAATATGAGCATCCTACTTCATAGACCCACACAAATGGATATCAAATAAAGTTTAATAACCTTCAAAGTACACGCAGCAACCACCAACACACCAAACACAAATGGATAACAAATTAAGTTCAATAACCTTCAAATTATACACAACCTTCACGCCAGTCTTTCTTACAATAAGCACTATGTTATACTGCAACCAGCAGGTGAAACTCTTTGATCAGGGTTTAAATCAATTTTAATATGTTAAATGAACAAAAACGGAAAATTGGAGCTAGACGACGTTTCGTGCGGTCTCCTTGAGTGTCTTAGTTTTTTGTTTGCAGTACTTGCTTTGAAGCTGCCCAAGATGATTTTTGAGCATGGTGCTCAATTAAATCATAGCCATTGAATCTTTAAAAAATAAATGGATGATTTATATTCCATTGTTTATTATAAAGGTATAGATGTCAAAATCAATTTGTAGTATTATAAATAAAGAAAAATGCATTCTCCATCATCAATATTCCCACGATGTAATTTTTTTTTATCAAAAATTGAAATCGAGGGTGATAGATGTAAAATTAAATTTTTAATTTTGAAAATAAAGAAAAAGAAAACCTCTTCCCCTTCTATATTTATTTGTTTGTTTTTAAATTTTTGAAAACTAATTATTAACTAAGTAAAAATATTTACGGTTGGATTAATATTTGAAAAAACTAAATTCTAATCTAAAGGCTAAAAATGTGTTGAACATATGCCCAAACTACCTCATGGGCATGGTCCCTCCTTTGGTACTTGCTTACGCAGAGCAAATTATAAAAAACATACAATTAATTTGATTCTTAGTCGACATTTCGTTTCATTTAATCGTCAACGAAACGAACAACTCCTAATTCACAGATCAGATATACGAATAACTGCTAATTCATAGAGAAGACACCTCAGTGGTCATAAAGCCCACACCAGGTTAGCGAAGCAAGATAAATAACTAGCTAGTAAAAAAATTAAGATATAAATCGAAGATCAAATTAATTAAACGAAAAGATGAAGATGGGAGAAGATGAGACAATAAAAAAAGAAGAAATCAGTGTTCGCCAGAAATTGATACATATGATGCTGCTACAAAAGCTCCACTATCTGCCTTCTTACCTTTCTTTCAATACTAGGCACAATTTCATGAAGCATCGAGTCAAAAATAAAGAGCAGAGGATCACGAGCTTGATTGGTAGACCCAGAATCAGCCAAACCCCAACAACCATCATCAACAGGAGATCTTTTACTCTCACACCTTTCAGAAACTCTTTTCATTTTTTTCGCCAATTTGTGGCTTAGCCATGGAAAGACGGACAGTCTCTCAGCCACTACAAATCAACATATATCATATGAACAGATCACAGGAAATAATCAGGCGTCCTCCGGGTTACATCTGGCTCCCTCTCCTTGGAGCTGGTTCAAACTGCAGACCAGATTACAAGGTCAGAGTTTACCCATTTGCTAAACTATCATCATCTAAGTATATCTGCTCCCTAGTCATCAGATTCTCATCGCGTGATGGGCAAAAAGGCCATCTCATCGGGCGTGAAATGTGGTGCCAATTTCATCGATAGCTTCTTATCTATAGTTAGTTATTCATTAAAACTGATAAATTGTTATTTAAAAATAAAATTGTACAAATAAACTAAGCGACTGCACATGCAAATCCTGTGCCCATACACACATGTTGACTGGGGATTCCATCACATTTTCATCGCGTCAAAGCTATATATTGTCATGTGTTTTTGACTCCTTATAAAGAAAACACGAGCAAAATCTTGACAGGAACACAAGAAATACCTGAATAAATGTGTGACCTCTGCAGTCATCAACTTCCAATATTGATGCCATATTCCCACAACGGTAACAATAATTAGGAGCACTAAAGATCGTAACCACCTTTTGATCCTGCAGCAATACATTCACAAGCATCAGCATAAAAAAATGTAACCAAGAGGAGATATATTTATACACCAAGCTACTCACATGACCCCAGTTGTAACCCTCCATCACCAACTGATGGGCTCTAGCAATAAGCTTTAAGTTATTGGTATGGTTGAATTGCTCAGATATGTCCTGTAGATCAGAATTTTTTTTAAACTATCATTAAACTGGTGCAGACAAGTGCAACTTCTCAGAAATAGGCGATCAAATGTACACCTGACCAAAAGTATACCCAGCACCCCTGGGTGATATACCCCAACCACAACGATCATCTGGGTCAGACCACAAAAGGTCACACATAGGCCCTTCATGTGGGACCTCTTGAACACGGTCAAAATTCCGTATGTTATCAAGTGTCTCTATTGAAGGTGATAGGCCACCGTGAAGGCAGAAAATTTCAGACTCAACCTTCAAAATCAAATCAATATACAACTTTCAACACTGGCAATAAAAATAATTCACAAAAAGAGGCATACAAATATGTTATAGTAAAAAACAAAAGGTGGAGCCAATAGTTTCCCTCTTCAATCAGCTGAAGAAAGTTCAATTCAAAGAAAACAGCACATGGAAATAATAGTGCATCACTCACCAATGCAGTGAGTGGGAAATAATCAAACAAATCCGTGAAGATCTTCCAAACATTCGCATTACCATACCTGCATGTCAAAAATTTAGTCTCAACTTAAAAAACCACATTAAAAGAATGCAATGAGCTCAAGACAATATTAAAATATACAAAGTGACATCAATGAAACATCCAAAAGCAGTTCAAGAAAACGGTTTCAAAAGTATACCGCTTCTACAAGTACAGATTCTTCAGAATACAAAGAAGGATCTACAGAGGTTCAATCAAGTAACCATAAAACACGCTCATAAAATATACAGTGACATATAAAATTATTATGAATTCAATGACTTGAAAGAACAAGTACTCTCAAGAAACAAAAAACTCACTTCCGTAGGCATTCATCATAAAATCCATAAACTTGTGTGATCTGCAAGAATAACCACCAACTAAGGACTTAATTCTCTTACAAATTATCCTCAGAAAGTAAAATATTAATCAGATAGTAATAGGGAAAGAGCCATCAAACTATTAAAATGATAACAGAAATACCTGACGGCTCTCATGATTGCCTCTAAGAATTGTAATCCTTTGCGAGAAACGAACTTTGAGGGCCACCAATAGCTGGAATACAAAAATATGTAAACTGAAGACGCTTGCAGATACACCCCTTATTACTAATCATTAATCTAGAAATATCAAGTACAGGCATCTCAACATGAACTATAAAGAAATTACCACAGAAATGCAACACAACTTTGATGTATAAGCAACACCAAAGGAGTCTATTTTCATATACTAGGATAACAAAGAAATATAAATGGGAGAAGTATCTTAGCTAATATCATGCAGAGGATTTACACAAGTAAAATAAATCCTTAATTAGTGTACGACATATGTGTGTTTCTGTGTGTAATTAGGTACACCAGCTGCATGTCAGGATGTGATGACAGGATAAAAACAACTAGCACTACAGAAGACAATCCAAATATTCCATCTGACAGCATAATCAGTGATCAATAGGTGTAATCTGTGACTAAATTGTTTCCATCATACGTCCCACAGTAAAACACATGATATGCTATGTTAATGCAGGACCCACATTCATTTTACAAATTCTCACGTGAGCTGCTACCATAATGTATACCCCCAGCCACCACCTAGTAATACTACATTTTGACAACCGTAGTACTGGCGAAAGAAAAGGATGGAATGTATTCCTCACCGTAACAGTTTCAACTGAATAATAACCTCGATCAACATAATCACCCATGAACAAGTAATTTGTATCTGGACACTGCAACCAAAAGAAAAAAATATGTGTCAGCAAACGGACATCATAACCACCATCAATGCAAGAGGCACATTAACATTGCAGATTATGTTCAGTTCAAGATCTATGTCAAGAATCAAATTTTAGAGGGGGCCAGTCAGCTTATAAATGTTACTGCAACATAAAATTTACCATAATTGGTATACCACAGGTTTCTTTTCATTATATGCTTGAGAGTTGTGATTAAGCACCACTAAAGCAGAGCAGATCAACCAACGAAGTATTCTGGAAGGTCCAACAAAGATATACCAGATTGGTGAATACTTGTAAATTGCATTTGCAAAATAGATCCAAAAAAATATCTGGAAAAAGACCACCAAGTACATAAAAAAATCTTCAAATGAAGTTTAAAAAGTGACAACCAAAGATCAGTTACAAAGTGTCATATTTCTGCATGTTAACTCGCCTCCGTCCCATTATAGAATGATTTCTCCCAAATTGCCACAAATATAAAACAAAGATTCAAAAAACACAGCAAAATAATACCTTTCCTCCTATACGAAAAAGTTCTGCAAGATCATGGAATTGTCCATGAATATCACCACAAATTGTCACAGGACTCTTCACTGGCTGCAAAGAAGAAAACAAAAAGTCAGAATCACAACCCAGGTACTCTCATAAGCACCAGTAAAGTTAGCTCAGGAGCTCAATTCAATAGATTCATTCTAGATTACCATACTAAAAAGAAAAGAAATTGAAAACAACCTGAACATTACTCTCCTCCATAAGTATTTCCTTAGCCTTCTCACATAACCCCTCACCTACAACAACAAAGAACAATTAACAAGCAAGAAAGAAACATTCATGAAACGTTAACTTAAAAGCTCAACGCTGACATATGTTAACAGAAAATAGATAACGGAACCAACAACAGTACAAAACACTGTATACCAGTAGTCGTAACGTTTTTCACCTCCTTTCTATAAAAGCACTATTTAGAGCAAAGGAGCTAGAGCCAAAACATGCTTCATAATCAATTGCATAACTTTCATCATTTTACCCAATCGATAGAAGTTGAGTTCACCAATTCTAGGTCCAACAAGACCTGACCTAACCAAAATCAAGGTGTAACTGAAAAAAAACTACAAACAGCAAGGTTATCACATCAAATTAATCTTCTCCAGACCCTGAGGACCAGTACATCATTGAAATGAAGCGGACAGAGACTGGCTTAACACCAAGAGTTCAACCACCTTACACTAAAAAAACAAACATAAAGTAACATGTTGATAGGCTTCTGTATAACTATACAATCTAACCCCAACAATAACGTTCTTGTCCTCCTACAATAACGTTCTTCTCCTCTTACAATAACGTTCTTCTCCTCTTACAATAACGTTCTTCTCCTCTTACAATAACCACAAAGTTCAGAAGTACAAAGCACCAAATAGACAACAAGTCTCATCTCTTCTCTATTTCTCGAGGGGTTTCTGATAGAGATTTTCAGTATCATGCCAAATAACTAGTGTTTAACTGTTTATCAACCATCTTCATGCCATTGTAAGTATAGCTGTATACATCCCAAGAACCACGCCACTGGAGTAAGCTGAGACATTATGTACTGTCTTCCGGAAACAGAAAAAACTTGGTTTGAAATTACGGAGCCATTCACCTTCCCTCAGGATGCATCAACTGAATGACCATAGCATCCGCCTAGAAGTAGCCTTCAGCTGTCCACCAAAATTAATAATTTATCCATGAATGAAGCAGGTGACAACCTAAGTGATAGAATGCAAACTTCTAAGTTTGGCTTCCCAAATCGCTGTCTGATAATACTAAAGTAGCGGCGAATCTGACATAGAGGATATATAATCTCTATCAGCAGTCAGAAATGGATTCGGCAGCTATACGGCAAACAAGCAACAGATCTGATCCAAATGCAGAGGTGAATCATGGCTGAATCTCTTTAATTTGACGTTGAGCATCAAACGCTAACATAGAGGTGCACCAAATGAGGTAAAAGAACGGATCAGGCCAAAATCCACCCAATCGAAGTCCAAAAATGCAATAAATTCAAAATCCTTACTCTTACAGAACAGGCGAATCAAAATGATCTGTCAAACAGAACATCCTTTAACGGCCGAGAAGTTAAACAGCCCACGAGGAAAAAGAAACAAACAATCGTGAGTAATGCGTCGCGAGAGAGAAAAGAGAAATATACCTCTTGCTCAGATAAAGGCTTGCACTGCATGAGCTGCTCGATCTGTTCATCGAGGTTGTGATGGGTGTTCGAAGGCACCGGATCGAAACTCATGTCTCAACTTTTGGCAAACCCTACTCGTAGATCTATTGGAACCCTCAGCTTTTCCCCGCTTCTTGTTTCTGGTCTGTGGCAGTCGACTCGCCGATTCCGACAGGGAGAGAGATGCAAAGAAAAGAAATGGCTAAAGAGAAATGAAAATAGAGGACAGAAGGAAACTAGAGAGGAAGAGAGGGGCAGGGAAAGAGAGACGAGCAAAACAACAAAAGCACCTAGATGAAAACCCTCGGACTCGATCAATCGCCACTAGGCTTTTTAATTAAATTTCTGTTCTCATCTAATACATCTCATTTATTCTATATAAGAAAATTGTGTCACAGTGCCCGTTTTTCCTGATAATTATAACAAAAAATTTGTGTTTGTGTCTCTTTAGCGTTCGGCTGTATTTTTTTCCGCATAAATGGACGGTACAAATGCATAAGTATATTTTGTTTTGTACTCTTTTATTTATTTTGTTTAAGTTGAAAGATAAATGACTGCACCAAATGTTAATTTTTTGTTTCCGTGCTTTCACTTCCGCTTCTTTTCTCCTTTTATAATGCAATTACATCTTATGACATTTTTCATAAGTTATTTTAATTGTTATAAATTACACAATGCTTCAAATAATTTATAAAAATAGTACTACTTATTTAGCCAAATTTTAGAAAAACACATTAATAATACTAATTTACAATATATTATTTGTAATACCACATAGATTAATAAAATTAAAAAATCAAAAAATATACACTTATTGATATATGAATTAAAATATTAAAAAAGTATATAGAAATATGAATGTATATAAATTTATTAACATACAAAGTTACAAAAATATTATATATTATTAAAAGTTACAATTTCACTAAATAAATTCACACAACATTATCAGAAAATTTGAAACACTTGTTCTCTTTTTTTACGCTTTTATATTTGTAAGAGTTATAAAATTAAGAAAATAACAATATATTGTTTATAAGTTATAATTTTTACTTAAATAATTGAAATTAAAAGTTTTTTACTTATATAAATATTTTTATTTTCTTTAGTTTCTCAGGTTTTTATTGTAAATTAAATACTCATAGTAATATATTGTTTGTGAATTTTTCTATTTATTTTTACTAACAAAATAAAGTTACGTAGTGTAATATAATAAATTGTAATTGTAATACAGAAACGGTAAACGCACTACATATAACAAACTTAACCAAATATGTTGCATATATGCCGCACTGCTAAACTGCAGTTTTCAAAACAACTACAAATATGTCAGCGCAAACCTGCCAGTAAATATGCTGCAAATATGCCAGCGCAAACCTACTACCAAATATGTTGCACATATGCTGCCAAAACAGTCATGCTGAACAAAGTGTTAGACTTGTTTTTCTATTTGGCAATTGGCATGTTTGTTTTCTAAATCTCGTCAATTGTACTATGTGTTCCTTCTCAGCAATAATTTACCCACTATGGGTGAAAAGCGTTGCTTCATCTGACTCCATTTTCCACATTTTTTCTCATTTAGGTAGAACTTTTACTCCTCTCAACAACCTCATTTTTGTCGACTTCACTACTATGTTTTGCAGATGGATATGCATTGTTCTCTACTTTATCTGTAGATATTCAAAAGGAGAACCTTATCCTCTTATCTCCTTAGAATCTCCAGTGTGGCTTGGTATGTATCCCTACTCTTGACTTCTCTCCTTTATTCTTCCTGTCAGTTATAAATCTGAAGTTTTGGGTGGAAATGTAACTCTAATTTTTGGGTTCTGATTTGGCGCTTAAGATGACTAGTTCTCATCTTTTTCTTCCTCTATTTGGTTTGCATGTCCCTTTGCAACACTAATCTCTCCTTCGCTGCCAAATAAACTGTAGGTGCACCCAACTACTATTAAAATATGTCAAGCTTATAACCATGATCAAGGTAGATAAAATAAACCTAAATGAATCCTTAATGTCTTAAGTAAGTCCTATTAGTGGCATACACATCGATTTAAGTCAATTAAGTCCTAATAAGCCTTAAATCACCTTTAAACCCTAATATTAGCATAAGTACACAAGGCTAAAAATGATCTCCATAATTAACCGTCTTATCATAGTTTTTCTCTCTCAAAAGTACTTCCTTAAAGGCTAGTTGGGCGTCATTAGATTAGTAAAGAGGGGGCCTAGCTTGTTCATTCCTTAAAGCACTCTTTCAGAAGTATTATGATAGAATGCTCCAATAGAATTAGGGCAACAAAGCAAGGAGGTGATGTTGGTGCTTGGGAGACAGCAAGCATTAGGTGGCAGCAAGTATGAGATGGTAGCAAGCATGAGGTGGCAAGCAAGCATGAGGTGGTAAGCGAGCAACTAATAGAGGCCTAGTCACCATCCTAGGTGAAACCAATTTATCACCCTTTCAGCCACCTTAAGGTCCAATAGTAAGCAAACACCCAAGGAGGGCAGTAGGTCCAACCAGATGAGAACACCACTTTCTAAAGCACACATCCATGTAGGAGGTAGCATTAACCTAGGACATCACTTGATGAAACATACATCCAAGGAGGAGGAAGCCGATTTCACCCATGTCCAACCAGCTTATTAAGTTTTCAGCAGCCTAGCAAGCCACACCTTAGGCCCCATAGAATTCTGGCATGTGGAGTATGGTTGGCACAAGCTTATGAATTTGCTTCACACGGAAGGAAAGGGGAGCCAGCCTCTTAACCCCTTATCTCTTCAACTCATCATTCACTTCTTAACACATCTCATACTAAACGAGAAAGGAAAGGAAGCGAGTAAAGAAAAGATCAGCCTTGTGAAATACCCCGAACTTAAATATAAGGATTAAAATTAATCTAATACGTATTTAAGGCCTAATGGTACCTAATTAATATTGGTAAGGAAAAATAAATCCAAAAGAAATAAAGAAACGCTTAAAAGGCGAAAAACGCTAAATAAGCGTTAAATAACCATAGGAGGTATGAGGCCTCGGTTAGCGTATTATACGGATCCTAAAGGTTTAATAAGACCTAAATAATATATGGGAACAACTCCCGAAGAAAACGGATCCAAATAATGAATTAAAACGCTAATAGAGCTTTAGAGCACGTTTTTCAAGAAAACCCGAAAACGTGACTTTAAGTGGTCAAACGAACCCGTAAAAATTATAAATCATTAAATAATAATTATTAAGCATTTATGGGAGCTTAATAGTTAATAAAAATAATTAAACGAGGAAATTCCGGAAAACGGGCCCGGTAAGTGAATAGTACCGAAACCGGGTAAAATAACGAGCGTTTTCTGTAAAAGACGAAAAACGCTCCAGCTAGTATACTGTAAGGGGGCGGTTTTTAAAGAGTCAAATAACTCCCTCACACACACATGTAACTAGCTAATTAAATAAGAGAGCCAAAAGCAAAAAGCAATAAAGTAAAAGAATTACTTTATGCCCTTTCCTCTCACCTCACTCTCACAACTCACTCATCTCTCTCTTTCCTCTCCCCCTCCACCGATTTCTCCCTCCTCTCTCTCTGGTTTGGGCGATTTCATGGAGCTCCACAAGCCTCCCATGGCTTCTCCTCTTTCCACATGCTCTAGCTTCACTTGAACTCCAAAGGTAAAAATAACTACATATTTGAACCCCCCTCATCCTCCTCTATCATTCTCTCTTTTCAAAATTCGAAAAGGATGAGTTTCATCTCCATGGGTTTTCCCCATTTGAAGAGAAAAGCGCACCATTATGGAGCTTGGAGTCTCCCTTTCCAACAAGGTAAAAATCTACATGAAAAACTCATGTTTTTCCCCACCTTACTTCATAACCGATTTTTGCCTCTTTGTAATGCTTTGTTTTCTCTCTTTTTCTTGAGCATAATACCAACCTTGCAATGGTGGTGGATTCACCTTGTCGATCCAAGGGCTAAAACCCCTCTTAATACACTCCAAAGGTAAACCCTAGAAATCTTGTTCTAAACATTTTATGAACTAGCATTAATTAAGGGGCTAGTATATTAATTACATGTACTTTATGTGCCTTGGGTGATGGGAATGGAGTTTGGCAACTCCATTCCCAATGTGGCCGATTTGGGCAAGGAAGAAAGGAAGAAGAGAATTGAAAAGGGAATGAAGGAAATAAGAGCTTAAGGTAAGAGCTCTTTCTTGAAAGCTAAATTTAATGCATTAGAGTAATGGGAATGGGTAAACCAATTTAAAGAACCCACAGAGTGTATTGGTAATGTAATTGTGAAATTTTGGGTATTTGTGAACTAGTATGTGAATTGTAGGCCTTAGAGCCAAGTGTATTGTGTATGTGCATTAGTAATGTGGATTGAGGAAGTAACGATGTATTGGTATTGTAATTGAGGAAGTAATGGTGTACTAAGATTTTGTATGTGTGCTGGTAGAACCCTTGTGGTTTGGCTAGATTAGGAATGAGTTTGATGAGAAAGTACATATGTGGAGAAGTAAGAAATGTAGGGGAACTATGGCAAAATTTTGGTAGGAATATGTACATGTATGGATGACTTGGTGAACGGGAAAACCAAGGTGTGTATTGGAGTTAGTAGAGATGTTTAATGACTATGGAGTAGTAGTTGTGGTAAGAGAATGAAAGGATATAAAATCTGTAGCAAGGGGTATTGGATTGCCTTAGAGAAACTAGGAAGAACTAGAGTATAAGACTTGGTAAATGAAGGTTGGACTTGGTATAGATGGTGTAATTACTTGGGAATGTATTTGGGATGCTAATAGTGGCATTGGTTGGGAAGTAATGGATGGTAGAATGGAGTTTGAAAATCTGTAGCATAAGAGAAAAAAACTGTTGAAAGTGTTAAAAGGAAGTGAGGAAATTGTATAAATTGGTTGATGAATTTAGTAATGGGGTTAGTGAATGAATTGAGGTATTTTAGGAAGCCTAAATGGCACTAAAACATGTGGGATTACATGTAGGAGGATTGGGGAAACAATGGGTGAAAATGGGAAAGAAAAATAAGGTCTGTAGCAGTGTCCTACTACCGTCCGACCCACAGCCTGGATCGGACGCTGGGTCGGACATGGCTTAAACAACGAAAATAAATCTTTCTGGAACGGTCCGACCCAGGGCCGTGAGTCGGACATGGGTCGGACATGCAAAAAATTATGGTGTCGAAGTTTCTGACTCCGTCCGACCCAGAGGGTGAGTCGGACGTGGGTCGGACAGGGCTAGGACAACAGACCCGAAACAATCTGGAATGGTCCGACCCAGAGGTGTATGGGTCGGACGGAATAGTGCTGGGTCGGACAGGGAGAATTTCAGAGGACGAGAATCTACTGGAATGGTCCGACCCAGGGCTTGGGTCGGACGCTGGGTCGGACGACCCATAACTTACAAAAAAAAAACTATATGATTATAACTAGTATATATATATATGTGTACCCACCTATACATATGTATATATATGTAAGTAAACCATGGATAAGTAATGAAAAGAAAGTAAATGAAATGTAAGTGTAAAGAATGTAAAGACTTAGTAAGTATGAATTAGGAAATGTAAGAGTAATCGAATTAGGTTCATGATAGTTAGAGTAATCATTCAATTATATGTATATCATAGGAACTTGATTTGTGAACACCGGAGGAACGTTGAGATACAAGTACAACGGTGAAAGGTATGATTTCTTCATGCCCTGTATCCTAATCTGGTTACCCCGATTTGTGTGCTTATTTGATCACCTAAATAAGATAAATGCATGAATCGGACTATATTGCACTTATCTGTGCTTGACTTATGTTGTTCGTGATATTTATTGTCTTGAACACTAGTTTGTATAATTCATGAAACATATGAATGATGATGAATTGTATTCGAATCTTGTATTGTACTTAAGCATTGTATTGTATTTCGTATAAATGTGTATTAAGCATTGTAATTGTGTATGTGGCCTGTATGAATGACTTCTGCTAATTCCTAACTACCTAACTCCTAACTTAAGTGAGTAAACTGGAATGAGTAGAAGTCCGATATAGCTTCGGCCACGCGTGAGGATGAGGAGACACAAGAGGTTGGATCCGATTCCTGGTTCTTAAACTGGTCCACGGCCCAAATCCCTTAAATGGGTATCCTGGATTGGTGAACCAAGTAAATCCCGGTGGTGGACCGAGAGTAGTTCCCCGGGCCGGAGGTCCCGACGACTTAACATGAGTAAGAGAAAGTAAGCAAGTATGTATGAGTATGAGTATGAGTATGAGTATGTATGCGTATGTATGGAGTAATGAGTAAAAGAGTAATCTCCACCCGATTAACCCGGGTGGACCAATGAAGCTAACAAGTATTGTGTATTGTGTATGTAATGAGTATGTGTAATTCGGGAGAAGGTAAGTATGTATTGGATGGTTTACATTGTGCTCCTTGTATGAAATGAAGTGTATGTATGTATGCCTTGCGTAAGTATTGTAATGTTATGTATAAGAGCATGTATGCATGTATGTATGAATAAAATGAACCGCATGTATTCGACCAAGTGGTCGGCGTACCCTCACTAGTACGCGGGGTATGCGGTTATCATGCTCAGCGAAAGCTGACCCCCTCGGGGGAACGTTTTTAGTGTGCAGGTACCCGAAGCGGTTTTGGTCAAGGTAAGAGACCGGTGGCACACCCTTGTCTTCAGGAAGCAAGTAGTTGTGAGAAATGGGTAGTGGGTAGACTCTTAATGGGTACATAGGAACTTGGAAGAATCATGGTATTGTATTTGGAACTTAGTAAACTCGGTTATGTATTTTGTATTGTATGGTTTATGAAGGAGTAAAGTGTTGAATGGAACATTGTAGTATTCGATTGATGAATGGAGTATGTGTTGTAGACGTGTAGTACTCGGGATTCCGGTCCATCAGACCGATGCTGTATGTAGAAGTAGTAGCCTTGTTAGTCACGAGGGTGACTAACGGCATTGTATCACCCACTGTATGTAAGTATTTATCCGCTGCGTGAATCTGGAAGTACGAGGAGATTGGACGGTAATGATTGTATTAATGGCAGGGGTGTTACACCTTGTAGTAGGGAGAAGTCAACCGGGAGCAAGGAAGAAATAAAAGGCCTTACTCTTGTCAATACTTCATCCTCTTTCAAGCCTCTAAGTACTCTTAGGTGTTCTAGCTACTATTAAGGGATTATGAGGTCTTGGGAGGAGTTTCTTTACATTTTTCCAAGGTAATTTCAAAGACTAACCATCCTTAAACATCTATATAAATTTGTTAGTCTTTTAAGGGCTTTAAGCTAGCAAGTTGGAAAAGAGTTTCTAAAGAAGAAAATGGTGTTTTAAGACTTATCCTATATTACCGAAACATTTGGGGGTGTTCTAATTATCTTATCACATGAATAAGAGCTAAACTAATCATAAAACTAATTTGGTTGATTGGTTGTTTCTTTTGTGGCCGAATATTTTGTAGTTTATTTGGAATGAATAACCTTGTTCTAAGATGTTTATTATTGTTGTTGTAATTACAAAACTATTCAGGTTGTTGGTTGATTAATATGGTCGGAAGGTGTGGTGTTGTATTGCAATGGATAACCTTTGTTGTTAAAGTATGTGTTACGGTTGATATTATTTCTTAAGTTGAACTTAGTGTTTGTCTACATAACCAAGTGTGTTTGTCTAAGGAAAACTAAATGATTAACCAAGGATAAATGGCATGAATAATGAACTTGGAAGTGGAACTGAACGGGCCAAATAGATGGATTTGGAACTTTGGCACCAGTTGTCTTATTATTATGATCATTTAGGTCATGGTATGCCACGGGCTCCTTGGGACACTCTATGGTTTTCCTACACTATAGTTTAAAGGTACTATAAGGATGTGCAAATCTTTAGGGTCTAAAGTGCGGTTGGAAAAGTTGGATCGCCTATATGATGAGGGATTTATCCCTAGAATTGGAATGGTTGGAAATGGGAGTTCATTGGATAATATAAACACTCAAACTGGCTGATATTTAAGTTATTATATGTCTTGAAAATTTGGAATGTATTTTATGTGTGTTTGATTACTTATTTGGTACACTATTTTCTATGGTTAGCTTTGAATTACTCACCATTGATGACTTTCTATTTTTGTGCCATGTGGTCATTTATGTGTTGTTTGAAACTATGACAGATACAAGTGAAGATGAATCATTTCCTTGAAGTGTTGTAACGATGAGAGCTCGAGTGGGAGAGTAGAGACTTCCACCTAGACTACATTTTGGTTTAAACTTTTGTAAGATTGTTGTAATATGTATAAGTATTATGTATAAGTTGGTAAAAGCCTTAACATTCATTGAGGTTGTGAATGTGACGGTAACACCTATAGGTTTAAAGACTTATGTTGTTGTATAATTTACACTTGTTTATTAGTCACTAGTAATGTAAATGGATTAGAAAATCAGGGTGTTATAAAGTGGTATTAGAGCAAGAACACTTTTGATTAATGTCTAATATTGAATTTAGGACCTAAAATGAATTTAGGATGAGATAATGGGGATTGAGAGTGAGGAACATTTTATTTGTGTTATGTTATTATGCTATTACTATCTTACATAAATGATGAGGCAAAATCAAGTTTGTGTCACCTACTATTGTTGAGCCATCCAAAAGTGTGATTTAAATGAATTAGATGCTTGTTGATGAATATAGTATAAAAATTGGTTAGATATTGGTGAATGCCACCCTTGAGAGCCCTAGAATTAGTATACTTAGGAGCCTTGTTGCTTGAAATAAGATGGAACCATATGTGTAAGAGTTGGTTCAAGCTATGGCCATGGGGTAGCATGGTGGCACCAACATCATGCACCAAGTGACAGAGATGAAACCTAAGTACTATCATGGTATGAGGACCCTCAGCTTCTGGAGGGCTAGATACGAGAGTTTGATAAGCTATTCAAAGCGATCAGCTGTCCTGTAGGGAGAATGGTAGGGTGTGTAGTTTATTTCTACAAAGGTGAAGCGAATTTGTGGTGGGTAGCAATAAAGGAAGAATATCTTCAGCAACCGGGTTTCAGATGGTGTAATACCCCCATCCCACATCGGGATATAAGGAATAATGTGAATGATTTATAGTTATACATATGGGCTGACTACAACAAATGACTTTCCACTTTTAGGCCCAAATGATGACAAAGGGATTAAGGTGGCTAGTTTTCAAGCCCATTGTTGGGAAAATAACTAACATAAGTAATTAAACTTAGCTAAACGGGCAAGTTCACCCAATTCGTTGCAATTTAACAAATGTCGGATCCTCAAGGAAATTGGTTTCTAAATCTTTGGTACTTTAGTAAAATGCAAATAAAAACTGTAAACGGGGTTTAACCGGAGGCAAGCTTAGTTGTTTGTAAACGGAAAGGCAATAAAATAGTAAATTGAGTATTTGATGGAATGGGTGGAAAAGCAACCTAGGATAGTGGGGAATCACCCAAAGAACCTCATAACCATAACTCATTATCTCATTGTCTATTAGAGTTCAATTCATGAATCCTTAAATCATGGGAAACCCAATTCTTACCTAATTAGTCAAATCCCTTAATTAAAAAGAGGTTTAAGTCACTAAAACATTAAGCAAAAACTCTTAAATAATAGCCCTAAGATTTTACCCCCAAAACCAAGAGAGCAAAATGTAAGGTTTATCCCCCTTTTGTCAAATTCCAAACTCAAACTCAAATGTTGAATGGAACCACCATAATTGCAATAAGAGTTAAATTAGAGCATTAATTGATATTGGAGGGAATAAAACAAGAGCATTCAATGAGTTTGGTTTCTAGCTTTCAATGAGCAATATTAGGGTCAAACCCCCTCATAGGATACAAAATGAGACTACTCAACCATTAATAAAGGAAAGAGAAGGGAAGGGGAGAACTAGCCATTAGAGGAGCTCTAGAGCTTCAATGGATGTAGATTTCTTCACTTTCTTCTTCCTCGTCTTCTTCTCTTCTTTTCTCCTTCTTGGTCATCTCTCTCTCCTCTTTATAGTTGAAGTTGTGGGAAGTGAAGAATGAATGTAGATGCCCCCAAATCCAACTTTTTAAAACACAAAACTGGGCAATTTTTTCGTCCGACCGACCCTCATAAGGTTGGTCTCGAGGGTCAGTTGGACCACTGACGAAGGAAGCACGTGCGTGTGCTTGACTAACCCTACCTAAGGCCAGTCCCAGGGTCGGTCGATTCCAGTAGCTTTCGGGAGAGTTGGACAAGGTCGGACCGACCCTCCCAAGGTCGGTCCTAAGATCGGTCGAGACTAGTAGTAATTTTCTCTAACTTGCGCGGGGCCTAGAATCTTCATTGTGGCTCGGAATTGCTCTCCATTTGTGACATTGGAAAGCTTGAGAGATGGGGAATTTGTTGATGCACTTCACTAGCTCTAAAAGAACCCAAAAGTATGCTCAAAATGAGCTTTTACTTATCAATAGATCAAACTGTATAAGTTCACCATTAATCACAAAAGTACTCCATAAAGTGGTGAAATAAGTTATACACCTATTAAAATGAAGGTGAATAAAGACCTTGAAGTAGCACTATTTCACCACTTATCAACTCCCCCACACTTATCTATTTGTTTGTCCTCAAGCAAAATTAGCTAGGAACCCACAACAAGAAAGAACATTTTAAAGCAAGCAAGTGTTTAGATGAATTATTGAATTCATGTGAGCAAAATCTGTGAAAAACCTCAAGAGGAGTACAACCAACCTATTCATGGTGATATGGGTATGCTTAGGGCAAATAAAAATATAGAGTTTCGGGGTATGATCCAGAGTGCTTCCAAGTTCTTAAAGATTATGGAACTTGGAGAACTTTTACCATGGCCAACTTCTCTCAAGAATGGGCATTGAGGAAAAAACAAAAGGAAAAAGAGAGATTTGCATTTGATTCACTTTTGTAACAAGAGATGAGGAGAAGATAATTTGGCATTTTGTCTTGCTTTAATTAACACTCAACTCTCATTTGTTGGTTACCTATGGTGTCTCTCAATTTCCTTTTTGAAATTTTCCCAAGGAAGCACCCCTTAGCAATCCCTAGATGAGAAGATAGAAAGAACCCCTAATCAATAAAAAATCACTATGATGAGGTTTTATGGTTGCACCGCAAATACATGCTCCTTAAGAGAGACTTTTTTGAAAAATTTGGTGGAAAATTCTAAGAATTCATAGAAAAACTTGCTTACTATAAATGTAACTCCTACATGGAAGCTATAGATATGCATAGGGAATTTAAATAGTGCACCAAAAAGAAAAGGTTGTTTCCCCTCACACTTGAATGGGACAATGTCCTCATTATTCAAAACAAAGCTCAAGGAAAACAAACAGAAGACCTTTTCAAAGCACGAAGCATGGAGTAAGCAAAAAGTGTAATACGTTGTGTACATGTTAAAAGGTTAGAGAACTAGTACTCCCCTGATAAAGATGAGTTGTTGGTGGGGTTCCCCCACACTTGCTAGTGTCCGGGGTCATTGAAGTGCTAGCTTCGAAGGGAAGAGTCAAAGATCCTAGGAAAAAATTTGCAAGAGTTTCCTAACTCAACTTTGGGGTGTTCTTGAGTTCGGTTGGTATATATCAACAATGCATAGCCAAAAAGAACTAGGCGCAAAAGGGATTCCAAAGAATACTAAAAAAGGCCATAGTTAGATACCAAAAGGGGGACTCATATATGAGTCCCAAACCATAATATTTGGAAATGCAAGAAATAAGGTACTAGAGTTGAAGATAAAGTACTACATAAGTGAAAGTGCGAAATCTAAATGACAACAATGTAAATGAGAGTTAACAGATAAACAAAAGTGCAGATAAACAACGACAAGCCGACATGCGATCATGGGACAGCTACTGAGGAGGGGGACCACCACGCTCCAATTGCTCTCAATGGTACTGGATCTGGGCCCCCATCTGCTGCTGGTGCTCCTCCATGCGACACTGATGTTTAGCCATCTAGCGCTGATACACCTTCAAACTGCTCTTGGGACACTGGGCTCCATAGGCGAGCTGACCACCTCACCCTCCATGGGCCGCACACCAAAGCAAGAAAACTGCCTCTCTAGGAAGTAAGGGAAGCCCAAGTGCTGGGTGTCCTTCTTCTCGATGATGTGGCAGAGGTGGCTCATCATAAGGTCCGGGAGGGAGAGTGGCTTGTCTGGATCCGACGCGACCAGGTAATCCATAAGATAGTAGTCGGTGGTATTCAGATCCTTGCTGTCTCTGGGCTAGATGTTATGGGATAAGTGAAAGCATGATCCGCTTCACCGGATCTCTCACCATGTTTAGGGTCATAGTGACCCTGGCTGACATCAGTCCCGTCCTGGTTCTTGCGACGCTTCTGGATTGGGAGAGTGTTAAGATAGTGGTGCCGGTGGTCGTTTAGGCCTTCATGATGGATGTAGGAGAAGTTCTGGAGGTCATCGTTAGGTAGCTCAAAGAACCGGTGGACGTCCGACCTCCGGGTGGTGATCCCACGGCCACTGACAAAGGATGTGACCTCACCCCGCTTTTTGTCCAATGTCGCATTGGCATAAAACTTCTTGATCAAGCGGGGGTGGTATCAGTGGCGGAGCTTAGGCTTGAGTTGGGTGGGCTTGGCCCCCCAAATAAAAAAAATTAATAGAAAAATATATATAATACAATATAGTATGTAATATGGCCCCCCTAATATTCTAATATGGCCCCCTCAAGTTTTGAAAGCTGGCTCGCGCCCTTGGGTGTTATTAGCCTACCATGGATAGCACACAGCTCCTCCCAGATACTCAAAGTAGGGAGCCAACTGTAAGTTAACGACAAGTGCAGAATCAACAAGCGCTCCCGACTATCTCTCGCAGTCGGTCAAAGTTGTACAGTGCTTGGCATCTTCACGACTAAGATGCCATCGATAAGTCCTTGGTTGGAGAAGCCCACCTCCAAGCTGGGCTTGTTGGCGTATCTCCTAGCAGTGCAGCGTTGACGGTGAGCCATTGTTCTGCAAAACAGTTAAACGAAAAGGAAAAAAGGAAAAAAAAAAAACAAAAGAAGAATGGTACAAATAACAAAAAGTGAAGCATTAGAAATTAAAAAGGGATAGCATAAGTGATTGGACAGAGAATCAATAGTAAAAGTAATGGAAAACAAAAGAATTAACATATTTATATATAGTCTCCCCCGTTTTTCTCCTCTTTCCCGGTTCTAAGAACCTCCACAAAACTAACCCGAAGGTTGGCATTCAGATATTATAGCACCCCAATACCACAATTCAACCATAGATTCACAATTAACCAAGCAATTTAATAAGTCACCCCATTTTACACATGTTGAGCAACCCGAATCCCTAACCATGCTAACGTGCTACCTTGTGTATTTTATCATTCAAAGACAAAAAAATGGTTGCTAGTCAACCCACCACAGTTACACGGTATTAGCACCACCGATCATGCCAACAAAACGATAAATTAGCCATAATTTGATATAAAGCATTAATCACAAGAATGCATGCTAAAATCATCACATCACCAAAATTTTCACCTCATTTTGCACCCCTACCTTATAATTAACAATTAAAAGCAATCCCAATCACCAAATTTGCACAAATCACAAATTTTCACCTAAGGCTTGGTTTGGTTCGAACCTAATGTGGACCAAAGTGGAACCTTTGCAAAACTTTTAAAAATTGACAAGTTAGGGTCAAAAACTCATACCTTGGTGTTTGTAGATTTTAATGGAGCAAAAATTGACAAGTTTTGGGGGCAAAATTGGCGAAAACCGGAAGTGGGGGAAAATTGAGATTAGGGATTTAGGGGTGGATGTGGCTGGCTTTTGGAGGTTGCAGGCAGTGGATGCTGGGCAGGCATGACAGTCGGAGTCATGGGCATCAGAGGATGGCAGGCGGTGACCTGGTGGTGGCGTGCTGGTGCGCGAGGGAGTAGTTTGTAACACCCCTAATCCTAAACCTGTAATGACGTCATAACTCGTAGCACAATAAATAGCAAATCGTAGCGGAAAAACAAAACTATTTACCTTGGTGTTACACGCCGTTACTCACCCTTGTGAGTAACAAGGCATCCATCCAACAACCTTAACACTACACGCTGTGATGAACAGATACTGAGCACTCCTATTTATTACAAACCAAATCCAACTAAACGAGCAACTAACTGAAATACACAATCTCTTTATTACAATTCAAAATAAACCAAAGGTGTTGCTGCAACACATCAGCTACCCCCGTGTCCCGCACTCCGGCTTGAGTCTTCTTCAATAACCTGGAATGTTTGGCCCACTGAAGGGCTCAGCAATCGAAATGCTGGTATGCTAAATGTAGTCTTAAATCATTTGGATTCCTTAAGTCGTTTTAGCCATCTTAATATTAGATTCATTACATAAAATACCGGTTTATAATGATAACAGAAATAACTGTAAACACTTAACAATCACATAACAATCCACCTGTAAACACCAGTGTACAATGTACACAACACCAATACCACAACAACAATATCCAATAATCACACATTAGTAAACCATAACAA
This sequence comes from Limonium bicolor, assembly GCA_023374045.1. Classification (NCBI taxonomy): domain Eukaryota; kingdom Viridiplantae; phylum Streptophyta; class Magnoliopsida; order Caryophyllales; family Plumbaginaceae; genus Limonium; species Limonium bicolor. The sequence goes on from CM041782.1 coordinate 184,471,390, forward strand.
TAATCAAACAAGATACGCGTATTAAACTGTACTTGTTAGTTAGTCACTTGGCTCTTATCCTTTAAACCAATCATTTAACCTTTTTTTTTCCAAATAATTTTACTTCAGGCGTCCTGTCAAGACAACCCTTAATAATCTGTGAAAATAGACAGTGTGTCCACTGGGTTCCAAAGGAACCGTTACCAGCTGACCTTATGGCCCTGGATAAATATATACATTGACCGATCCGGTCGAACCTGTGCACCAACGGTAGTGCATTCCGCCATCCCTGAATGTGGCTGATGGATTTCCTTTGAGTGACTCCCCATTGAAGTCTCTCGTAGTGATCACAATGCACAACCAGAAAGTCGAAACAATCCGGATTCCTCTCTTAATAAGTTAGCCCTTTTTGTCAGTGACATAATAACCAATATTTGAATTAAGACCTTAACAGTCGATCTTTGTTAGGTTCAATAATACCTATAGGTCAGTTAGTCTTTTTCCCAGTAAAAATGTATAACTTTTAGTCACAAGACATTCGCGTATAAAATACAACGCAATAGTTGAGCAATACCATGTACATTATCATTCACATAAAATCATAATATCGTTCTTAAACATTTAAACACATAATGTCTGACCTTAGGATAATCCTTAGGACATTCAGACCACACAATTAACATACCGTTCACCAAGTAACTGCTAGCTTGACAAACTCCTGTTCAGTAGTCCCTTCCCGTACGCTGTTATTTAAACATGCAATACCGGGTAATATTAATATAACTATTCATTAAATATTAGTACTGTCACTGTATTGTTTATACTCGTGGTATAATAACTTCGTATGTTCTTTTATTTCCCCCTGTTATTTTACAGTGACTCTAGGTAGTTCAACAGTTCGTTATTTTATGTGATATTCACATGTGATAATGAATTCCCACTGTACTGTATATCTTTATTTCATTAATCATACCTCCATAATTATTTTTACTTATTCTTTATATTATATCCCCTGGTCATTTTATTATAACCAAAAATATTTTATAAACTTTATATTATACTCCCTAATATACCATAATACATTATATACCTAGTTTTACTTCCTTTCCTTATAAAATTACAAACCAACCTTAATAATTCGGTATTTATATATTATACCCATCAACTTAACAAATTGCTAAATAACCACATATAATTTCCGGTAATCATAGTTGATCCCAATAATTTTTACAACTTACCAAATAACCATATACTTTCATAATTTATTAAATACCCATATTAATTTTCGGAAATTGTAAATCAATATATTAACTTTTATAAATTAACATATGACCTCAATTATTTTCGGTCTTGACATATACCTTTCCTTTATTTACAATTTAATCCCAAACTTTATATAAGTTACATATTAACTTATAAATTATAGTTTTAATATTTTATTTCTTTAAATAGCCGAAACAGCTCACAACTTTCTTCAATTTATATTTCCGCCCATATTAATATTCTATTTTTCCTTTATACTTCCATAAATTACATATTCACCCCAAAACTTTTATAAACTTAATATTTTATGTCATAAATCATTTTAACCTAAAGTTTTTGGTCAACACTTTGACCAAGACTTAATTTCTTAATTAATACTTTAGTAAACCCATAAAATCATAAGTAATTCTCGGCCATACTCTATACTTTCCAATAATTGCAAAATAGTCCCAAAACTTTATAACTTGTCATTTTAACACTTAACCACTTGTTTAAATTCACCAAAATTCATAATATTAATTCAAACCTTATATTATAATATAAATATATCAAACAGCCCCTTATGTTCTCGGTTTTCATTATTTGTACTCTAAACTTTTCAAAATTTATATTTTAGCCACATAACTTATTAAACTAGCCATTTAAATATTTGTAGCTATTTTTAATGTTCTCAAAATTTATAATATAAGTTAGTACACTTATATATTTCGAAAATCACTAAATAATACATTTCATTCTCGGCTTAAATATCCTTTTACCATATAGTTTTAAAACTTGATTTAAACCTTATAATAAATACATATAAATGTATATAAACCATATAACACTTCTAAAAATTATGTTAATGACTTAGAATGATTATAAACTCAAAATAGAACCGTTTACTCATAGATAATTCGGTTTGGCCATATAAGTATCCTAATTAATTTTTGTGACACAAATTTTATACCTTAAGGTAATAATCTTACCTTATATGTTATAAATTATTTCCTTGACATTATAATCCTTATATTTTCGGCCTTAATTATTTAGAGGTCATACATAATTTTTATACCAAAGTTTGAAGCTTAAATCAAGCTTAAACTTAATAAGCCTTACTTATATAAACTTACCCCTTAAACCAAGACAATTCTTGTACTTATTTTTCCTTGAATTCCAAGCTCTCCAAATGCTATCTTGATGAAGAATTTTGGCTCCTTAAATATATTTAGGAGATCCATTTGTTAGACTTCTAACAAAGATTTATGAATAATATTTGGAGTAATCTTACAAGAGTTTACCTTAGGAATTTTTCAAAGAATTTTTGGTAGACCTTGAGATGATTGTAGATCTAGATTTCCTTCATGAAATGATGAAGAGAATATAGGTTTAGAAGCTCTAAATTCGCCACTAATTATAGACACCATATGGAGGAAGATAAGGATCACCATATCTTACCGAAATTTCCAGATTGCGCACTCTCTGCGGTTTTTGTCACTCAGAACTGAAATGACCACGAAAACTAATGATCCTTATATGGTTGGAAAGCTAATTCAAAGAGGAACAACTTTTGTGTTGAGAAGATTTTGAGAAAACTTACGGAAAATTCATAATAACTCCCGAGCTGAGACCTATTGAACAAATTCTCTGCTGTGAACCACTTCGCCTTCTTTTGTTCACTCAGAACGGAATACACCATGAAAATTAATGATCTTTATATGTATGGAAAGCTAATTCGAAGAGGAACAAGTTTGATGTTTGGAGGATTTCGAGATAACTTACTGAAAATTACAGAATCTCTCCCGAAGTCAGTCCTCTTGAACAGATCTGCTACTTGATTCTTGTTTTGTAGAATTAGCTAGGAATTTTGACATAAAATGGAGTTAGAACTTAAACCTCCATTGTTGGAGCTTGAAGCTAGGAGAGAAGAAGAAAGAGAGGAGAAAGAGAGCTTACCATTCGGTTGTGTGAGCAAGGGAGGAATGAAGTCTAAAGCTCACATAGGAATAAGGTAAGGAAGTGAAAGGAATCCACTTGGAAATTATTGTCACATTCTTTGATTTGCTTTTAGTTATTTGATTATATGCTTTCATAATTTGGCTACTAAAGTCTCTCCATCCAGACTAGCATACGATTGATTGAAAGGAAATTAATGGAGCTTGATTGAAAATTGTAACTAGAAGACAATACAAGTTAGGTAGGTGTATTTTCTTTTGATTTTCTTAACTAGAATAGCATGTCAACTTGGTCTTGTCTTGTTCTCCTTATTTCTCACGTAAATTGGCTTGAATGGGGCATCTTATTTTGATGATTGGAGACAGCATATTATGGCTAGATAGGTAGTCACTCTATATTGAATTTTATAAGGCAAACTAGCCCTCTCTTTTTCTTGTTAAAATCGGCCACATGTGATATTAGGCCATTTGATTTTGTCAACTTTTGACCAAGACATATTCTTAGTTAGGTAGCTGTCTCCTTGAATAATTAGACAACAATTATTCTCCCTCTTTTTTTGATTCCAATCGGCTGCACCTAGGAGAGTAACATGCTTTGTTTTGTTTGTAATGCAACTTGCACCAAGTAGATTCTAGCCATGTGTTTTATTTCATTACTTTTACATATGCTAATTTTTCTTTGTTGTCTTCTTGCAGGTTATACGATTGTGAAGGCTTCTCCTTACTGTAATGGATTGCTATATATCATATAATTCATGCTAGGATGACTCATCATCTACTAAGACAATTGTTTTTGCAAAACTTAGCCAAATAAGGCATAAACTCACGCATGGAATAGAGGTCATTAGGGATTAATTTTTCATCTAATTTCTGTCACATTATATTGTACTAAGACCATACTAATATGTGTAATAGGTTCCAGCATTTAATTGGTACATTTATTGATGGTTAAAGGTGAAAGTTTTAAGGTAAAAATGCTGATTTTAGGTATTTTTTTGTCTCAAAAATCGCCCCTGGTTGTGCTATGATTTTAGCACTGCCATCAATTGATTTAGATGGTCATTTTATCCACTTTTAATATTACTAACTCGTGGCTCCTCAAAAGCTTCAAGGTATTTGCGTAAAACGCATTTTTGTGACACCCGAAGGTGCGTTTTTGTGCTTTAAGAATTTTTCTAGGAATTAATTAGTCGCTATGAGTTCCAAGTGTTTATTGACATTGTTTATAGTCAATAATAATATATTAAGGTGTTACATTAAGTTATATAGGGTTATATAAACTTGTAACTCAATTTTCGGGCTAAAGGGGCACTCCCGAGATAAAAGGAGCGTTAAGAAATTCCCCCCGAGCTCTTTGTTTATTTTTGAAGAAGTAGCTTGGAATTCTCTTTAGAATGTTAAATAATGATGTTTGGAACTCTAAGAATAATTTATATAGGGGTTCATGCCACCTTGGCACCCCTCCTAGACATTCCCGGCCTTTATGGGGCCCACATCGGGAACTTCCGAGAACTTTGTATTTTTACTCGGTTCTAACTGAGAACTTGTATCTTAAAGATCATAAAATGATCCTTGGTTAAATTCATGTACTATCCTTAGCTTATATAATTGTTTAACTTAAGGTCGGGCTTTTAACGCTCGTTTTTGACCTTAAGGAGTTTGGTGCGTCTTAACGCTTAAGTGTTTATATACTTTTCTCAGGGTTTAATAATCCCCTAAATAATACTTATAATTCCTCAAATAATATTTATTTACTTATATTTAATTATTTAAATGTTAGGGTATTTCAGGGGGCACCCCCATTTTTCAGGTACCTGAAGTAGAGAAGATTACCACACCGAGTGTAGGTGGGGTAGATTCAAGCTATGGGAGTCTCCTACTAGTTATTCATTTTATTTGATTATTGTACCTTTGAGTTGATTCCTAGTATCTCGGATTGTATTCGTATTCAGACCGTGACTTTTGGAGATTGTATTTGGAGTTAGCCTTGTTGGTCACAAGGGTGGCCAACGGCATTGTAATACCGCCCGGTTTTTATTTATTTCCGCTGCAGTTTATGTTTATTTGGGAGTGATCGTCGTACAGGTTATTGGATTTCGGGTTGGGGTGTTACAAATAAATTTTAACTCTCGTTACAAATTTATAATTGCTAACAGCTTTAAGAAAAATCCAGTTTATTGATCAGTTAATATCCTAGAGGAATTACCATCTCTAAATTAACCGGTACCGTTCTTGTTGTCTATTATCTACTGCAGTTCTCACTTATAAGCAGATAAACTGATAAATCAAGTAATTGGCCAAATCACAAGATTTATAAAAATAAATAAGGAACAATACTTTAATCTATTAAAATGGTAAATCACAAAGATAATGGAACCTTGAATTTGGATTACATAGCAAACCGAAATTTATAAAAACTACTCAGCCATGGAAATGAAAATACTGTAAAAATATGTAAATAACATTAAAGAGGAAGAGAAGAAGAAACTCTGATTTAAGACTCTTTAATGGAGTCTCGGTGTGTGATCAGTGCTTTCTTCTGCTCCTTCTCCAGAAAAGATGGTGAAGTCTTCAACTGCTTTGTGCACTCTAGACCCCTGTGGATGTATGTAGGTGTATAGTGAGGTGGATGATATGAATGGAACGTGGTATATGAAATGGAAATGGATGGAGTGAGTGTAAATGGGATGGAGTTGTGGTGTTATGCTCTCCAGAATTGTCTGTCTCAAATATGTGAGAATGAGTTCTATTTATGGGACTCATGGATGAGCAGCAGCATGGTGTGGTGGATATGATGCTGGAATTGTGAGTGGAAAGGAGAATGTTCAACGTGGATGTTTTGCTGGATTTGGAAGGTAATTAGATTAGTGGAGATGAAGATGGAAAGTAGTAGTGGAAGGGACAAAAACGAGTGTGGAAGACAGGGCTGGAGAATATGGGGCGGCAGTTTAATATGAAGAAAATAAATCTCTTCACGTTCGCGCGCTACAGACTGTCGATTCAACAATATGGTCCGGGACTTAAGTCCCGTGTGAAGTCCCGGACCATGGCATAAAAACAGGTCGAGAGTAGCCTCCTTATGTGGTCTGGGACTTAAGTTCTGTATAAGGTCCCGGACCATGGTATAAAAACAGGTCGAGATTTCTGCCATGGTGTGGTCCGGGACTTAGGCCATGTATAAGGTCCCGGACCATGCCTGTATTCCATTCGAGAGTTGAGCTAGTTTGTGGTCCGGGACTTAAGTTATGGAACAAGTCCCGGACCATGCCTGAAATTGGGTCGATGATGAATTTCTTGACTCCATTTGGCTTGTTTGAAAAACTATGGTCTCCAACAATGATATGAACATATTTCTTTTGAGATTAAATACCTGAAAAAGCACACAAAAGCCATAAAAGAAAACAATTGCAACAAGAAACATAAAAATACTCAAAAGGCAGAAATTTAGCAGCGAATTCGGTATCAAAAGACCATGCAGAAATAGGTAAATTCCTGACTTATCAATATATATAACATGGTATAAATAATGTGGTGATTTTGTAAATAAAGGAAACTATGGTATATGAAAAAGAATATGGTTTTGATATGGTGCCCATGCGGCAATAATAAATAGTTTTGTATAAAAACTATAGGTTATAAGTTAAAGGAAATAAAAATATCATATTATATGATATTAGTATATGGTATAACATTACATAATGTTATGTGGTCAAAATGAAATTAAAATAAAGATAAGGGCTGTACCGAATTATTAAGGTTATAAATATGAATTTTAGACTATGGTGTATAATGTTATAAATGTTATAACAATGATATGGTGTTAATGGTTTTTAAGGGAATATATTCACATTAAATAATGTGACAAACTATAAATAAATAAGATTTATAAACTAAGGTATTTATTGAATAAACCTTAAGAGTTGTAATTATACAACATAAATTGTTACATAATATTAGGATAATAATCTTAATATAAGTTGTATAATATAATACAACTAATGGGAATAATCATCTAATATAAGATGATAAAATGTAACATATAATATAAGAGTTTTATAACTCATGGAATTTACCTATATGGTACATATATACATATACAAGAAAAATGTATATAAGGATGGATATATATTATGGTTAGAAACCATATAATATAATGGTGGTGGTTATTTAAAAAAAAATAGTTACAAACTATAAGTTATGAGTTTTTGAATGCAAATATAATTTGCTAAGATAATGGGTTATATAATACAATGTATTATAATGGATGGTGGGAAAATAATACTATATGAAAAATAACACAATATAATAAGTCATGCATGCATACATGCAACTATAGGTTATATACCTAAATTAATGATGGATAAGATTAAAGAAATATAACGAACTAAACTTAACAGTCGAAATAATACGACTTATGAGTTTTAGTAACAAAGCCGACCGGTTTAGAGAAACCCGTAACAAATAACTGTAGAAATCCGGGGATGAACTATCGGGGTTACTTGTTATTCGGAGATACCGGATGTAGTTAGTCATGGAGACTGACTTATAGTTTATTACCGTTTAGATCATACTTCAGACGAGGGCGCTTGACGAGCTAGTGGTCTACACTGCGCATCCTAGGTCTTGGTGAACGGTATGTAAAGGGTTTGATCCGAGTTGTCCTAAGGAAACTCCTTGGGCTCGGATTTGGTTGATATCACTTATGTGTTAAGTGTTTTGGATACATGTATGTGACTGTGTTACTGCATTAATTATTATGCACGAGCGTCCTACGGGACTAACACTACATCGACTATAGATCGACTTATATAAACATATATATACGTTATTGCGATGACAAGACGGTTACTTGATATAATACCATAGTATTAATATTAAGTATATGGCAACCTAAGTAAAACACTTAGGAACGAGTCACGACATTGTCGGTCTCTAGAGCATGGATCTCGAACATGAATATAACCTAGATTACTTCTAGGTATGCATGAGACCCATTGGGCAACTAATTAATAAATTATATTCTCCATAAGACTAAGATCAGATCTTAAACATTATGAGAGAGAGATGGTGTGAGTTGAGGTGAGGAATCCAGTGTAGTTCACGAACTACCTGGTTGCGCATTTGTGATCACTGAGGGGTTCCTGATTGGGTTCCGCTCCAGGTTTATACCCAACGAGCCTATTTGGATCGTGGGTCAGGTGGCTACGGCCTTTATATGGACCTCTTACAAGACAAAAGAGAATAGTCAGGGGCCTCCGGACCTCTGGCAAAATTAGCACCTTTGTGTGTACGGTAGGACTACTGTCCATGGTGAGGTTATCAGGTTGTCTTAACATGACGCCCAACTGGTATTAATTAAACATGGTTGGATGGGGCCTTAAAGGCCAAGGTAAATTAACTGTGGAAACTGTACGCTACGGCAATTGTACATTGTACATTGTACTGCTATTATTTCGATACGTTCGATATACAATTGTTGTTTGTAATATTAAATGAATGTTTGGATTGGATGGATGGTTAAGTGTTATTAATGTTTGGATGGATGATTATGTATATCATACATGCATATTACAGTATTGATTATAACTGTAAATGGAAAAGCATGAAACCAATCCAATAATAAGATGGTTAAAATGACTAAGTGACCATTAGGGTCCAGGCCCGACATACTTAGCGTCTATCGCTGATACTACACCATTATGCAGGTTGTTGATTATTGTCGAAGCCGAAGTGCGGGAACAGGGTAATTAGAGTTTATTTTGATTACCGCACAGGGAGTTCATTTGTATAATGGTGTCAGACTGGGAATTGTATTATGGTAAGGTTATGTATATTTGGGATTGGGTAGACGCTCACTTGTCGACGTTTATGGTTTATGGACTTAGTATGATGTATAGGAGTTTCTCGTTATCACGGCGGTTAGCAGTTTGTTTATGTTGGAAGTTGGATAGAGTTGGCTTCGTTACTTGCATGGGCGAGTAATGGCCGGTGACACCCGAGTGGGTATTGTTGTTATTATTTATTCTTCCGCTGTAAGACGTTTTATTTATTGCTACGAGAGAGATTATTACGTGACTATGGAGAGGGGTGTTACAATTGTATTTTGTGTAGCACTCGGATATTCCGGTCCATCAGACCGATGTTGTATGTAGTAGTAGTAGCCTTGTTAGTCACGTGGGTGGCTAACGACATTGTATCACCCCCGTTGTGTATGTAAGTATCCGCTGTGAAGGTATGTAAGTACGTTGTGATTGGACGGTAATGACGGTATTAGCGGTAGGGTGTTACAAAAAGTGGTATCAGAGCGAAGTATCGCTCTCGCTGATGATTGGAAATACCGAGTTTAGGAAATACCGAGTTAAGAATTAGAAGCTTAGGGCTAAGGGCTGAGAGATAGCATTAGAGATATGCTAGTTAGGAACTCCCGGTGAGTACCGAATACCTATAATATCAGTCCCGCCCCCGCAAACCCCACGGTATAACTTGGGAAAGAACGCCAGAGAGAAGGAAAGTCCTCTCATACTCGGGGAAACCCGATTTGGCAGTTGTGAAACCACCGTACTGTAAACAAGAACCGACAAATAGTAGATTCCAAGAATTGGAAGTCCCAGAGATGGATTCCGGTTGGACAACAATACCCGCACTTAATAGCGGTTGAATGAATACTCCGACCATAAGGAGGCTACAACTTACAACACAGCATGGGGCGACATGCCTAGCAGTCGCGGAACCTCGCTAATCAACCAGCAACAGGGAAAGGAGCACTAAGCGTGCAACAACACGGAAAAAGGAACTATAACAAAACCCAAGACACAAGTCTACGGGACAGCAATAGCTAAGTAATACCACCAACGGTATGCTAGCTGACTAAGGACATAGTCGGGAGTATTAACTCCAAAACTATAACGCCAGAAGGTTACAATACCTGGCCAACATGGCTTACAAAGCTACAAGAACATTCACGGGATATAATCCGATAGGACTACAAGAGTAGTGCCTAAACAAACTAAGGCTCAATAACCACGGCAAACCTGTGGGAACGAGCAACAAGGAAAACATAAGACGAATAAATAGGAGTCTCCAAGGATTGGAGAAGTATCCCGATCAACGACAACTGTGTCAAGATCATTGAGAAGTTGCTTAAAGGATCGAGCATCTCATACATAGATCAAAAAGATCAAGGGAAGCGTCGACGAGACTATCAAATACGAGTGGAAACCATGCCAAGACCGGTATAGGATTACTCAAAAACCACCAGTACCACGCACTTGCCACGACAAGTGCAGTACGAACAGGAACATGTAAAGGAACTTTAACACCCACAGGTACATAGTAATGTACCGTGACCGCAATGAAGCGACTCATCCTAACAACAGGAAGAATGGAACTTTAGGAAGGTCTAACAGCCTTACCATTGTATTTAGAACATACCAGTCAGCGAGAAGCTGGACTTGGATAAGACCTCAAGCATGGCTATGCCATGAAGAACTTCTTTTCACACCAAACCATTGTTTCAAAACCCAAATTTTCTTTCAAAACCACAACCCTTCCTTTAAACCCGATTTTAAAACCATACCACAAACTACGAATCATCGGACGGTGAGTACATGAGTACACAAGAGGAGTTGACAATAGAATACTTCACTTAGGCGTGTGACGGACACTACGAGTGTACCCAAATACGGGATGTGGGACAACCGCACTCCGAAGGAGCTTGTGGGCCTGACAGATAGTCGGGTAAGTGGTAATGTATCAACAAGGTACCCCACGTATGTATACATGTAGTGTGCGGAACACGGGAAGTAGTCAACTCTGTTCTATGGACCATCAGTAAGTTCAAACCAGAACAGCTGGACACCTCAGACGATCAAGGAGAAGGAACTTACTAAGTAATAAGTATAAAGGAACTTAGAGAATCCATCTGAAGATAAGGAACGAGGACTAAGAGGTGCAAAGAGCACAGACTAGTGAGTATAGACATTGGATATGTCTCAAAGACATCAAGCAAATACATGGCAGCTGGAGAGTATACCCAGCCTGAACACAGTAAGGTAAATACCTAATGTGAACACAATGATATTCGATTGACGGGACGGAATTACCAGGAACAATCACAAACTACCAGGGAGCATAACCCAATCAATGAAGAGGATATTAAACCTGTCAAGAACACTAGGAGACAATTAAACGTCTACCCAAGAACGGGAGACGTTATAACCCAAAAGGGGATAACTCAAGTACAATACCATAAGGCGGTATAGTGGACACAACACATCATAACATTAGCCGGTGTAACGGGGTAACCACAACACCCAGGAGGCAATCCTTGAAGGGTGTCTGGATTGACAACAGTCGAGCAAAGCGTCATGATAAGAGCACGGGAGCTGGAATGAGCACTCGGTAGGACACCGAAGGGATTTCACTTAATAGGAAATACCCTAACTTACAAGAAGGCACTGATTAACACCCAGATTGCCTAAGGGCCTCCCATGAACGAAAGCGTGATGCCACGACTTGACATGGAGCCCAATAACACCTCCAACCTATAATGGTATGCAAGGAGTGGAAATATGTATAAACAGCTTGCAAAGAGCATAGCTTGCAGCAATAAGGCTTAAAAGCCATGAACCAACTACGTTATGTAGCTTAAACGTTGCAAAACCACACGGTTTACTACAAGACTTGCAAGAGATATTGCTCCATACGAAAAATGGATCGACAATTGAACCACCCAATTTGCACTCAACTTAATGAGTGGCTTGGGGTAAAGGCTACCTCAATGTCACTGTCACTAGAGCATCAATCTATATACAGCTTACGAAGCTTTTAATTTCCCTCCATGCCTTCTGTAAAAATGGTAACACAGAGGCATACGAATCATAATAATGCCAACATGAGCTAGTCCACTCTTGGCAACTCGGAAAACCCTGCGAACCAAACACCAAGGTACCTCTCGTTACCCAAAACCACCAATGTGGTGAAGATGTGAACCCTGGAAAACTTCCCCTACCATAACAACAAAGCTTGCGCATGTAGTTATTGCCAAGAGGCGACGGAATAAGGAAATGAGATTTCCAAACCATTACGACTTAAAGGAGTAAGTATGCTCCATAGACAACCCAAGCATGTGGTAAACCATTGTGTAAACACCAGCATGGTAAACCTTGTCATGAGACCTAGGAGTGGAAACAAGCCTCTTAATAAGAACTTCATTTATCAATGATAGAAAACGGGACCAGAAGACCCTTGAAGTTACTTGGGATGTCCCGGTGATATACATACAAAGTAAACTGCACAGCTAGAGCCCATAATTAATGCTCAGCACTGGGAGACAACAATTGTCAAAACAATCAATGTGAGTGCACATTGGACACCACGAATGACCAACGCTCAAGAGAGCTTGTAACCCGATAAATTACTTTATCCTTGGTCAACCAAGATACTTGGCGAATTGTATCTTAAATGAGGAAGTAATGTGAGGTAAGCTAACCTACACAAGGAACCTAATTGGAAACAGAACATCTCCACATTGAGATAGTAACATTGCGGTATGTTACGACAACCGTCATACACACGAACATAGGAAAACCTCACTGTTCACACCATAAGGAAACGGTGCCAACGACAATGGCAACGAGTAAAGATAGACTACCACATAAAGGAGTTAGTAAAAACAATGTTATATAATGAGTAAGAGTATGGTGTGCAACAAGTGACCGCTATGAGGAAGTAACAGATAATGACACGGAGTAAAGGTATGGGAGACAGACAGACAGAAATATTCATTCCTATCACATAAGTGACTTACTGCCAAGCGTTCACGCCTCTGCACTCTGTATGACTGAGTGTTTTGGTATTGCACTTGTGCAGCTAATGATCTAGTGGGATAGCTAGGGATATGGGAAATGTAACCGTAGTAAATCCTTCTTTTCACCAACGAACATGGCATAAGCCAGTTAACCCAGCTTAGCAACAAACCGTGCGGCCTAAGGCCAAAGAAGCACGAATAGTGTAAAACACACTAATAATCACAAGATGTGAATTCCATTGGAATAAAAGGTGAAAGAAGATGTAAGAAAGTCACTAGAACCGACGCATATAAATGCAAGGTCATACAAGTAAAGAACACTTGTACTGAACCAGAAGAACTGGTATAATTTAGAAGCTAGTGACAACAGGGAAAGCGCTACAACTAAGTAGTGACTTAACCCTGCCCGACAATTAGTCAGAGGAGCTTAATGAATAATCGCGGGAGTACGAATAGTATGTATAATAGATTACCAGAGAGCTGGTTACAATCTAAAACTCATTGAGTTCAAGCACGGTAAAAGAATACCATATTTGTTTAATAACCTTATTCCCACAATAGAGGGATAAAAAGGTGATGTGTAGCACATTAAGGATAACAAGAAGGGTGAGTAACCCAAGCTATCAGGGTCGCGCAGCAGAAGCTAGTGGGCCATAGCTAGGACATTAATGTACCTAGTAAGTATAATAGAATGGCTATTAATGCCTTGAAGCCTGATAGGCTAGAACCGAATTAATAATGAGTTAAATAAACTCATATAGGAATTCTTGGTGCAAAGACTAAACCATCGGTATAGTTAAGACCCTTTGACCAAAGTACAGTATATAATAGATCGTAGTGAAGCTAAGTGCTTCAATTGCCCGAATTAAGTAAACCAATGTATATAATAACATATGGTAGATTACATGGGCGTAATCCCTTTTAAGGGGGGTAGAGCGAAAACCGCTTAATGTAAGTTTCATGAATAAAACACATAAACTATAATGTGCATAGCACAAATGAAACTTGATTTGATGATTGGTACCTGTTGAATAAACATACGCATTCATTCATATTGTAATTGTGGTAATTAGGCATGAGAGATGCAAATACCATAGCATGAGTCAGTATAAAACCGATGTGGAACCTAGGGAATTGAATTCCCTAGGTGATTGTAGTGAGGAATTGAGAATGAGTAGTGGACGGAGTTCCACAAGTATTGTAGCCCGTAAAGAACTAGTATGAATTGTTTGAGAGTAGTAGATGAATGAAGTCCATGAGTAGTGTATTCTTAGGTAAATTGTTAAGCAAATTGAAGACGATTGAATTTTATATGTATTGTATTCCTTAGTTAGAATATTTAGATGACGGAGAGTAATGAATGAAAGTAGCAAGGTTGATGAAATGAACACTAAGGTATTGAATCTCGAAGAAAAGAATTTGGAAGTAGAGTGAGGATGATTGATGGATTGAATTCCATCCTTTGGAGTTGTATGAATTTGTAATTATGACTAGGAAGAGTAAAAGATAGAAAATGAAAATAATTGAATTATTTGGTTTCTTGAAACTGATGTGGGAAGTCGAACTTGATCCTGATCAGATCGAGGGAAACTGAACACAAATTGGGGTGGAAAGATATTTCAACACTGATTTGATCACATCAGGGTCGAATGATTCTTGAAGCTCCCCTCAAGTGGTCATAAGAATCACGCATAGGATAGAAGTAATGAAAATAAATTGGAATTTGGAGTTGTGTGCCTTAGGAAAATTTCTAATTAGTAGTAATGAAAGAATTTCCCTTAGAACTGGAGGATGAGGAATTGTTAGAAGCTTATACTAGAGAAGATGGTAGTGAAACATATTGTATTATTCCAAGGGCAGCGGGACATAGAGGAGTCCTGTGTCTAGATGACCAGAGTGCCTGCGAGATTGTAATGTGTATTGCATTGCTTTAGGGATAGCTTTGCACTGTATGTATGTATAAACCTTGTAATGTGGAACCGGATGGTTGGATGTAATGCAGATTGGAGTGAGTATGGTATATTTGTATATGATGGTATGTAGAGACCTGGAGTAATGTATTTGGGAATTGTAAGGAGGAGGAATGTATGACTTTGGCATTAGACATGTAGGAATGAACAAGTATAGTAATCCTATAACATCGAACAACTTTAAGGACAAAGTTCTTAAGGAGGGTAGATTGAAATACCCCGAACTTAAATATAGCGATTAAAAGTTTCTAATACGTATTTAAGGGCCTAATTTCACCTAAGTAATGTTGGAAAGGAAAATAAATCCAAAAGAAATAAAGAAACGCTTAAAAAGCGAAAAACGCTAAATAAGCGTTAAATAACCATAGGAGGTATGAGACCCGGTTAACGTATTATATGGACTCTTAAGGATTAATAATCCTAAATAATATATGGGAACAACTCCGAAGAAAAACGGATCCAGATAATGTATTAAAACGCTAATAGAGCTTTAGCGCACGTTTTTCGAGAAAACCCAAAAATGTGACTTTAAGTGGTCAAACGAACCCATAAAAATTATAATCATTAAATAAAATATTAAGCATTAATGGAAGCTTAATAACCAATAAAATTTAAGAAACGAGAAATTCTAGAAAACGGGCCCGTTAGTGAATAGTACCGAAACCGGGTAAAATAACGAGCATTTTCTGTAAAAGACGAAAAACGCTCCAACTAGTAATAATGTGGGGGCCGGTTTTTAGGAATTAATTAACCTCTCTCACACACACTCACACAACTAACATAATAAGTCAAAAAGTAAAAAGCAAAATAAAGTACAAAAGTGAGGGGGATATTCTCTCACCTCTACTCCCCCTCCCTCTCACGTTTCTACTTCCTCCAACCTGACTTCTTCTTCCTCCTCCCGAGCAGCCATGGTGATTTTACAACCCTCACATAGCCCTCCTCTTCTCTCCTCTTGTTGAAGGCTCAGTCCTTCTTCAAATGCAACCAAAATTACACCATTGAATTCCCCTCGCAAAGGAGATCATCTTCCTCCTTTCAAGAATTGAAAACACCCATTTTCATCTCCATGGGTGTAACACCCCCGAATAAACATCCAGTAGTACAAGCAAGCTCCTAACCTTAATACAAGACAACTACGCAGCGGATTCTCAACATCATCCGGGTGCTACAGATGCCAACCACCCACGTGGTTGACAGACCACATTACCAACACCAAGTTACGGTCTGCATGACTGGAAACAACCCTCTATCCAAATTCATATACAACACATAGTACAATCCCGAATACTGAGTGTCTACAACAATATTACCAAATCGTAAACTAAAAATTACATCCCTGGTGTAGTAATAACTCCTACATCAAGTGTACTGCTACAACTCAAGAATTATGCCCTGATGAACTACCTCCATGGTAGCCATCCCGCCTACGCTCCGTTATCGCCCGATTCAATACCTGTAAAAATTTGGTTGTAAAGGACTCAGCAAACTACGCTGAGTATGAACGTGTGTAGCCCGTATGTTGCCGGGCCACACGACTACTTGGTCGAATATTATTAAGTCAATTTGCATGCTATAATAAAGCAGTAAAGCAGGCCACCATACATCATGGTTTCATACACACTCAAAGATAGCAAAGCATTAACAACAAGCAACCAAACATAACATGTTGGTGTCATAGCAACATCAAACACACAACCAAGCACAACAAGCTGCTAGTATCGCAACTACAACCAGGTACATAATAAAGCGTGTGCACATGTACGTTTACTCCTGATCCTCACTATGGGATCATTCGAGCGTTGTGTGATTTTATTTCTTTCTCTTCTTTGTTCTCATAATGTATATTTACTTTCTCCTTCCCTTGCACCAGGTCTGGGGATATAGTTAGATCCCGTGACCGTATCGATTCGTTTTCTTTGTTTCCATCAGTGTATTTCTCTTTCTCATCTTGCACAGGTCTGGGATGTAGGATAGTTCCCATGACCATATAGTATAGGTGCCCATCTTTCTTTGCTTCCTTATGGATTAATCGTGAGTTCTCTTGTCACCCACGTTGGAGGACGTCTCCTCCATAGCTAGTCCCCCATTCCCGACGTCATGCGCCGAGAAAGCGGAGTCGCCTCTAGACTCCAGGATAAGCTCCACCAATTTATCACTCCCCCATTCCCGACGTCATGCGCCGAGAAAGCGAAGTCGCCTCTAGACTCCAGGATGTGCTCCATATAGAAGGGCGAAGGATCTGATGCAGATACCAACTCCCGAGTATTCCATACCGCGCTGCCCAAGATGTCGTCTTCCCGAGTTATTCTCATGTTCCACCAATTGAGATTTGCTCTTCATTATTATTCATGAATAGACACCATAGTGGGTGTCATGGTACGTCCTCCATAGTTAGAGAGGAGTTCCCCTTTATAGCATTTTCTTAGTTTTCACAATTCTTAGTGTTTCATCTCAAATTCCATAAACGCGAAGGGACTAAACTACTGTGTGTGCACAATAATATAAAACAATATATAAAAATCATACAACACGATAAGCAAGCAATTCAATTTTCATGCTTTAATCTTAAGGTCTTTTCACACAGAGCACACAGCCACAAGCCGTGTAACACGGCAACATACGAACCACACATGTCCATACCTGGTTCAGAAGCAAAAGGGTTGTCTCACACACAGGTCCCCGTTGGCGTTCGTTATGGCCCTATCGTTGATTAAAACAATTTGTCAGTTATAATTTCATGTGACGACCCCTGTGACATTTTCCCTTGTTTATTTCATTTTATCGGGATCATTCCCGAGGTGAATTCTTTGTTGTATGTTCAGATGATACTAGCCCTTAGGATTCTTCAAGTATTAACCTTAAACTTTAGCTTAGCTCTAGGGCATTTACATCGACGTTTTGCATGTTAACTAAGTTCCCTCTCTAACTAATGTTTTAGAGTATTTTACGCAACAACATTTAACAAGTTTATCCAAATTGACCATTCACCCACATTTTCTCCTAATTACCCCATGGTTCACTTTAATTATTGAAGCCTCATATTATACCTCTTAATTAGTTTACATTATTACTTAAACTTCCAAAACATTTCTAAGTTTATACACTAATCCCATCAAATATTAAGATCTCCATTTATGCTCAAATTTTTAGATAATTACATATACTCCCGTAATAATATTTTTGTTATTCTTTTTGACTTAATATCAATTTAATACTTAGAATAATTATCCTCATCATTTTATTTTGGTCAACCTCCATAGGTGGTCGAGGTTGACCACTTAGATTATTCTTTGACTAATTTGATAGTATTTACGAAGAAACCCCATGGTTTCCTAGTTTTACATTTGACTCCTTTTTATTTTATAAAATCCATTTTTTTGTACTCATAAAAATCCAAGGACTATTCCTTTCGGTCATCGTTACTATTTATTCCTTATATTCCTCTTAGCACACCCTTGACTTCATTTTTGATTTGCTTATTTATATAAAGTATATATATAATATATATATCTATATATATATATATATATATATATATATATATATATATATATATATCTATAGATATCTAATACGGATTTTTAAAAAAAAAATCATTTGCGCCAATAGGCAAGTTTATAAATATATCTAAATTTTCTAAGGTGTTCCCAATACTTATCATTAATTTATATAACCTCATAAACTTAATAGCACCCCCCTTTAGATCACAAAATAATTATTTTTAACATGGTTTAAATATATGGCCTTAAAATAGCATAGTAATTATTTTCAAAATAGTATTTAAATGTTACTCAAACTATACTAACATCACGGTAAATACAGAATTTTCTTCACCTTCTAAAACGTTTTTCTCACACATTTTTAGCATTGACAATCCTGTACACTTAACTAATTATTATTTTTTTTCCATCTTAAATTTATAACCACCATGGGTGGCGTACTGAAAGATACCCAAACTTAGATATGGTGTTCAAATGATAAACTAAGATATTAAGAAGGCTAAATAATGCCTTAGAACATTAAGAAACATTTCTAATCAAAGAAAAAAATAAGGAAACACCAAAAGAGCAGTTTAAGCAAAAACGTGCTCTAAGCTTGGAGAGACATGGGAGAGTACCCAAATATTGCTCTAAGACCTTAGTAATATTCTAATGGTCATTTTAAGTCAATTACCAAAGAAAACCAAGCTTAAAACAAGTTAAAACACAAAATGTGCTTTAAGGAGTCTTAAAGCACGTTTTTGAAAAATTGTCTTGTAAATGAGTTTTGAATGGCTAAATGTCCATCATTACTCTTTAATTAATATGTGTACTATATAGTATCACATTTGGAGGTCTATATCAATGGGAATCAAAAATTTCACAACATGTGCCTTGTTATTGATGAATAGTGAATTTTATTAAGCTAGTTTATAACATAAGTCTATATAAGTGAGACATTTGGTCAACAAAGACTAAACTACCCTCATTCACTAAAGGGGGCCGGTTTCTTTAAAGTGTGACTCACCACACTTATCTAACTAAGTTAAGAGAAAGCAAATAAGTAAGTTATAAAGCATAAAACACTATTCACCTTTTTATCATAAATATCACTTAGCTTACCTCTCTCCTCACTTCTTCATTTTCCCTTGTTGCCCACGATTTCTTGCTCTCTTTCTCTTCTCCATTCACGTAGAGCTTCACCTCCATGAAAGCTCACCTTCTCTTGCACACCACTTGCTCATTTAAGCTCCAAATCCAAAACAAAATAGATATTCTTCTAGTTAGCTCAAGCTCCTCCTTTCTATCTTTTCAAAACTTCAAGAGCTTCATTTTGGTGCCAAGTCAAAACCACCATTAGAGGAGGAAATTCAAGTTTGGAGACTCCATTGGCATCTCCATTCTCTTAAGGTAAGAAAGTGTAAGAAAATCTAGGTTTCCACCATTTTCTTCACATAACCGAAAATATATACTCATGGGACTCCATGTTTATGCCTTGTTCTAGCTTGTTTCTACTCTTCAAAGGGGAGAGGAGGTCCTTCTTGCTTCACATCCAAGTTGTCTTGAGAAACCAAGGTAAAACATCACATGAATACCTTAAAAAACATATTTTTAAACCTAGGGTTTGTTCCTTAGGGTTAATGTGTTATCTATAGTACTCATTGGAGTCATTGGATATTGGTTAGAACATTGGCAAGGAGAATCACATTGGTGACCGAGATTGAACAAAGAAAACCTAAGGAGAAAAGTTTTAAAGCTGGTGAGAAAACAAGGTAAATTACTTACCTTAAGGTGTCTTGTTGTTTAAGGGCATGAGATGTGGGTATATGATGATTTAGTGTTTAGTTTATATGTGGAAGGTGCTATTAAAACCTAGGAGAAACAATGTCTATACTTGTGAACTTGTGACTAAGGAGCAAATGAGAAAGGAGATAGTTTAAGAATATAAAGGTGAGTACAAGAAGCATTTTATTTCAATGGGAGCCTTGTTGAGTGTATTCGCAGGTTGAAGGATATATATGTGGAAATTCAGTGGTTAAGATTATTGTCATTTAAGGGCCTAAGTGCCAAGCATTTTAAGTTTAAGCATTATATGATGATGTGGTGAAGTTTTCGTGTAAATGGGTGTTAAGTGTTGTGATGAAATTGTGGTGGTATTGGTTGTTTGATGGAGAAAAACCATGTGTTAGGAAGTATTATATACTAGAGAACCCATGGCAAAATTTAAAGGAAAGTTTAAGTGTTAAGATATCCTAAGGGAATTTAATGATTAAGAAAGTACTATGAGTGTTCTATGGGTTGTCTTGATGAAAAAGGGTGAGAATAAGGTGTTCTACTAAGGACTCATAATGACTGAGGCATTACTAGGAAGGATTTAGAATCAGAGAGTGTATATAATATTTAGGACTAGCAAATCACAACTAGGAAGAGATTAGAGAGATATAGAAAATTTAGGCAGGGTGCAACTAGAATTTTGAAGATTAAATGTAATATTAAGTTGGACTTGATCAGGATGTAATGTTTAAAAGAGTTCTAGATAGTGAGAGATGCTGGGGAGATGATGTTATAGTGGTGAAGAAAACATTTGGCATAGTGGCTACACTAGGTATGAACCCCACCTAGACAACCTAGAGGAAAACATTACAAGTGTTAGCATTATTACAAGGAAATGCATTATGACTAAGGTGGATCTTGGTGGATGATTTAAGGTATTTTAAGGAGGGCTTAAGGTGTATTTGAGGTGCCCAAATGAGGTTATAACATATGAGGATATATGAGGAGAAGTTTGGAGTTAAAAAGGAATTTAGAAACAAGTTTTTAGAGCCGACGGCCTTAGGACCGGACTTGCAAGGTCGGTCGGACTCTGTTACACTACCGGGAAATGTTTCTGGAATCGACCGGACTTGGGGGACCGGACTTACAAGTCCGGTCGGGCTTGTTTTGTGAGAGGAAAATGTTTCTGGAATGGACCGGACATGGGACCGGACTTGACAAGTCCGGTCGGCATGAATTTAGTACGGATTATAAGTCCTGGAATCGACCGGACATAGGACCGGACATGTAAGTCCGGTCGGAGTGAATTTTCTAACGGTAAAAGGTACTGGAATGGACCGGACTTGGCAAGTCCGGTCGTAAGTCCGGTCGAGCCTAAAAATAAACAAAAAGAAAAAAATTTATTTCTAAAATGGTAATGGGTAATGAGGTATGCCCTTGGTAGGGTAGTAATGATTGGGACCCTAAGAACTTGAGGAATTAAGTTAAGATTAAGTATAAGTTTTAATGTTCAAGTTAAGTTTGTAAGATTAAGTGATAAAGACTTGGGAGGTTAGTGAATGGAAGTCCTTAGGGACTAAGTGAGTTAAGTAAGGTGCAAATAACTAATAACCTAAAATTGAATGAATGTTTTAGGTTTGTGAGTTGGGACCCCGAAGAAGATTAGTCAACAACGATCGACGGTGAACGGTACAATCCTTTTCGTGACCTGCTTGCTAACAGAGGTGTCCCTCGGCTTGTGTGCTATCTGTTTATTTGCAATGACTAAAACAAGATAAAGCATGCAACCGGTTTATTGTTCTCGTTGTGATTGTGTTATATTTACACCTAACCCGCGAGAATTTGAGATCGTTACTAACTAAGTTTAGTACTTACTGAGTTAAGAATAAGAGTTAAGTTGATGGCTGTTGGTTAATGCCCGTTGAGGCTTAGCTAGCACATGGTGTTTAAGATGTCTACTAACTGGAACTTGAGTGAGGAAACCCGGGACCGATCTCCGTCATGCATGCTAAGTGGAAGGGGGACGGTATCTGAATCAGATCCGCCCTCCGCTTAAGGACTTGTCTTCGACTTGTAGCCTAGGGCCGGGTGCCGGCTCAGCTACGCTGGACTCCCGTCCAGAGTAGGTGGCATTAAGATGGTGCGGTGGGATCACCTAAATCCCAGGTTTGAATTAAGCTACAACCAATCCCTTCCAGGAAGGTTTGTATACTGAGATTAAGATTAAGATTGAGATTAAGATTAAGGTAAGGTAAGGAACTGAGATTAAGGAAATGAGGACTAAGGAGGGGGTTACTAACCCACTTGATAAGGGAACGCTTGAGTCGTTCATTGCTTGTGAGCTATATATGTTCATTTGTGGTTATTGTTATTGCACTTCATATTATGTTTGTGTATGTATCATTTCCATGCTATCGACAATTAGTCGTCGTAGCCCCGTTAGCTTGGGGGCCATGAGAGGGTGTACCAGCATTCGTGCTGACCCCCTCGGGGGCTATTTTTAACACTTGCAGGTAAGAGGCCCATGAGGACGCACTACGAGAGTAGGAGCGGTTAGACTTAGGTGGGGACTTTTATTTGAGTTCGGGTTGCGCCTGTGCACCCGACTGTTCATATTTAATTGTTTGTAAGTTTGAGATTATGATTGAGATACTAGTACTCGGTTGGTCGTGGGATTGTGGATGTTAATGTTTTGAGCTGGATAAATATTTTGGTTAAGTATTGTATATATTAGCCGGTATATTCTACTTCTAACGATCAGACTGTGGCAAGGTCCAAGTGTTTTTATTTCCGCTGCGACGTTTTTCGATTAAGTGTTCAGATTGCGATAACCACGATAGGCTTTGGATGGGGTGTTACACGTACTATTAGCTCATGATAGCATATATATATACACGCGTGTACACATCCGTTTTTTGTGTAGGAATGATAATTCAGCAGTACACATACATATATTCACATTACTTGTTAGATATTATACACCCGATGTAACACGTATGTAATCAATATTAGCTACACATTATAACCTATATGCATGCATACACATATCTGACTTTCTTCCATACGTAGGTATTTTATTGTTAGGCATGATAACCCAGCTCATTCATACATTACGTGTGTATATACACTCATCGTCTTCGGTTATGAACAATACCCAGACTAGGGTAGTCCAGTTAAGTGTTTGTAGTATAACACAGGGCTACTTAATATTACATTGTAATGTCTCACGAGCTTACCCCAGTATACTTACATCTCTTCTCGGTACTTATGCAGCATTCAACATCGTTAAGTTTTTTTTTACGATCTTAAGGGGAGAATATGGCACTACGTTACCTCGGGTTTTATTTTTTTTGAAAGCTGCAGGTTCCTTCCTTGGTTGCTACACGCAGAGGAGCATTCCCCAGGCGTGACTCCTTCTGCTGTCGTTCCAGTCGTGAAGCTCAACCAGAACTACTCGCTTATGCCACGGTTGTCTTCCAAGACGAGCAGAGCAGGTGGGAAATAAAAAGCAAGAGTGTCAAGATGAGTGATCTTTGGGCAGAAAGAAACTGAAAGAAGGCATATAGTCTGGCGGGTTTTCTTACCGGCTTAGCTCATGTGTTGCGGCTGGGCTTGGCAGTATCACTATGGAGAAGAGACGCTGGTGAGTGGGGCTGGGACGCGAGAAAAACAAGAAAACAGAGAGGGGAGATCAGATGGCTTGAGTTGTGATAAGAATATACTAGCCTCTCCTATTATTTAGGATTGACTAATTCAGAATAGTAATTTAAATATTGTAAATCTGTTAAGCTGTTACCTTATAGTTAGCAACTACCCTTACATTTAGGATCTTGAAACAGTTCAAGGTAGAATTTAATCAGTATAAATAGAGTGTAAATCTGTGATCAGATATACATCAATACATATCCTCTGTTTACTTTCTTTCTTACATGGTATCAGAGCTGGTTACTTTTTTTTTTTTCTCGTCGCTCTACAGTCGGCCGTCAACCACACAACAATACAGCAGCTTGCATTTTTTTTTCTTTCTTATTCTTTCCTGTTTGCCGTTCGCTCCCTGCTCTTCTCTTCACCATCGAATCAAATTGATCATTTGCGCCAGCAAACTCGATCGCACACTGGCTCTACTGGCTCTCGCTCTTCTGGTGATTCACGCCGGCGACGGGTACAATGCCAAATCTGCCTCAAACCTGGCCACGAGGCCCGCGATTGCTGGCAACGCTCTAATCAGACTGATTATCCGGCGCGCAAAGCACATCTGCGCCCTCCAAACAGACAGGCGAATATGGTGCAGCAACAATCTGCGCCTTTCACCACCACCTGGACGCACCATGGCACTCACTGGTGTTCGCACTACACTTCATGGATGGCATCAGCGGCTTGCTCATCCACATGCACCCATTCTTCGCCGTCTTATTTACAATTTCAGCTTCCGCTTTCATCAAATAAATTCCCTGACGTGTGTGACTCTTGTCAAAAAGGGAAGAGCCATCGTTCTCCTCTTATCTCCTCACATGTTGTTTCACGTACACCATTTGAGTTAGTTTATTCCGATGTCTGGGGCCCTTCTCCACAATTTTCAATAAATGACAATCGTTATTTTGTTTTGTTTGTTGATGACTGCACGAAGTTTGTTTGGATTTATTTCTTATCCCATAAATCTCAAGTTTTTCCAACTTTTGTGCAATTTCGTACGATGGTGCAAACCCAATTTAATTGCAATATAAAAAGTCTTCAAACAGATTGGGGGGGGGGGGGGTGAGTACCGAAACGTTTCGACATTTCTCCACAACCTTGGTATTCATCATCGTATCTCGTGTCCTTATACTCAAGCCCAAAATGGGATGGTCGAACGCCGAAATCGAATTATCGTTGAAAAAGGTCTTACACACTGTTGGCTCAATCCTCCCTCCTCAAACATTTTGGGAACACGCATTTAAACAGCTACATACCTGCACAATTGCACCATCACTCCTACATTACAATACAAATCTCCATATCAAGCACTTTATCACAAGGATCCAGATTACGCCTTTTTAAAAAACTTTCGGATGCCTCTGTTATCCCTTCTTACGACCTTACCACAAGCACAAAATTGATTTTCGTTCCCTTCCTTGTGTGTTTATCGGCTACAGTGCCTCCCACAAGGTTACCTTTGTTTTCATTCAGCAACAAAACGGATTATATCTCTCGGTATGTGGTCTTTAATGAGTCGGTTTTCCCTTTTTCCTATTCTTCTCCCGTATCCTCTTCTCCAGCCACCTCTTCTAATTCTACATCGTCCATACTACTTGAGCAAGCTGCCGCCATTCCGTGTCGTCAGGTTCCAACTCCCCGTCGCATCGTTGAGTCCTACCCCCACCGCCACTACTGACACTTCCACTGATCATATTCACACCCCTACCCATGCCACTCCACCACTTCCCTCAGTCCACCAACCCATCAACCCTTACTGGATCAGTCCACCCCTCCCTCCTCACCTGATTCACCTTCTCAACACCCACCCCGTTATCAACAACCCACCATAAGCTCCAACGCCAAATCAATCCCCTCACACTATCGTCCTTCTAACACATCCACACATCCAATGACTACTCGTGCCCGTACTAACTCCCTACAGCCCAAAACCCATCTTGTCTCCACCTCCTCCCCTTCTCCTCTCTCCGATCCCCGCACCTATGCACAAGCCATTAAACACAAACATTGGCAAGATGCAATACTGGTAGAATACAATGCTCTCATGAAAAATGGTACCCTGGTCACTTGTTCCTTGTCCTGCTGTCAATATTGTTGGTTGTAAGTGGATTTTCAGGACCAAACGCAACCCTGATGGTTCTATTGAACGTTACAAAGCACGCCTTGTTGCTCAAGGTTTCAGTCAACGAGAAGGCACTGATTTTTTTGAGACTTTCAGTCCGGTCATCAAACCCACCACTATCCGGCTGGTGTTGTCCATTGCTCTCTCAAAACAATGGTGCCTTCGCCAACTTGATATAAACAACGCTTTCCTGCATGGAGATTTGTCCGAAGAAGTCTATATGCGTCAACCAAAAGGGTTTGAAGACCCCACCCGTCCGAATCATGTATGTCGGCTTCACAAAGCAATCTATGGTCTTAACAGGCGCCCAGAGCATGGTTCACCAAACTCAAAACCTTTCTTCTCCGTCAAGGATTTCGATCTTGTCAATCCGACACTTCTCTATTTGTTCACATCTCCTCTTCTGTCGTTATTTATATTTTGGTATATGTTGATGACTTGATTATTACAGGCAATAACCCCACCCTCATCACCGCGTCTCATCTCCCTCCTCAACACTGTTTTCACCTTAAAGGACTTGGGATCCTTGTATTATTTTCTCGGCCTACACATCATTCGAACTAAGTCCACTCTCCACTATCCCAGCAAGCTTATATACAAGACCTTCTTGATCGGACCTCCATGTCTGCTGCCACTCCAGTATCTACTCTACTCCTGCCGATCCACAATCTAAGCTAACTCGAACTGGTGAGCCTTTTTCAGATCCGCAGCTATATCGGCGTACTGTTGGCACACTTCAATATGCCACTATTACCCCGCCAGACATCACATATGCAGTTAATCGCGTTTGCCAGTTCATGCACTCTCCCACTATCCTTCATTTGGCGAGCCGTTAAAATAATTCTTTGCTATCTAAAAGGAACTGTGGATCACTGTCTACATTTCACACCAACCTCCACCACCCACTCTGGTTGCATACTCTGATGCTGGCTGGCTATCTGATTCCGATGACAGCCGGTCACAATATGGTTATGCCGTCTTCCATGGATCCAATCTCATCAGCTGGACATCAAGGAAACAACGGGTTTGTTGCACGATCAAGTACTGAAGCAGAATATCGAGCTCTTGCATACACCACAGCTGAATTACTATGGCTCAAACAACTACTGTTCGATTTGCAAGTACCACTTCGATGTCCTCCAGTGATTTTGTGTGACAATGTTGGCGCAATTTTTCTCACTAAAAACCCGGTCATCAGTACAACGCTCAAAGCACATTGCCTTGGATTTTCATTTCATCCGTGAACAGGTCGAGTCAGGTGCTTTACAAATTGGTCATGTCTCATCCAACGATCAGTTAGCTGACATCTTCACCAAACCGTTGAGCAAAGATCGTGTTTCTGTTCTTCGTACCAAGCTTCAGGTCCTTCCAGATCATCAGCTTGCCGGGGGGTGATAAGAATATACTAGCCTCTCCTATTATTTAGGATTGACTAATTCAGAATAGTAATTTAATATTGTAAATCTGTTAAGTTGTTACCTTATAGTTAGCACTACCCTTACATTTAGGATCTTGAAACAGTTCAAGGTAGAATTTAAATCAGTATAAATAGAGTGTAAATCTGTGATCAGATATACATCAATACATATCCTCTGTTTACTTTCTTCTTACAAGTTGATGCACAGTTACCTTGCTGCTACCGGCAGTGGGCATGGGATGTGTACGCGGGTAATGCCCTTCTGTGCATGCGCTTCTGGTGGAGCTTGTACTGGAAGAGGAGCTCGCCAAGGTTTCATGTAAAGTGAAGAAAAGTTGTGTTATTTTTTTTTGTGTTTGCGTTCACTTGCTCCTTCTCTGTTTGAGCCCGAAGGTGCAGTAGCAGTACTGGTTCGTAGCTGCTGTTGTTGTTGTTCAAGTTCAGAATGATAGGTGGGCTGGGATTGATGCATGGGAAAGGAAAGGAAAGAAAAACGGAAGCAAGCATTTCCTTGCCTCTGTTGCATTGCCGTGAATGTACGCATGGAAGAGGTTGCTGTGGTGCGTTAATTTCAGTCGAGAGATCAGGGAAAGAGCCGCATGCCTATCGTGGAGTTGTTTTGAAAGCGTAGCAGTTCGTATCCATTACCACGAGGGTTAACATGCCATTGCCATCACGTGCTCCGTTATTGGCTTCTGATATGAGACCAAGGGAGTTAGCGCCCACCTTGAGAAGGACCAAAAGCTACTGATATGCTGGATATGGTTGTCGGACGTTTTTTTTTGTTTCAAGAAGGTGCGCATGGCACAGAGGGAAGGAACGGTACTTCTTGTGCTGTTCTTTGTTGGCTACTATAATCAGAGAAGAAAATGAGGTGGGTTCGTGGATGGCTTCGTGAAGCAGCAGAGGAGGAAATGGGAACTGATTTTTTTGTTTGTGGTTTTGAGAAGGGGTAGCAAATAGACACTGCGGTGTGAGAATAACGACGAATATGGTGAGGAAAAGAGAAAGAATCCTTCGTCTTCGTCGTCCGTGTCTGGGATATGAAGTCCAGTTTCTTTCGCACGCACCTAGCAGGGAGAGAGCAAAATGTGTGAGACATGTGGAATCGGTTGGAGATACAAGAAACACCACTCCCTGATGCTAGCTACTGATATGGATACAGCAAGGATATCCTTGTCGGCCATCATCTTTCCCAGGGTG
Source organism: Limonium bicolor (assembly GCA_023374045.1). NCBI lineage: Eukaryota > Viridiplantae > Streptophyta > Magnoliopsida > Caryophyllales > Plumbaginaceae > Limonium > Limonium bicolor. The sequence goes on from CM041782.1 coordinate 184,500,034, forward strand.
CGCTTGCGTGGGAATTACAGAGCAATGACTCTGTGCCCATTTAAGAAAACAAGAGAAAGTGCTTGGGTGGTTAGGTCTAATTCTGTTCGAGAGCTTGAGCAGAGGGAGAAACGTTTTTTTTTTCTTTTTTCTACTGCAGCAGATGAAGGTCTATGCGCATGATACAGAGGAGATGAAACATTCTGTTTGATGTTTCATTTCTTTTGAAACCGATGCGGTTGTTTATTCCCCTTGAAATCGGAACAGGTGCGGGTATGGAAGAACGAATTGAAAAAAGAGTTAGTGGTGTTTGGTTTGGGGCGTGTACTGATTAAAAGAAGGGGGGGCAGTAGTATATATTGATAATAGGAGCAGAATTCATTTTCTTCTTCCCGTGCGCACCAACAGGAAGGGATAAGTATCGTTCTTTTCCCCTTTTTTTTGTTGTTCTAGTGACTTTAGTCCTACTAGTTTTAGTTCACTAGTGTCTAATATTGAATTCGAGCATAGCTCAACCGGTTAAGGCGTTCAGGGGTACGGGAGGTCTCAGGTTCGAACCTCAGCGGGAGCGTTCTTGCTCCTTTTTCTTCTTTTTCCTTTATAAGTTTACACATGCTATATATCTATATGTGAGACCATATAATATACGTTGCGTTATTAATTTTATACGCGACTACCTCATTTTGTTACATTGTTAGTTATTTATACGTACATGTCTATATATATACGCCACCCTTTTATTTTTGTCGCGTTTTAGTTATATGTAACTATGCGACGTTATTATTTATTATATACGACGTTGTAAAATTGTAACGTTACGTATATGTATTTTCATAAACGTACATATATAAGTACGTGACCATATTAATACGTAACGTTGTCATGTTTCCGGACATGTATATACCAAATTTAATTGTTCGTACATTATTATATGTCCGAATTATATAACGCGATATTTTCGGACAATCTCCTCGCGTTTATGATTTTATTCATATGAGCTTATATTTTAAATACCATAAGGCTTTATTGTAACTGTTGCACATGATTTAATTTAAACTTCACTGATTTAAACTGCTAATTATTCGGGTATTTCAATGGGTATTCTCCATTTGAAGGTTTGAGACCACCATTGGAAGCACCTTCATCTCCTTATTATTTTGAGGTAAAAATAATCTTGAAAACTCATCTCTTTTTAGCCCTTGTTGGCAAACAAAATTCATGTTGACCCTTGTCTTGTTCCTTGTATTCCAGCGGATTTGGCTTCTTCCATGGGCTAGAAACCTCACTCTCTTGCTAACCAAGGACCTAACTCATTGCTTGGAAGGTAATGCTCTTTCTAAACCCTAAAAACATATAAATTCTAGGGTTAGTTAAGAATGAATGCTAAGTTAGAATTTGTGTATTGGTATGGGCTGTAGCATTGGAGTGAGGACTCCATTTGAAACCGAGAACAAGAGGAAAGGAAGGAAAATGAAGAAGGAAGGAAGAGAAGGGAAAGAAAGAAAGAGAAATTAAAATCACAAGGTAAATGCCTTACCTTGAGTTAGATTTGTATGGTGTAGTGTAATAGTTTTTGAGTATTGAAAATGAGTATGTATATGGAAATGAGTAATAAGTATGTTGTAGTATAATGAGGAATGTAATGTAACCGTTTTGAAGTTTTAAAAGATGTTTAAAAGCTGGGGAAAACATTGGGTAATGAGTATGTATGTGCAAGAAATGTATGTGTGAAAGTAGTGTTGTTTGGTGTTGGTACTGATAGGGGAATTGGAATGAATGTGTGAGCTAAAAATGTATGTGGGCAATGTTAAAAATTTAGGGGAACCACTGTCCAAATTTGTATGGAAATTGGAGGACTTAGATGTGGAAGAAGAGGGAACAACCTAGGAGCTAACTAGGTGTATATGGAGAACTTAAGGTGAGTGGTTTAACACCTTGAAACAAATTTGGATAAGAGCTAGGTAATGGGATGGAACTAGGATAGAGGTAATGCATTGAGGATGTTAAGAGTAGCGTTAGTATAGGGGAGTATTGAATGGTAAAGAAGAAAGGAAAATCTGTAGCATTGGTGGAAGAAGAAAAATTGTAACAGAGGAGAAAAATTTGACAGTGGAGTGTATTATGTAACAGATTTGTATAGTGATGATTAGGTTAGTCTTGATTGCCCAATTAGGGTCAAAACATCCTAGATTATATGTAGGAATATTGGGGAAGAAGTTGGTAGAAAGTTTGAAGTTGAAACATAATAAAAAACTAGCATATTTGTAAATACTGCAACTGGTCCGGGTTGTAAACCATTACAGAAACCCGGACCAGGCAAAATCAATACAGAACGTAGCTCAGAATGGATGGTTCGGGTTTGTAAACTAGGACCTAAACCCGGACCACCCCATTTTTACACCCCAGAGGTATTCAGACCATGTGGTTCGGGTTTGTAAACCAGTACACAAACCCGGACCACACATAAACTTACCCGAGAGTTTCACAATGTAATGGTCCGGGTTTGTAAACCCGGACAGCACCCGGACCACCCTAAAAATTGCCCAGAATCATTTTTAAGAGCCATCTAAGGTAGGGTAATGAAGAGGGATGATATTATAAGATAATTAAGACATGATTAATGATGTTTAATGGTCATTAAGGCCATGAACAGCCTAGAGAATAATTTTAACTAAGTAACATAAGTAAATGTATTTAAGTACATGAGATAGTAGTGTAGACTGGGAAACAGTAGGGAAACGTAATGAGTAAGGTTAATTATAGATAATTAACCACCCAACTCTATGCATATGCTAGGATTCGAATAGTTGACCACCGAAGAGGAGTCGGTGAGTCCCAAATCAACGGTGAAAGGTATGATTTCTTCATGCTCTGTATCCTAACCTGGTTACCCCCCCCGATTTGTGTGCTTATTTGATCACCTAAATAAGATAAATGCATGAATCGGACTTTATAATGCACTTACTTGTGCTTGTTTATATTTGTTCTTGATATTTTGTCTTGAACAATCAGTTTGTATAATTCATGAAATGAATGGATGAAGATGAGTGTGTATTAACCTTGTAGTGCACTTGTGTATTGTACTGTATCTGATCTTGTATGGATTGTATGGGAGTAATGAATTATTGTGTGGCTTGGATGTGAATGACTCTCTACCTAATTCCTAACTACCTACTCCTAACGTAAGTATTGAGTAAATTGGAATAGTAGAAGTCCGATATAGTTTTGGCCACGCGTGAGGATGAGGAGACACAAGAGGTTGGATCCGATTCCTGGTTCTTAAACTTGTCCACGGCCCAAACCCCTTAAATTGGTAGCATCCTGGATTAGTGAACCAAGTAAATCCCAGTGGCGGGACAGAGTAGCCCCCGGCCAGAGGTCCCCGACGACTTGACTTGAGTAAGTAGTAAGTAAAAAGTAAAGTATTGTATGAGTAACGGTCTTGGCTGATGTAAGTCATTGACCCCCTGAGTAAGAGTAATCTCTCCACCCCATTAACCCGGGTGGACAAATGAAGCTAACAAATATTGTGTATTGAGTATGTAATGAGTATGTATTGTGTACGTGTATTTCGGAAGAAGGTAAGTCAATATTGGTTGACCGGAATTGTCTTCATGTATGTATTGAACTGTGTGTGTAACACCCCTCTCCACAATCACGTAATAATCCCTCACGTAGCAATAAATAAAACGTCTCGCAGCGGAAAATAAATAACAATTACAAAACTCACTCGGGTGTCACCGGCCATTACGCGCCCATGCGAGCAACGAAGCCAAACTACATCCAACTTCCAACATAAACAAACAACTAACCGTCGTGATAACGAGAAACTCCTATACATCATACTAAGTCCATAAATCATAAACATCGACAAGTGAGCATCTACCCAAACCTGAATATACACAACTTTACCATAATACAATTCACCATCCTCATTGCTACACAACATCTCCATGTGTGGTAACAAAAGTAAAACTCCAATTACCCTGTTCCTGCTCTTCGGCTTCGACAATGATCAACAACCTGAAATGGTGTAGTATCAGCGATAGACGCTGAGTATGCCGGGCCTGGACCCTAATGGTCACTTGTCATTTTAACCATCTTTTTATTAGATTGGTTTCATGCTTTTACCATTTTACAGTTATAATCAATTCTGCAATATATAATGTATAATATACATAATCATCCATCTAAATATCCATAAACATTAAACCATCCATCCAAATATCCATAAACATTTAACCATCCATCCAATCCAAACAGTCATAGAATATTTCAAACAACATTTGTATATCGAACGTATCGAGTATTAACAATATATTGTACAATGTACAATCGCCGTAGCGTTCACCATCCACTGTCAATTTATTTTAGTTTGGCTTTCAAGCCCCATCCATATGTACAATGTACATTCGCCGTAGCGTACAGTTTTCATATTTAATTTACCTTAGCCTTATAGGCTCCATCCAACCATGTTTAATTATTAATATCAGTTGGGCGTCATGTTAGGACAACCCGATAACCTCACCATGGACAGTAGTCCTCCCGTACACACAAAGGTGCTCATTTCGCCAGAGGTCCGGAGGCCCCTGACTCACTTATGTCTCGTAAGACGTCCATAAAAAGGCCGTAGCCACCTGATCCACGACCCAGTTTGGGCTCGTTGGATATAACCTAGAGCGGAATCCAATTAGGAAACCCCTCAGTGATCACAAATGCGCAACCAAGCAGTTCGTAAACTACCGGGATTCCTCACCTCAATCTCATACCATCTCTCTCTCATAATGTTTAAGATCTGCTCTTAGTCTTATGGAGAATATAATTTATTAACCAGCGGCCCAATGGGTCATGCATACCTAAAAGTAATCTAGGTGATATTCATGTTAGAGATCCATGCTCTAGAGACCGACAATGTCGTGACTCGTTCCTAAGTGTTTTACTTAGGTTACCATATACTTAATATTAATATCATGGTATTATATCAAGTAACGTCATGTCATCACAATGCATATGTATGTTTATATAAGTCGATCTATAGTCGACGTAGTGTTAGTCCCGTAGGACGCTCGTGCATAAATAATTAATGCAGTAACACTTAATCACATACATGTATCCACACATATAACACACAAGTTATATCAACCAAATCCGAGCCCAAGGAGCAACCTTAGGACAACTCGGATCAAACCCCTTTACATACCGTTCACCCTGATCGTATTACGGTGGAGTATGAATCAGCAAGATCCTATGCTCCGTGTAGTCCGCTAGCTCGTCAAGCGTCCTTGTCAGAAGTATAATCTAAACGGTATTAAAACTATAAAGTAGTCTCCATGACTAACTACATCCGGTATTTCCGAATAATAAGTAACCCCGACAGTTCACCCCTGTTCTCTACAGTTTTGTTACGGGTTTCTCTAAAACAGTCGGCTTTGTTACTTAAAACTCATACGTCATAATATTTCAACCGTTAAGTTTAATTCCTTATATTTCTTTTTAATCTTATCCACCATCTAGTTTAGGTACATAATCTATAGTTGCATGTATGCATGCGTGATTATATTATACTTATTTTTTTCGTATTGTATCATTTATTATATTGTATCATTCTCCCACCATCCATTATAATACAACGTATTACATAATCCATTTTTCTTTAGCAAGTAATATTTGCATCCAAAACTCATAGCTTATAGTTCGTAACTATTTTTTTTAAATAACCACCACCATTAATCCATATGGTTTCCAACCAAAATATATATCCACCTTATATACATTATTCTTGTGTATGTATATATTTACCACGTAGGTAACTCCCATGAGTTTAATAAACTCCTATATTTTATGTTACATTTTATCATCTTTTATTAGATGATTATTCCCATTAGTTGTATTACATTATACAACCCATATTAAGATTATTATCCTAATATTATGTAAAATTTTATGTTGTATATTTACAACCCTGAAGGTTTATTCAATAAATACCTTAGTTTATAAATTCCATTTATTTATAGTTTGTCACATTCTTTAATGTGAATATCTTTCCTTATATTAATTCCATTAAACCACCTTATTACCATTTAATTGTTATAACATTTATGACATAGTAGACCATAGTCTAAAATTCATTTTTCAACTCTTATTAACTCGGTATAGCCCTTAACTTTATTTAAATTTCGTTTTGACCACATAACATTATGTAATGTTATACCATATACTAATATCATACAATGTGATATTTTTTTATTCCCTTTAACTTATACCAATAGTTTTTATACAAAACTATTTTATATTGCCTCTTAGGCACCATAAGAAAATCTTATTCTTTTCCATAAACCATAGTTTCCTTAATTTACAAAATCACCCCATTATTTATACCATGTTATATATACCATTTAATATAACATTTCTAACTTATAAAAGAGTATAACCTATGGTTATTTTTTGTAAATTCCGAACAACCCTTGTGCTATTCTATAATTGCCATTTGGCCCTATTCATAACATATAGTTTTACCATATCATTAAAACCGTATATTATACACATATCTTAATAAATACTCTTATATAATTCTAAAAATCTCCAAATTCCATCAAAGGGTTATAAATATCCTTATTAACCCATATACTTTCGGTATTTACCATTCCACCTTCTATATTTCTCCAAAGTGTCATAATGACATAATAACTATATATTATACATATATAGTTCATTTTTAATTCCAAAAACAACCCAATAAATTCCTAAAATTCCTAATAGCCCATGGGTGTTTAAAATACCATTGTACACCCTTTATTTTCGATAATAACATATTTACCACATATGTTATGAAAATATTACCATTAAGTACTTATCTTATTATAAAACCTTAAGTAAGTTATCTAACTTATCTAATTTGGTCAAAACCTAGCATCTGGTCAAGGTTGACCTCCTTAATATTTCCTTGACCACCAATTCCTTATAATTACGGTTTTAACCCCTAAGTTTCCAAAATTCACCATTTAACCACCAAAACTTTATAAAATCTTATAAACTTTATTTTAACTCCTTTTAACCTCTAATTTTCGGCCTTATTTTTATAAAGCCCCTAAATTTAATTTAATTACACCTAATACCACATTTCTTTTCGGTAATAATTATATATCACCAAAACTTAAATAAAAGCTTGTAAATGCATAAATAAAATGGCCTAAAGTACATGGCCTTATTACAAACATTTGCTCACAAAATAAATTACACATAAATGTCCCAAAAATGCTTATGAATCTTGGCCTCACCACACTTCTTTCATTTAATTACCAAACTTCCACATAATGTCTTAAATTTGACAATTATGCTTGTTTAATTAGTTATAAAATTTATTAAACCATTCCTTAATCATTTTAAGGTCAAACATGACCTTATTTTACTCATTCACTCACGGCAATTAATATACACAAGCTTAAACTTGTGTTAATGTATCAAGTTAAGGTTTTAAGTGATTTATACCTTGATTTAACTTAGGTAGATCCTTGTTTGGATTCGGCCAGCCTTGGACAAAATTTCCAAAGCTTCTCTTACATGTTTTCAAACAGCAAACAAGGCCTAGTTAGTCTACAAGCAAGATCTAACCATAAGAAGTAATTTAAGTCATGAAAATCATGGATTTTTACCTTAGATCTTCAAGCTTGTTGTAGATCTACTTCGGCCCTATTTTTCCAGTAAAGAAGGAGTATCAAAACTCTCTTAAAAACAAGGCATAAAACCGTGGGTAGTTAGCTTGGAAGATGACTAAGATTTACCTTGTTTAAGATGCCAAAAATGGTATTTTTGGCTTGGATCTAGCTACACCTTGAAGCTCTTGATAGATCCACTGAATAAATATGTTAAGAAGAAGATTATAAGGCTAGGAGAATAGGTTTTACAACCGGATCTAAAGGGAATCAAAAGATAAGTGCTTAGAGCACATTTTTGTACCTTAAGAACAAGTTTGAGTTTCTCAACCTTCTTCCCTTGTTATGGCCGAGATTCCTCCTTCATTTAACCTCCAAGAACAACCTATATCCATGGATGGAAGTGGTTGATGTTTAGATCCACCGAAAGAAGAAAGATTGGTGAAGAAATTGAACATAAAATGGCTAATTAAGCTCACCTAGGTACCAAGGTGTTCTTCAATGTTCTTGGTGACTTACCCACGACTTGGAGAAGCCAAAGAGAGAGGAGGGAGCCTTGGAATCGGTTGGAGCCAAGGCTAATGAGAGATTAGGTCAAATTTTGCCTTAATACTCTCTTTTTCCTTTGTTTATTATTTTTGTGATTGATGACTCATCAAAGGGATAGGAATGAGGCTGGCACCGATAATTGGAGGGGAAAGGTAAGGCTCCCATGATTTTATGGCTGGTGGAGTCAAATAATGGAGCCAAATGGTGTATTAATTAATCAAAAGGCAAAAGTAATCCCTTAAAACATGGAAACATGTTGGAGGCTTGTCTTTATCTTGCAAGTGGTGATTTTAAACCTCCTCAGACTGTGAATGTCGACCTCATGTGGTCCAATGGGTCAAACTTTGACCTCTTGACCATTCTTAGTCAATGTTGACTCAAACGGGCCCCACTTTAGGGTTTTATTAATATTTTAATATTAAATTTGTAAAAATTTGTAAATTTCTGGAATTAAATTCCCAACATGTTATAATATGATATTTTATCATATTTAAAGGTAATTATAACCTTTTAGCCCACTTAAAACCAATTTAGAAGGCGATTACACAAAAACGTGCTTTAAGGAGTTTTAGTGCACATTTTGCGTCGCAAGGTGTTTCTGAGCTTGGTTTTCTTTGACAACGGTTTTGTTGTGTTCCTTACATGATATTTGATCATGATCCATTTTTATATCATTTAGAGGTCATTAGGCCTTTAAGGTTTCTTAGAGCACATTTTTGCCCTTTTTGACTTTGAAGCATGTAAATGCTTTTTCTTTGTGGAGTGTTGCCCAACAATTGTAATATGTTTAGTAATGTGTTAATATGCTTAGGACAAATTTTTAGGTCCTAAGTAGTTCATTTGGGTATTTGTTTACCCTTAACAGTCAAAGGGTGCAACATCTTGTTTTGTGTTGACCACTGTTGTTCTCAGTTGAATTTCAAGGCATGTTTAGGCCTTAATTAATGTGATTAGATATTTAATCCATATTCAGTAAGTTTGGGGTATTTCAATCTACCCCCCTTAAAAAGACTTAATCCCGAAGTCTCTTAATCAAATAGGTAAGTATATAAATGTATAACTACCCATGATTCCCATAATGTATATCTATGTGATATATCATTTACACACATTGTATTGCGCTTATACAGCACATAGCCATCACTTTATGGCGTTAGTTCAATCATATATGGATATAGGTGATCCATCAGCACCATTATTTCCTATCAGTTCTACAAGTCCTAACAACCTCCCTGAGGTGTCCATAACATACCATCGTTCCAAATTCCATACCTAATGATTCATTTCGAATCTAGGCGACACCATATGTAATCATTCTATAAAGCAATATGAATACATATCACAAATAGCATAAGGAGAGTGTTACACACATGGTGTGAACACAACATTCATACAGGTATCTCGTAAGATACATACATACAAGTGTACATCACACACAAACAAACCAAACAACGCACGCCCCGCGTACCAACCATAACCAACAAAACCAATTCATTGTATGCCATGCATACGAAACAATTCACTGTATGCCATGCATACTAAACAAACAAACCAAACAAACAAACCTCGTATGCCCCGCACACCACCAATTCTTTGTATGCAATGCATACTAAACAAACAAAACTTAGTGCACACATGTGCACAGCCAAGAGGCTCTACCCCCCTTAAAAAGGGTTACGCCCCCGTACCCCACAAGTGTACAACAGCCGCTCAACAAGGAGCGCTGGATACTTGGCTCTCGAAGAGTTTACCAACTCGTGGATTATCCTCATATCAGAGAGACGGGTATGACTCTAGCCCTTTAGGGCTCCACAATACATAAAGGGTGAGGCACTGATCTATTTGTGCTCTCTCCCAAGTTCGTTCTTATGGGCCCACTCGCTCCGTATGAGGTGCAGACCCATGAACATAGGCTCAATTTGCCTCTTTTTTTTGCTGTGAATCCACTTGTTTGGATCACTAGCATACATGCGTGTGTCTTTTCTCACTGATATTCAGCTTGAGGTGTAATATGACATTGGCTACTGTTAGTACTTAGTGCTCTTTGCACTTATCTTTGTAATACTAAGACGTACTAGCCTATATGTCCACAAAGATGATGTTTGTCATCCATGTCTCCTGGTATTTTTGTTCCGGAGTAACACACTGTTGTAGTTCTCTTTTTTCTTTTTCTTTTTTACACACTCTTGTTGATATCCATTACATCTTCCCGTATTCCCACTAGATTAGTAACTGCCCAAGTGCAATACCAAAACATCAGTCCTACAGAGTGCAGAGGCGTAAACTCTCAGCAGCTAATATCTCATGAGTCAAACAGATAAGATGTGTGAATTATCCTGTGAGTGGTACATTCCAAATCCACTGTTCCTTGCTTAAGGTATTTGCTATTATATAGCTTCGTCTTTTATCCTCGCGTAATAACGCGTTTATGTCCATAACATCTGGTAGATTTCCTCTGGATTACAAGAATTTACTCGATCCTTATGAGGGTTCTACACATATTTCGTCCATAATGGGTTTTCCTATTTCTTTTTTTTTCCTTTCGGTTTCCTGTCCTTAAACGGTTCCTTTGTCTTCTCTGTATACTGTCCACTGTTCTCTGTTGAAGGTTCTTTTTTTTTCTAGCCCATTAGTTTAACTGCGGCTCTTCTCGTCCATCTTTGAGGTAATATGTCTTACTGTCCGTAGTACGGAGTTGACTACTTCTCGTGTTCCTAACACTACTTGTCTACTTGCATGGGGTACCGTACTGATACATTACTACTTACCCGACTAACTCATAAATAAGTCTGTCAGGCCCACATGCTCCTAACGGAGTGCGGTCGTCCCATGACTCGTTTAGTAAACTGGTAATGTCTGTCACACGGTTGTTGTGAAGTATTCTGTTGTCAATCTCCCTTTGATGGATATCTTTTTTTTTCTTTTTTTTCTTCTTCTTCTTCTTGTCTTTGTTTTTTTTGTTCTTCTTCTCTCTTTTTTTTTGTTCTTCTTCTTTTTGCTTTTTTTTTTTTTTTTGTCTAACAGTTCATGTTATTGCCCTGGTGGCATCAGTGGTAATTCGTGTCATAAATCGGCGTTATTTAGCTCGGTGTAAGTAAAATCTGTGCTATATTTAGCAAACCTGGTTCTCCTGTCTCGATTTCATTGAGTACAACATATTCCTTTTTTTTCCTGTTTATCATAATCATATCTCATCCATAATTCATATTCCTTCCCTCATCCGTTTAATTGGATGTATTGCAGATTGCATAATAGCTTGAGCAACTTGGCTCTTCACTTCCCAACCATCCTCACTGACGGTGGTGCATCTACAAAGGGTATGCTTGTCCATAAGGACTAAACATTTATCACTAGTAGTGATTAGCATTAAATGCGGGTATACTCTGATGGTATTTGGCTAATAAGCCCTGTCTGAAAATTCCTCGAACGTTTAAGTTGGTGTGGTTTACAGTCACAGTGGCTGTATAATTTCTCCAGTTGCAGTGGTTGGACTAGGGGTCCTTCCGAAGTTGCATAGGTTTCTAATTTGAAGGTTTGTATGAAAAGTTTGAAAAACATTTTTTTTTGTATATGTAATAAAAGACTAAAAAGTAGTAGTTGTTGCAATTGCATTTGCAGTAGTTGTTGTTGTTACTGTTGCTGTTGTTGCACTTGCTGTAGCAAGTGCGCAAGGCAGATGGAAATTTCAGTGGTTTACTGTCATAGCGCTTGCAATAGCAAGTGCGCCATGCAGGTGGAAATTCTGGTTAGTAATCACCGGTCTCATTGACACAACGTCGTCGAGTATGGCTACATGATAATGTAAGCTTTAATAACCTGTTTATATATATAATATTCCGTCATGGTTTCAAGTTACTCGCATCGAGTCCACAAATCTAGTCTCAATGGTCATACACAAAAAGGCGAGTGGTCAATGACACACTCCCACATTTTTATAACATAGTAAGCAACAGTCTTCCACCAGCGGTCCCATGGAGTTCAGGGTACTCATGCCCTATCTAATCCCTTGCCCTTCTGGGCTCCAGCATCAGTAGATGTCTGGCCATCCTAACCGCCTCGTGGTACTCCAGATCCTCTAGCTGAGGTCTTCTGAGTATTCTTTGGTGGTCTGTAATTTCGGCTCTCTGGGTTCTTCCAGCACTCGAATTCTCTATGGCCCTCTTTGTGGCAGCACCGACACTCGACTTTACGGCCCTCGCAGTCGACCCCAGGATGGTCCCTCCCACAACGCTTACAGTAAAAATGGCGCTGGGGTTGTCCGGTGCCTGATGATAGTATTTAAGTTTAAGTTAAAATTTGATGGTATAAAGGTTAAGATTGTATTTGAATTTATGAGGTAGGTGTTCTCACCCTTAGGAGGTGCAGATCTCAGAGGTTGAGCATCAATAGTTGGGCCGGTCAACCGAAGGACGGGCTCTTTCCCTTTCTTTCCCTGGTGACCCTGTTGCCCTTTCTTTGGAAAGAATTTCCTATTCAAGGTTTCGGGTCAGCATTCATAAGATATTTAGTATGGTAAACAGTTTAGAGTGGGACAAGTCCTTACTTTCCCTTTTTCTGGCCATCGCCTGGAGATCACTACAAGAAAACAGCAGTATCACAGACGGAATATTCCGTAGGTAAAAGTTAAATTTCCGTATGTAATGACAATCACAGACGGAAAATTCCGTAGGAAAATTCCGTCTGTAATAAGCGGGTCGGGGTAATAATATTCCGTCTGTGAAAACAAATCCGGGTGTATATTATTTACTTTTACCGACGGAAATTTCCGTCTCAGAAAATCACTTTCACCTACGGAATATTCCGTCTCAGAAAACTTTTATCACCTACGGATATTTCCGTCTCAGAAAATGATTATCACCTACCGAATATTCCGTTACAGAAAACTGTTATCACCTACGGACATTTCCGTCTCAGAAAATGATTATCACCTACGGAAAATTCCGTCTCAGGTAATGTTATCACCAACAGAATAGTCCGTCTCTGATATGTTATCACCTACCAAAATTTTGTGTTTCAGATATTATTACCTACAGAATGTTTCACCTCAGATAGTGTTATTACCTACGAAATATTTCATCTCATAAGTTATTACCTACGAAATGTTTTGTACCTAATAATTTCACAAACAAAACACATAATCTGAATAATTCATAGCTGAAACACATGTGACATTTTATAAATGTGCTACATAAAGTAGTAACATCCATAGTCACAACATTCCCAAAATAGTCTTCATAACTAGCTAGTAAATGTTTCCATAAGAAAGAAAATATAAGACGTTTCTTATAAGAATTCATACTACAACACCCATATCCCAGCAAAGTTTAAAGTATTCAAGTTTACTAATCACTATGACAATCATTTTCTGATTTGCACCATAGAAGACACATATTCTTCAATTGAGAGCTTCATATCCCTCCAACTACTTCCAAATCTGCAAAAGAAAACACATCTAGTTTAATAGAAGATAAAACCACACTATACAAGAAGCAACTTCAAAAATTAAAAATCATTGACTTCAAGTGTCACATTAACTTCACCAGAAAAAACATAAATTTCAAAATCTACAAAAAACAAAAAGCATATCTACGAGTCAATCATACTAACTGGTACGAATAAAGTAGGTCCCAAAGGTTCTCACAAGGTCACACACCGTATGTACGTATACTGCAGCTGCTGGCGGGCAAAAATCTCAATCAGAAGTAACATGCTGGCTACCACATGAATTATTGATGCGTCCAAGTGTGTGACCTTGTGAGAGCGTTCAGATAAGAAAAGATATAAAATGCATGTTGTAGTATTATGGAATAGTCACCTGTCTGTTTCCTTCTACTACAGTGCTTACCATTTATTATCCGAACATCTAACAATCAGTTACCTACTACTAATTAATAATATTAACTAGAGTCATACTACATGATAAAGACCGACCGTGACATATCCACTATGCAGGCATAGTAATTATAAACTTTGATATATAGGTGGAGTACTAGAGATCTACTTAAGAAGGGGGGACAAATAAGACGTGTACGGTGAGCCTAAACATCTGCTCTATTTCCTAGTCCTTCGGTGGTTATCATAACCGTCGACTACTGTGGTGGTGACCGCGGGCGGAGCAGTCCGGATTGTATTGACACTACCAATACCACCGCCAACAAAGTCAAGCAAAACAGAGCTGGACACCTGGGATCATCCTCAAACAACATGACATACATGAGACACCTTGGACATACGACTAGAACCATCGAGGAGGAGGAGGATATCATGGGTCCCCCATCAAACTAGCCAGACAGGCAGTCATACAGAATTACACCAACACTCCATAGATCTTTCAACTCATCAATCAACGGCCTCAGAAAAATATCAATGTTCTGAGATGGACTATTAGGACCAGGAATGACCATATTGAGAAGCAAATATGGTTGTTTCATGCACATCCATGGAGGCAAGTTATATATGACAATCATTACTGGCCAACAAGAGTATGGTCTAGCACCTTGCTTAAAAGGACTAAAACCATCTGTACACAATCCCAACCTTACATTCCTTATTTCAGCAGCAAAAGATTCATGAAAATTATTGAAGTGCTTCCATGCTTCTCCATCCGCAGGATGCAATAACACTCCAGGAGGAGACTGATTGTGTGCATGCCAAACCATATTTTCTGCAATTTTTTTTGAAGTGAATAGCCTTTGAAGTCTAGGTGTAAGTGGGAAGTAGCGCAGAACTTTGTAAGGAGTCTGAGTTGTCCTCCTAGCACCTGAAGTCCTAGGCTTATATCTTGGATGACCACATTCTTTACAATGTTGAAGCTCCTCATGCTCTTTGTAAAACACATGCAATTATTCACACATGCATGAATCTTTACATAATGTAGCCCAAATGCTCTCATCTTCTTCTTCATCTAATAATAGTTTTCTGGCAGTTTATTATCTTCGGGTAGCATACTCTTTATGATACCCATGATGCGATTGAAACAAGACTCACTAATATTGAATTCAGATTTGCAATTCAACAATTGACTAACGGAAGACAATATCGTCATTTTCTTGCAACCACTCCATAATGGTTCATCAGCATCATTCAATAATGAGAAAAAGCTAGATGCAATTGAACATGACTCTAGTTCCACTTGCATTCTCTCATTTTGCGGACTAGAGTTTGCAGCCATATTTGGATAGAAAGCATCCCTAACCATACTAGCATATGGATTTTCAGTCTCAGCATGAAGTGACGAGGGCTCATTAAAATCAGGTGTGGTATGTGAAGGCTGCCCATGGATTCTCGCATTGGGAACACTTGTTGGGTTTCTACAAAATCCGGTGTAGTATAAATGTCGTCGCACCACATCATGATCCAAAAAATGTTGTTTTTCACATTTCACACATGGGCATTTAACTCTATCCCCACTAACAAACCACTCTGATGATATTGCAAAAATTATGTAATCTTCAACTTGCCTCAAGTATTCGGGTGTAACATATCCATCATCATCTACCCGGTTGCATAACCAAAATCTATTTGAATCCATTTTGAACCTATGCATAAATACTTAATAATGAGGCTACCAAATATACATTAGTGGGTTAGACATATCAATCAAAGAGAGAGTGAACTTATTTCAAATTCAAAGTTCATTTTAACATAATTGTATTCAATTACAAAAATATTCTTTCATGCCTAAATGGCTATTGTTAGCACAAAATAAAATTTTAAGACATATAATCAAACAACAAATTTGCATGCATTAATAAAGGCGGAAATAGTTCGCATGACAACAAATTGTTCTTCATATTACCTGGTCTAATGAGATGAGTTCTGGATGAATTTGTTTTGAATTTTTCACGGTAGCTCCTTAATTCTTGGGAAAAAAATCCTACAATTAGTAATGGATGCAAAAACTTGTCAAGGTACATCATGATAGCATGCTCCATAAATCTTGAAAAGGATGAACACATGTGACCAGTAAATTGTACATGCTAATGTATATATATATTTATAAGTTTGTAACCCATAACAACTGCATATAAGCTGGCTTTTTAACCACACAGAAGTCGTACAAACAATAATTTAAAAAAAAACCACAGTTGAGTTAGGGATCCCATGCAATAAGTAGTCCGGGAAGAGATTCATTTAAAAAGAAGTACTCTGCTATGCTATGAAAAGAAGTCGTACTACAACAAATCAGGGGGGGACTGATCTTAACAATCACCTCACCACCATTAAAAAAAACCCAAACACTCGCCTGCTTTAGAAAAACAAAAATATGATCAATTCAGCGATTTAAAGTAACCATTCTAAACAACTGTCAAATTCTCTAAAACTTTACCGTATCTTTCTGAAGGTTTAAAAAGGAATAGAGATGAGATATTTGTCGCTAGTCGTTGTTACATACATATGGACATCTGAAAAGAACCTAAAAGCTAATGATGTATTAAGGTGAGCGATTAAATTGAGGATGGTTGTTGCTTAATATGATAACTTAAACCAATTCCATGTTGTAATTAATTAATTGATCGATAGGTGTCGGTAATTCTCTTTTTGTTTTAAATTCTTGCCATTTAGCAAGTAAATTAATTAGTATTTTTTTTGACAAATAGACTCTTAATTAATTAGTTATTTCTAGCTACCAAGCAAAATTGAAGGTTCATTGTTTGTTGCTTAACGAATGGAACACTCTTCATTGTTCTATAGAAAACTCACACACACACTATATATATGATCTAGAAGACCTAGAATATATATATTCGCATACATATATATGTAGCTCTGCGTTTGAACTTTGACTTTCACTTACATTATTAAACCATGTGCGATTATTTTAGTAGGAGATATTACTATTACTACTGGCTATAATGTATACAATCAAACTCTGCTTCGTAAGCACTCATCCAGGGTTGATGATGCATGAGTTGCGGTCCTGAAATCAAGAGGGTTGCTCACTCGCTATATGACTAATGATGTCCTAGTACTATACTAATTTCAAAGACTAAACAAACAGTCCTGAGAAAGAAGAAGGATGAAAGTGCTATAAACTGATACAAATACAGTGTACCGAAGCAAAAGTGGACCTAATTTCGTCGTGTCCAACAACAACAGTCTACATCAAGTTGTTCATTTTATTTGTTAAGCTGAAGATAGGATTTTATCAAAAAATATTGGACACAAACACACATACACACGTTTACCCTAAAACCATATAACGCCATATAACTCCATTTACATTTCTGGGTTATCAACAAAGTCATTCTTGACACCAATTAACATCATGGTTTTCAGCTCTTTACAATTCAGAACCCACTGCAAGTAGAAGATTATTCCTCTTTTCTTCTTCTATGTACTATCAATAGGTATGTTACCTACTACTATTACTATTCCTCCGCCCGTCATAACTTGGGTAGGAGCCAGATATTAAACAGACAAGATCCAAACGACAAAAACCAAGACAGGAACGCCATCAGAGCTGAGAGTGGGTACCTAGTGCAGAGCCTCATTGGGCAGTATATTGAAGAACCAGGACCATCATCAACCGCGGAGAGGAGCAGTTGTGCCACACTGGCTGTTGAACTTGCTGCTGCTAGTGAAAGGAACGACAGTACCTGCATAAAGTATAGATATTTGATCAGAAATATTGTCTTCTGTTATATCAGAATTAATGCAGTACTACTGAATATACAGATGTAACATCCAGACGTAGAGGACATGAGGGGGAGAGTGCGATTAGGAAGATTGTGGGGAATTAGGAGCAAAGCAGTACCCAAGAAACGCAAAGAAAACTAGTTAATTTATAACAATATTGATTGTATATATGTAGGTTTATCCGGCTAATTAGTATGAGAATAGCAATCCAAGGTTCTTTGTCCGATTCGTAAGTTGACTTTCGCAATAAACATATTCAATTTCAGTGATTATTTTTTTTTATTAAAAAAAAGAGTGTTGTCTATACTTAACGGAATAGACGAAATTTGTTTATTCTTTAATATGGTTTATTGCACGGATGATGAAAACAATAGGTAAATCTTGCACCTGATGGAACTATAAAGGAATGCTTCGATGTGGACTGTCCTGGATTTGTGAAA
This sequence comes from Limonium bicolor, assembly GCA_023374045.1. Taxonomy (NCBI): domain Eukaryota; kingdom Viridiplantae; phylum Streptophyta; class Magnoliopsida; order Caryophyllales; family Plumbaginaceae; genus Limonium; species Limonium bicolor. The sequence continues at coordinate 184,518,293 of CM041782.1, forward strand.
GCCAGAAAAGATGGAGGCAAATAGATGCGACAACAATTAAATAAAGTAAACATGCAATTAATTAAATTCCAGGAAAGGACAACAAAGAACTGGGTGGTGTCTTTCGAGGGGTTGAGGATCGGGCACTGGCCCAACTCATTGTTCACCGGGGCGCGCAAAAACGGATTCAAGGCAGACCTGGTGGTACTGTTTTTGACTCAACCGGAGACATGACTCCACCAACCCAAATGGGAAGCGGGGTGCCTGGAATTCTTGGTTGAGAGCCAGCAGCATACGTAACTGATATTGAGTTAACAGATGCCTCAGGCAGAAAAATCAGATAAAGCAGCATACGTAATTAGGGTTGAATGAGAGAAACGAACCAGATAAAGAAGCCTTTGATTGATGAAAAACAGCAGCACGTCGAGGGAGTTTAGGGTTTCAGCAGCAAGAACTCCTCCGCGGTAACATTCGTAGGTACTGCTATTTTACTTCACGGGATGGGAGTAAAAGAATTAAGTTGTATATATAGTCAGAAAGTATTTCCTACGGATTGATAGACTTTCACCTACGAAAATTCTGTCTCTAAAAAATATATCTATTAGTAATCTTTTTCCCACCAAAATTTTAGAACACCCGCGTGTAAAATTGAGCAATAGTTTTACTTACGGAAATATTTCCGTCAGTAATAAGTTCATTTTCCGTCGGTAATAGTCCAGATTACTCGAATACCTCATCCGTTGGTAATTTACAAAAATTCCGTAGGTAAAGACGCTTTTTACCTACGGATTAATTCCGTAGGTAATTTTCCGTCTGTGATACTACAGTTTTTTTGTAGTGGATGCTTCTCCACCCTCAGACTCTCCCTCAGGGTTCTTTCTCTTCTTTGCCCCTAGAGTCTCTTCCCGAGTCTGGAGCATTAGCTCTGTCCTCGAGGCAGCGTCGTAACACTCCTGGAATCTCATTGGTAAGTTCTCACAAAGTTCATCGGTAATGTAGCAAGTAAAGAATTTATGGCATTCATGTTAATACCTGAATGGTAGTGTAGACGGTAGCACCCATCGCCATCTGGATGCGAAATAATAGTCCTCCCCGAAACTTCTCGACCTTCACGGTCTCTGAGTAATCCACACCGGGGATGAAGTCCAGTAGACCAATGAATCGAGCGTAATACTCATCCACGGTCAGACTTTCCTGGGTCAATGTTTCAAACTCATGGCGCTTCTTCTGTTTGAGATGCGCCGGGTAGTACTTCCCTCTCAGTAACTCTACAAAGGCAGCCCACGAAAAGTCGGGCGTAGCCAGGTGATGGTCCTTGACCAACCTCCACCAAGTACTGGCTGCATCCTTCAGATGGAAAGCAGCAATGGCGACCTTCTTGTCGTCAGGTACCTGTAAAGCCTCATATGCTTTCTCATGTTCAACGATGTAACGCTCTAACGCTTCGGGGTCTGGTTCCCCAGAATATGTAGGTGGTCGGGTCTTTGTAACTGACTTCAGCCAGTTCGTTTCCCTGGGCTGTGGCTGTGACAGCCCAGCCCAATCAACCCACATGTGTGATATTGTCCGCTTTGGCACGCAGGCCGCACGGATTTGTTTCTGGGGTTTCGCCCCAAAACACGTCACACAAGGGAGAGGTATCCATGCACCTATAAGGCACACTTCATTCTCCTCCCCAATCGATGTGGGAGGTAACCCTCTCTGGGTGTTACACTCCACCCCTCCTCACGGGAGCCCAGCGCCCTCGCGGGCCCACTGGCACACCGACCTGGGTCTGGCTCTGATACCATCTGTGACAGCCCAGCCCAATCAACCCACATGTGTGATATTGTCCGCTTTGGCACGCAGGCCGCACGGATTTGTTTCTGGGGTTTCGCCCCAAAACGCGTCACACAAGGGAGAGGTATCCATGCACCTATAAGGCACACTTCGTTCTCCTCCCCAATCGATGTGGGAGGTAACCCTCTCTGGGTGTTACACTCATTGAAATACCCCAAACCTTAATGTGTTAATTAATTATGTAATTATAATTTTCTAAGGCTAATTAAGTCCTTAAGATTATTGGTGAAGAAATAAAAACCAAAAAGAAAAAGAAAATGCGTAAAAGTCACAAAACGTGAAAACACGTATTTAATTGTTTTAGGAGGTATAAAACTCTCACTGGGGTTATAAATATATTTTTATACCTTAATTACACATTAATAACATGTGGGAAAAATTCCGGAAGAAAACGGATTCAAACAATGCGTTAAAACACTAACGGAGTCTTAAAGCGTGTTTTTCGAGAAAAGCCCGAAAACGTGACTTTAAACAGTTAAACGACCCCGTAAAAATAATAGTTGATTTTGTAACAATAATTAAACATTAATGGGAGATTAGTAACCATTAAAATTAAAGGAATGAGAAAGTTCTGGAAAACGGTCCCGGTTAGTGAACGGTACTAAACCGGGCGAATAAACGAGTGTTTTCTGTTAAAGGACGAAAAACGCTCCAGCATGTATACGTTAGTGGGCCGGTTTTAATTATGTAAACAGCTCACTCACACGTGACTAGTTAACTAGTTAATTAAGTCAAGAGAGAGCCAAAATAACAAAGGGCACAAATGCCCCTCACCCATCTCTCTCTCCTTTATTTTCTTTTCCCTCTCTCTCTTCCTCTCTTTCCTCTCTTTCTCTCCCAGCCGGTCTCCCTCCTCTCTCTCTGCCGATGGAACTTCCCAACCAAGCCAACAATGGCTTCCTCCATTTCTCTCCATGCCAAGCTCCATTTGAGCTCTAAATCAAAAACAAATTACATATTCTTCTTCCTCTCATCTTCCTCTATCATCCTCTCTTTTCAAAATTCCAAAAGGATGAAGTTGACCTCCATGGGTTTTCCCCATTTGAAGTGAAAATGGCACCAATGAGAAGCTTGTAGTCTCCTCTTCCTTCCAAGGTAAAGATTCCCAAGAAAAACTCATTTTTCCTTCATCTCTTGGTGTAATCAATTTTTCACCATTTTTGATACTTGGTTTTCTTCTTGTTCTTGAGCTCCAAGATGACCCTTCAATGGTGGAGTGATTTCCTTCTTGATTCAAGGGTGAGAATCCCTCTTGAAAACTTCAAAAAGGTAAACCCTAACTTGTGTTCTAGCCCTTTTAATGAATTAAGATATTCCAAGGGTTTAGATGATTGATTAAGTATATTTTGTGTTCTTGGATGTTGGGATGGAGTTTGGAAACTCCATACCCTTGTGACCGATTTTGGAGAAGACGAGGAGCAAGAGTTGAATTTAAGAGGCTTGTGAAATTAAGGTAAGAAAAACTACCTTAAACCTTGTTGTAATTGTTTAAGTTGTTTGGGATGGGTAAACAAATAAATGAACCCAAATGTATGGATTGAAAACCATGTTGCGATGTGTTTAGTTGTTGTTGGGGAGGTTTGTGAATTAATGTTGAATGGAGGGCCTTAAGAGCCAAATGTTTTGAGGTTGAGTTTATGTTGTGGTTCATTGAGATTTTGGTGATTATGTTGATGTTGATGAGTTGAGGAATTGTAATGTGTTGTTAGGACCCTTGAAAGGGTGTGGCTAGATTAGGAATGAAGAGGTTGTGTTTTGATGATAATTGATGAGGATGGATATGTAAAGAGTATGGGGAAGATATGTCAAAATTTCATTGGGAAATAAGTGTTTGATGATGATTTTATGGATGAGAGGACTAAGGTGTTTAATTGGGTTGTTTAGTGTTGAAATGAGTGAAGCTTGGTTTTGTAATGGTGGATAAATAATGGAGTTAGGAGAGTGCAAGAATGATAGCAAAATGGTGCTAGATGACTTGGGATTTTAATGAGTGAGTATGGATTTTTGGGAGTGTAAACATAGATAGAAATTGCCTCTGTTTACTGAAATTCTGGGCACGTCCGAACTTCCGTCCGGACTTGGAAGTTCGGACATGCCCCGTCGCGTTAAAAAAATTTTCCGGAGTTGAGTGATGTCCGGACTTCTGTCCGACCTTCGAAGTCCGGACGCGTCAAAAATTTTCCCAGTATCGAGTCTCGACTTGTGTCCGACCTTAGATGTCTGGACACAAGTTCGGACGCGTGTATAAATTTTTCCAGATTTTGTTCGACTTGTGTTCGACCTTAGATGTCCGGACACAAGTTCGGACATGTTGAAAATTTTTTCAGAATTCTGTTTCGACTTGTGTCCGACCTTAGATGTCCGGACACAAGTTCGGACGCCTTGGAAATTTTCCCAGAATTTGTTTCGACTTGTGTCCGACCTTGGATGTCCGGACACAAGTTCGGACACAGGGTAATGTTGACCAAAAATTTTGTTTAAGGGTAGGAAATGATATCAAATGATGGGGATTAATATGCGATGATGTTATAAGGTTGTTAAGGATAAATTAAGTGAGTTATAAAGGTAATTGAGTGGTGAAAAGTTGTAATAAAAATGTAAAGTTATAAACTACCGAACGGGGTTAATCATGGGCGCATTAGACGTTAAATAATTATATTATACCCCGATGTTGATAAAGATAGTAATAATGTTATCAGTTTTCAAAGAGATTCAAGGAACATGTGATGGCACACTAGAGTGCACCTTCGGTGACAGGTATGGTTTTCTTGCAACCTGTGTCCTACCGGATTACACCGGCTTGTATGCCAATGTGTTTTCTGTGTGTTTGCCACCTTGCAAGATAAAGCATGAAATGAGTTTACAGTAATTCATTATTGTGGCGTAATTAATTCCGATACCGCTTAACCTTAGTTATGTGTTAAATAATAGTTAACCGACTTTAGGTTCACATAAGAGATCGGTATTCGGAATAAACGTCCCAACCCATGGGAACGTTCTAACTACGGCTATCCGTGCGTTAGTGTATGTTGTTATTACGAGTGATGTATGTGACTTGTTGGATATGTTGTTGTTGTTATTGGATACAGTTATTCATGTTTGTTAAAAAGGGATATTACTCCCCATATGTGTCTAACCGAGTTAGTAACACTATGTGATGTATGTATGTGGTAAGTTCCATAAGGGAACCTCTAACTAATAAGTATATGTTATGTATGGAGAGGAATCCGGTTGTTCCGGTCGCGCGTGTTGTTTGGGAGTTAATACATATATGAGAATTAACTCCCATCCTGTTATGTTAGGGTTGTTTTCCTTCATTGGATTTCGACCTCCCACTAGCTTAGCCAAAGCTTACCTACCCGACCTCCACATCGGGCTAGGAGGGAAACTATGTATAATGTTGGTAGGGTGTCGATGCCTAAGTTCGCTTCGACTCCCTCTTTGTTATGTTACGGTTGTTTTCCTCCTAGAATTACAACCACCCACAAGGTTAACCAAGGCTTACCTACCTCATCACTATTGGAGTTAGGGGGAAATTATGTATGTTGTGATCGGTCCTATATGAGGCCGCCACTCAAGTAAAGGAAATGTATGTATGTTGTGCTCGGGCTTATATCACCCCGGCATTCCCTAAGTAAAGTTATATCCTCTCAGAGGAGAGAAATTAAGTTGAGTATGTTATAAAGTGAAGTGTGTTGTTATTGAGTGTGTGTGCTAATTTGTGTTTGTGCCCTATTAATGGATGTTTACTTATAAGCATGATACGTGTGAGTTTGTGCATGTTTGAAATAAACCAACCGCATGCTAAGACGACAATTAGTTGTGTGGGCCCGTAGCATGCGGGCGGGATTACCATACCAGCAAAGGTGCTGACCCCCTTTGGGGGCTCCCATTATAACAGGTAACAAAGGAGCTGGAAGCCGTTCGAGAGTAGGACGGGTAGTTGTTGTATGGGTAGACATCAAATTGGATGTATTGTAGGTGTAGTAAGACCGAAATTGTATCGGCGTTAGTTAGTAATTACTCGGTACAGTTGTAATGTAAGTGTATATGAATGTTGGACATGGAACGGGATTAATGTGTAGTTGCTCGGGAGTTTAGTCCATCAGACCGGTACAATGTATGTATGTTAGCCTTGTTAGCCACGTGGGTGGCTAACGGCGTGTAACACCAAAGAGTAAGTTATGTTGTGAGTTGTGATTTCCGCGCTGCAAAGTATTGTTAAGTGTGTATTTGTAGTTGGGGTGTTACAAAAAGTGGTATCAGAGCGAAGTATCGCTCTGATGAAATACCGAGCTTAGGAAGTACCGAGTTAAGAGTTTAGTACTTTGGGTTAAGGGTTGAGTGATAGCGTGAGAAGTACGCTAGTTAGGGAATACCAGTGTGTACTGGATACCTACATATCCATCCCGCCCTCCACAAACCCTTTTATAACTCGGGAAAGAACGCCAGAGAGATGAGAGTCATCTCTTACTCGGGAAAACCCGATCTGGCAGCTGATATTACCCCTGTAAGTACGGAGGACCTGTCATACGGTAGATCCCGAAAGGTGTGATCCCGAAGACGGTCTCCATTTTAACAATATTAACCGCTCTTGTTAGCGAAAAGTGAAGAATCTTATGCACTAGAGAATGGAATTTCCAGCACCCTGGGTCGACATGCGGAGCAGTCGAGGACAACCAGCTTGCAACGCACCAAGCGTGCAACAGGCAAGGAGCGAGATAATGAAACCCGAGACGAGTGTCTACGGGACTACAGATGTTAACTAATACACCAACGGTATACCAACCGATTAAGGAACACAATATAGTACGAGGAGGATACAATACTAAGTAAAAAGGGGTCTCCCAGAATGGGAAACACCCTAGTTAATGGTTATCATGTGAAGACAGTGTGAAGAACCCGAAGATTGTTGTTAAACTGTAAGATCAAGCAAGGGCCAGCAAGGCCATGATGTTAGTGCGGATGAAAACAATACCGCAACCAGTGTGTATTGAACCGATAACCAGCTAGCATGGCGCACTTGCCATGGCAAGTGCTGCTACAACAAGGCTGTGGGAAATTTTAAACAACTACCGGTACTTAGTAAAGTACCATGAAGTTAAGTGGGATATCATAACTGTGGAAGGGCTTAGCAGCCTGACCTCTGTATTGGAAATACACCAGTCAGCAAGAAGCTAGACTTGGATAAGGCGAAATGTTGAAACCACGAAAATTTTTCTTCAACCTAAATTTATTTTCAAACTCTTTTCAAAACCAAATTTTCTTCAAACCCATTTTATTTCAATCTTCTTTTCTTTAAACTAAACCAGAAGACCTACACGGGCCTCAGTGCCACATGGTAGGTAAGTTTACCCAGTTACTTTTAAATAACCGGATGGAAACCGGTAAACCCAAGGGTAACAACCCGGGAATGGAGGAGTTCATAATAATACAACAGTGGATACACTTCCCTTGATTAAGTTCGGGAAGCAGGGAATGCATATTATCAGGATAATATAAGAGGAGTTGACAACAGAATACTTCACCTAGGCGTGTGACGGACACTACGAGTGTACCAACAGTAATGTGGGACGACCGCACTCCGTAGGAGCTTGTGGGCCTGACAAACCTTCTTATAGGGTAGTCGGGTAAGTAGCAATGTATCAGTAGGATACCCCACGTATGTATACGAGTGGAGTCTGGAACACGGGAAGTAGTCGACTCCATACTACGGTCCGAAGTAAAAGTCAAGCAAGAGAATAAATTACATCAAATGGTTGAAGTAAAGGAACCCAGTCAAGATAAGGAAGACTAAAGGAATCAGTAAATTCACTTTAAGGAAATGTTTAAAGGTGAACAAGTGCGAAGTGCACTGGTTAGTAAGTAAAGACGTGGAATATGTCTCTAAATCAGAGGATGAACATAATAGCTGGAGTAAGTACCCAGCCTACATATGGTGAGGCAGATGCCTACTATGGATACGTTAATGTGCAATGATCGGGATGAAACTCCCGAGATGATCACTAGGGATATCAATCTCACTGAAGAGGATATTTAACCCAGCAAAGAACGCAGGGCGAAGTAGTAAGTTAAACATACCAATAAGTGTAAGCCAGATGTAATGGCATGACCTAGTAACACCCAGGAACTATCCTTAAAAGGGTGTTTGGATCAACAACGGTTGAATGAGATAACATGATAGAAACGCAAGGGTGAAACTAACACCCAGTTTAAGCAAAAGGCGTCAGGAGGAAGTCTGACATCCTTGAAGGGCATCCCATGAAAGGAATAAATCATGGAGCCCAATACAACCTATAAACCGTGTATATGTACGGGAAGTAAATGTGTGTGAACAGCCTACAATGAGCAGAGCTCGAGGCAATAGGGCTTATAAGCCACAAGTAAAATGTGTTAAGAAATTTATTGATTAGAGATTCATGTTATATAAGTAGTAAGCGGATAACGAACCACTGCTTCAAGAGTGGGGATACCTCTGACATTGTGAGACCGCAATAGCGGTAGTTATGTGAATTAAGTTCAGGGAATGTGTTAAAGGTTGACCATGTTGTTACTATGAAAAGAGTTGTACCAGTTGTGGGGACTGAAAGAGTGATAAGTCGAATAGCAACCACCATTACGTGTGGGATGCTAGATGTGAAATGAACAACGCTCAAGGAGCATAAAGACTCGAAGAATAGCGTATTCAGCAACCAGCCAAATAAATGGCGAAACACAGTGTAATGGCAGAAGCTAATATAATAGCGGATGCAGTGTAAGTTAATATTATACGATGACAAAGAGCACAGTGCGCAGTGAGCGACCGTTGTATACGCATTGTTAAATAGTTGTATGGCGAATAAGACCAGTTATGAGTTAAAACCAGTGGAGATACAAGATAAGTGATGATAAACAGACTGGGCAATAAGCCAGTGGTCGGTACTATGTGATAAGGGACACAGTATGAATTCCTATTGCTATCTCATAAGAGACTTACTGTCAAGAGTTACGCCTCTGCACTCTGTATGACTGGGTGTTTTGGTATTGCGCTTGCGCGGTAATGATCAAGTGAGATAGCTAGGAAGTCTGAAAATGTTAAATGTGATAGAAGGACAAGAATTATGGTGTGATAAAACCGATGCATAAGAGAAGCACGGTAGTACCAATTAAAGGGTACTTGGTTGACATAAGTGACTACAGTAGCACGATTGTTGAATATCGGTACGAAGCATACCTCAAGTGTTGGAAATAACCGACAGAGTACTACACAAAAGGTAGTAGCTCAAACTTAACCGACAGTAAGTCGGAAGAAACCAAGTAAATCATTGTAGAATACAATAGATTATCATGGAAATGAATAGAAAGTTTGTAACTCACCGAATTCGCTCACGGTAAGAAATACCACGCGTCGGTTGAGAAACCATTATTACCAAGATAAAGGTGATAATCGGGGATGCATAATACAGTAAGGATAATGTATGGAGCAAACTAAGCTCTAAGTTATCAGAGTTGCGCAGCAAGAAACTAGTGAGCCAGGCTTCAGTGATAAATGTGAATAGTGAACATGAGTGAATGGAAACTAATGATGCCTAAAAGCCTCACAGGCCAGATCGAAACCAGTTAAGAGTTAAAATAAACTCTATGAGAATTCTTGGTTAGGGACTAAACCGCCAATATGGCTAAGATCCTCAAACCAGAACACAGTGTATAATAAACCGCGTGGAGTTAAAACACTTCACGACGGTAGATTTAAACCAGTGATTAAGTGATTGATTACGTGGGCGTAATCCCTTTTAAGGGGGGTAGAGCGCAAAACACTTAGTGTTTTACCGTACAAGTGTACGTGAACTATGATGTGCATAGCACAAAATGATTTGTTTTGATGATTGGTGGTGTGTTACATAAACATACATTCATTCATGGTTAATTGTGGTAATTACGCACGGAAGATGCGAATACCTTGCGATAAGTGTGTTTTGTGTAACAAATGTGTGTGAAAGTATAAGTATAAGGGAGTAGAAAACTCCCGGGGAACTAAAACCCCGACTATGTATGTTCATATGTAAATAAAAAGTATTGTATTTTGATAAAATATATATATACAGTATTGTGATTTATGAAGAGGTATGACACCAATGTAGAACCTAGTGAGAATTAAATTCCCTAGGTAACTTGATTTAAAATAAATCTGGAAGATGATTGATGGACATAGTTCCACCCTTGGAGATGTAATGATTACGACTAGAGGATTAAAGATAGAAAATGGTACATGAATTAGTTGTTGTTTGAAATAAGTGGGAGGTGAAACTTGATTATCATGAGATCAAGGGAAGCCGAACACAAATTGGGGTGGAAGAGATAGTTCAACACTGATGCTGATCACATCAGGGTTGGATGATTCTTGAAACTCCCTATAAGTGGTCATAAATAATCACATCAAGAATAAGATGCAGTTAACAATAATTGGACTTGGAGTTGTATGGAGCTTTCAAAAGAATTTTAAATTGGGTTTCAAATTTCAATTGGTATTTTCTAGACTTCAAAATATTTTAAGATTCTTAGGTGGTATTTTCAAAGGAAGGACTACCTTTATGTGACCTCGTAGAGGATTTTCAACTTGTATCCTTCCAATAAAGGATTTCATTATACTTAACCTCATAGAGGGTACTTTCCTACTACTTGCTCACGAGCTGAGGACGTACGAGCCTTTGTCTTCGGACCGGTGACATGAGAAGTATATTTTAAAGATGTATGCAATTGTTTTGATCTCCCAAAGGAACGGGGACCAGAGTGTCCATCGCGACCGGTTCTGCGGGATCACAGTGTATATGTACTCTACATGGGTCTCGAACCATGAAGAGATGGAAAAGGAATTTCTGGTTGATATACATGCTAAGACATGTTGTGTGGTATGTGTAATAATTATTATTTGGACCTTGAGTCCTAATGTGATTGAATTCCGGAAGTGTTATGTTATCAAGACCTATGTGTCTAAAGGATGTTGTGTTATCAAGACCACGAGTCTAAATGTTGTTATGTTACCCAGACCAAGAGTCAAAGGGTTGTTATGTATGTATAATGTTGTTAAGGTACCCGGACCATTAAGTCCGAGGTTACTAAATATGTTATGTATGTATGGATGTGTTACCCGGACCATCAAGTCCGAGGTCATGATGTAAAGTGTGTTTGTTATAGAAGTTTTATACTACAAGTAATCCCTGTGTTCTAATTCAAATGACGCTAGGGAAGTGTGAACTTCGAGGACGAAGTTCTTTTAAGGGGGGTAGATTGAAATACCCCAAACCTTAATGTGTTAATTAATTATGTAATTATAAATTTCTAAGGCTAATTAAGTCCTTAAGATTATTGGTGAAGAAATAAAAACCAAAAGAAAAAGAAAATGCGTAAAAGTCACAAAACGTGAAAACACGTATTTAATTGTTTTAGGAGGTAAAACTCTCACTGGGGTTATAAATATATTTTTATACCTTAATTACACATTAATAACATGTGGGAAAAATTCCGGAAGAAAACGGATTCAAACAATGCGTTAAAACACTAACGGAGTCTTAAAGCGCGTTTTTCGAGAAAAGCCCGAAAACGTGACTTTAAACAGTTAAACGACCCCGTAAAAATAATAGTTGATTTGTAACAATAATTAAACATTAATGGGAGATTATAACCATTAAAATTAAAGGAATGAGAAAGTTCCGGAAAACGGTCCCGGTTAGTGAACGTACTAAACCGGGCGAATAAACGAGCGTTTTCTGTTAAAGACGAAAAACGCTCCAGCATGTATATTAGTGGGCCGGTTTTAATTATGTAAACAGCTCACTCACACATGACTAGTTAACTAGTTAATTAAGTCAAGAGAGAGCCAAAATAACAAAGGGCACAAACCCTCACCCATCTCTCTCCTCTTTATTTTCTTTTCCCTCTCTCTCTCTCTTTCCTCTTTCTCTCCCAGCCGGTCTCCCTCCTCTCTTCTGCCGATGGAACTTCCCAACCAAGCCAACAATGGCTTCCTCCATTCTCTCATGCCCAAGCTCCATTGAGCTCCAAATCAAAAACAAATTACATATTCTTCTTCCTCTCATCTCCTCTATCATCCTCTCTTTTCAAAATTCCAAAAGGATGAAGTTGACCTCCATGGGTTTTCCCCATTTGAAGTGAAAATGGCACCAATGAGAAGCTTGTAGTCTCCTCTTCCTTCAAGGTAAAAATTCCCAAGAAAAACTCATTTTCCTTCATCTCTTGGTGTAATCAATTTTTCACCATTTTTGATACTTGTTTTCTTCTTGTTCTTGAGCTCCAAATTGACCCTTCAATGGTGGAGTGATTTCCTTCTTGATTCAAGGGTGAGAATCCCTCTTGAAAACTTCAAAAGGTAAACCCTAACTTGTGTTCTAGCCCTTTTAATGAATTAAGATATTCCAAGGGTTTAGATGATTAATTAAGTTATGTTTTGTGTTCTTGGATGTTGGGATGGAGTTTGGAAACTCCATACCCTCTTGACCGATTTTGGAGAGAGAGAGAGAGAGCAAGAGTGAATTTAAGAGGACTTGTGAAATTAAGGTAAGAAAAACTACCTTAAACCTTGTTGTAATTGTTTAAGTGTTTGGGATGGGTAAACAAATAATGAACCCAAATGTATGGATTGAAAATGTTGGAATGTGTTTAGTTGTTGTTGGAGGTTTGTGAATTGATGTTGAGTTGAGGGCCTTAAGAGCCAAATGTTTTGAGTTTGAGATTTACATTGTGTGGTTGGAGATTATGGTGATTATGTTGTGTTGATGAGTTGAGGAATTGTAATGTGCTGTTAGGACCCTTGAAAGGGTGTGGCTAGATTAGGAATGAAGAGGTTGTGTTTTGATGATAATTGATGAGGATGATATGTAAAGATTATGGGGAAGTTATGTCAAAATTTCATTGGGAAATGGGTGTTTGATGATGATTTTATGGATGAGAGGACTAAGGTGTTTAATTGGGTTGTTTAGTGTTGAAATGAGTGAAGTTTTGGTTTTGTAATGGTGGATAAATAATGGAGTTAGGAGAGTGCAAGAATGATAGCAAAATGGTGCTAGATGACTTGGGATTTTAATGAGTGAGTATGGATTTTTGGGAGTGTAAACATAGATAGAAATTGCCTCTGTTTACTGAAATTCTGGGCACGTCCGAACTTCCGTCCGGACTTGGAAGTTCGGACATGCCCCGTCGCGTTAAAATTTTTTCGGAGTTGAGTGATGTCCGGACTTCTGTCCGACCTTCGAAGTTCGGACGCGTCTAAAAATTTTCCCAGAATTGAGTCTCGACTTGTGTCCGACCTTAGATGTCCGGACACAAGTTCGGACGCGTGTATAAATTTTTCCAGATTTTGTTCGACTTGTGTCCGACCTTAGATGTCCGGACACAAGTTCGGACATGTTGAAATTTTTTTCAGATTTCTGTTTCGACTTGTGTCCGACCTTAGATGTCCGGACACAAGTTCGGACGCCTTGAAAATTTTCCCAGAATTTGTTTCGACTTGTGTCCGACCTTGGATGTCCGGACACAAGTTCGGACACAGGGTAATGTTGACCAAAAATTTTGTTTAAGGGTAGGAAATGATATCAAATGATGGGGATTAATATGCGATGATGTTATAAGGTTGTTAAGGATAAATTAAGTGAGTTATAAAGGTAATTGAGTGGTGAAAAGTTGTAATAAAAATGTAAAGTTATAAACTACCGAACGGGGTTAATCATGGGCGCATTAGACGTTAAATAATTATATTATACCCCGATGTTGATAAAGATAGTAATAATGTTATCAGTTATTCAAAGAGATTCAAGGAACATGTGATGGCACACTAGAGTGCACCTTCGGTGACAGGTATGGTTTTCTTGCAACCTGTGTCCTACCGGATTACACCGGCTTGTATGCCAATGTGTTTTTCTGTGTGTTTGCCACCTTGCAAGATAAAGCATGAAATGAGTTTACAGTAATTCATTATTGTGGCGTAATTAATTCCGATACCGCTTAACCTTAGTTATGTGTTAAATAATAGTTAACCGACCTTAGGTTCACATAAGAGATCGGTATTCGGAATAAACGTCCCAACCCATGGGAACGTTCTAACTACGGCTATCCGTGCGTTAGTGTATGTTGTATTATGAGTGATGTATGTGACTTGTTGGATATGTTGTTGTTGTTATTGGATACAGTTATCATGTTTGTTAAAAAGGGATATTACCCCTTATGTCTAACCGAGTTAGTAACACTATGTGATGTATGTATGTGTAAGTTCCATAAGGGAACCTCTAACTAATAAGTATATGTTATGTATGGAGAGGAATCCGGTTGTTCCGGTCGCGTGTTGTTTGGGAGTTAATACATATATGAGAATTAACTCCCATCCTGTTATGTTAGGGTTGTTTTCCTTCATTGGATTTCGACCTCCCACTAGCTTAGCCAAAGCTTACCTACCCGACCTCCACATCGGGCTAGGAGGGAAATTATGTATAATGTTGGTAGGGTGTCGATGCCTAAGTTCGCTTCGACTCCCTCTTTGTTATGTTACGGTTGTTTTCCTCCTGGAATTACAACCACCCACAAGCTTAACCAAGGCTTACCTACCTCATCACTATTGGAGTTAGGGGGAAATTATGTATGTTGTGATCGGTCCTATATGAGGCCGCCACTCAAGTAAAGGAAATGTATGTATGTTGTGCTCGGGCTTATATCACCCCGGCATCCCTAAGTAAAGTTATATCCTCTAAGAGAGAGAAATTAAGTTAAGTATGTTATAAAGTGAAGTGTGTTGTTATTGAGTGTGTGTGCTAATTTGTGTTTGTGCCCTATTAATGGATGTTTACTTATAAGCATGATACGTGTGAGTTTGTGCATGTTTGAAATAAACCAACCGCATGCTAAGACGACAATAGTTGTGCGTGGCCCGGTAGCATGCGGGCTGCGGGATTACCATACCAGCAAAGGTGCTGACCCCCTTTGGGGGCTCCCATTACTTTCAGGTAAAGGAGCTGGAAGCCGTTCGAGAGTAGGACGGGTAGTTGTTGTACATGGGTAGACATTCAAATTGAATATGTATTGTAGGTGTAGTAAGACCGAAATTGTATCGGCGTTAGTTATTAAGTACTCGGTACAGTTGTAATATAAGTGTATGATGAATGTTGGACATGGAACAGGATTAATGTGTAGATGCTCGGGAGTTTAGTCCATCAGACCGGTACGATGTATGTATGTTAGCCTTGTTAGCCACATGGGTGGCTAACGGCGTGTAACACCAAAGAGTCGAGTTATGTTGTGAGTTGTGATTTCCGCTGCAAAGTATTGTTAAGTGTGTTATTTGTAGTTGGGGTGTTACAGTGGCGGGTGGCCTAGTGCTCCTCTTATCTGAGTACCCAGCTGTGCAAGCACGGCTGCAACGTCTCAGCAACTCCTGGAATGCCGGGGTCACCGCCTCCACCTCTTCCAGTACCACGCCCTCTAGTTCCCCTAGACATCTGTAGTACAGTATGTCACATAAATATTCGGTAAATTACCGTACACAACCAGTAGATATTGAATTGCCTTGAAGGCTATCCTATCACGCAATTTGCGTTACTAGACACAATATCTTTTGAGACGAATCGTCTCGTACTTCCCAAATGTTTCCCATAATTTTCCCAAGTCCTAAGCTCACTGTCTTAACCTACTTCCTCGTCATCAGAGCGGTACTCCGCTTTGATACCACTTTTGTAACACCCCTCTCCACAATCACGTAATAATCCCTCACGTAGCAATAAATAAAACATCTCGCAGCTAGAAAATAAATAACAATTACAAAACTCACTCGGGTGTCACCGGCCATTACTCGCCCATGCGAGCAACGAAGCCAAACTACATCCAACTTCCAACATAAACAAACAGCTAACCGCCGTGATAACGAGAAACTCATATACATCATACTAAGTCCATAAATCATAAACATCGACAAGTGAGCATCTACCCAAACCTGAATATACACAACTTTACCATAATACAATTCACCATCCTCATTGCTACACAACATCTCCATGTGTGGTAACAAAAGTAAAACTCCAATTACCCTGTTCCTGCTCTTCGGCTTCGACAATGATCAACAACCTGAAATGGTGTAGTATCAGCGATAGACGCTGAGTATGCCGGGCCTGGACCCTAATGGTCACTTGTCATTTTAACCATCTTTTTATTAGATTGGTTTCATGCTTTTACCATTTTACAGTTATAATCAATTCTGCAATATATAATGTATAATATACATAATCATCCATCTAAATATCCATAAACATTAAACCATCCATCCAAATATCCATAAACATTAACCTTCCATCCAATCAAACAGTCATAGAATATTTCAAACAACATTTGTATATCGAACGTATCGAGTATTAACAATATATTGTACAATGTACAATCGTCGTAGCGTTCACCATCCACTGTCAATTTATTTTAGTTTGGCTTTCAAGCCCCATCCATATGTACAATGTACATTCGCCGTAGCGTACAGTTTTCATATTTGATTTACCTTAGCCTTTTAGGCTCCATCCAACCATGTTTAATTATTAATATCAGTTGGGCGTCATGTTAGGACAACCCGATAACCTCACCATGGACAGTAGTCCTCCCGTACACACAAAGGTGCTCATTTCGCCAGAGGTCCGGAGGCCCCTGACTCACTTATGTCTCGTAAGACGTCCATAAAAAGGCCGTAGCCACCTGATCCACGATCCAGTTTGGGCTCGTTGGATATAACCTAGAGCGGAATCCAATTAGGAAACCCCTCAGTGATTACAAATGCGCAACCAAGCAGTTCGTAAACTACCGGGATTCCTCACCTCAATCTCATACCATCTCTCTCTCAAAATGTTTAAGATCTGCTCTTAGTCTTATGGAGAATATAATTTATTAACCAGCGGCCCAATGGGTCACGCATACCTAGAAGTAATCTAGGTGATATTCATGTTAGAGATCCATGCTCGAGAGACCGACAATGTCGTGACTCGTTCCTAAGTGTTTTACTTAGGTTACCATATACTTGATATTAATATCATGGTATTATATCAAGTAACCGTCATGTCATCACAACGCATATGTATGTTTATATAAGTCGATCTATAGTCGATGTAGTGTTAGTCCCGTAGGACGCTCGTGCATAAATAATTAATGCAGTAACACTTAATCACATACATGTATCCACACATATAACACACAAGTTATATCAACCAAATCCGAGCCCAAGGAGCAACCTTAGGACAACTCGGATCAAACCCCTTTACATACCGTTCACCCTGATCGTATTACGGTGGAGTATGAATCAGCAAGATCCTATGCTCCATGTAGTCCGCTAGCTCGTCAAGCGTCCTTGTCAGAAGTATAATCTAAACGGTATTAAAACTATAAAGTAGTCTCCATGACTAACTACATCCGGTATTTCCGAATAATAAGTAACCCCGACAGTTCACCCCTGTTCTCTACAGTTTTGTTACGGGTTTCTCTAAAACAGTCGACTTTGTTACTTAAAACTAATACGTCATAATATTTCAACTGTTAAGTTTAATTCCTTATATTTCTTTTTAATCTTATCCACCATCTAGTTTAGGTACATAATCTATAGTTGCATGTATGCATGCGTGATTATATTATACTATATTTTTTTTCGTATTGTATCATTTATTATATTGTATCATTCTCCCACCATCCATTATAATACAACGTATTACATAATCCATTTTTCTTTAGCAAGTAATATTTGCATCCAAAATTCATAGCTTATAGTTCGTAACTATTTTTTTTTAAATAACCACCACCATTAATCCATATGGTTTCTAACCAAAATATATATCCACCTTATATACATTATTCTTGTGTATGTATATATTTACCACGTAGGTAACTCCCATGAGTTTAATAAACTCCTATATTTTATGTTACATTTTATCATCTTTTATTAGATGATTATTCCCATTAGTTGTATTACATTATACAACCCATATTAAGATTATTATCCTAATATTATGTAACATTTTATGTTGTATATTTACAACCCCTAAGGTTTATTCAATAAATACCTTAGTTTATAAATTCCATTTATTTATAGTTTGTCACATTCTTTAATGTGAATATCCTTCCTTATATTAATTCCATTAAACCACCTTATTACCATTTAATTGTTATAACATTTATGACATAGTAGACCATAGTCTAAAATTCATTTTTCAACTCTTATTAACTCGGTATAGCCCTTAACTTTATTTAAATTCTGTTTTGACCACATAACATTATGTAATGTTATACCATATACTAATATCATACAATGTGATATTTTTTTATTCCCTTTAACTTATACCTATAGTTTTTATACAAAACTATTTTATATTGCCTCTTAGGCACATAAGAAAATCTTATTCTTTTCCATAAACCATAGTTTCCTTAATTTACAAAATCACCCCATTATTTATACCATGTTATATATACCATTTAATATAACATTTCTAACTTATAAAAGAGTATTACCTATGGTTATTTTTTGTAAATTCCGAACAGTCCTTGTGCTATTCTATAATTGCCATTTGGCCCTATTTATAACATATAGTTTTACCATATCATTAAAACCATATATTATACACATATCTTAATAAATACTCTTATATAATTCTAAAAATCTCCAAATTCCACCAAAGGGTTATAAATATCCTTATTAACCCATATACTTTCGGTATTTACCATTCCACCATCTATATTTCTCCAAAGTGTCATAATGACATAATAACTATATATTATACATATATAGTTCATTTTTAATTCCAAAAACAACCCAATAAATTCCTAAAAATTCCTAATAGCCCATGGGTGTTTAAAATACCATTGTACACCCTTTATTTTCGATAATAACATATTTACCACATATGTTATGAAAATATTACCATTAAGTACTTATCTTATTATAAAACCTTAAGTAAGTTATCTAACTTATCTAATTTGGGCAAAACCTAGCATCTGGTCAAGGTTGACCTCCTTAATATTTCCTTGACCACCAATTCCTTATAATTACGGTTTTAACCCCTAAGTTTCCAAAATTCACCATTTAACCACCAAAACTTTATAAAATCTTATAAACTTTATTTTAACTCCTTATAACCTCTAATTTTCGGCCTTATTTTTATAAAGCCCCTAAATTTAATTTAATTACACCTAATACACCATTTCTTTTTGGTAATAATATATATCACCAAAACTTAAATAAAAGCTTGTAAATGCATAAATAAAATGGCCTAAAGTACATGGCCTTATTACAAAACATTTGCTCACAAATAAATTACACATAAATGTCCCAAAAATGCTTATGATCTCGGCCTCACCACACTTCTTTCATTTAATTACCAAACTTCCACATAATGTCTTAAATTTGACAATTATGCTTGTTTAATTAGTTATAAAATTTATTAAACCATTCCTTATAATTTTAAGGTCAAACATGACCTTATTTTACTCATTCACTCACGGCAATTAATATACACAAGCTTAAACTTGTGTTAATGTATCAAGTTAAGGTTTTAAGTGATTTATACCTTGATTTAACTTAGGTAGATCCTTGTTTGGATTCGGCCAGCCTTGGACAAAATTTCCAAAGCTTCTCTTACATGTTTTCAAACAGCAAACAAGGCCTAGTTAGTCTCCAAGCAAGATCTAACCATAAGAAGTAATTTAAGTCATGGAAATCATGGATTTTTACCTTAGATCTTCAAGCTTGTTGTAGATCTACTTCGGCCCTATTTTTCCAGTAAAGAAAGAGTATCAAAACTCTCTTAAAAACAAGGCATAAAACCGTGGGTAGTTAGCTTGGAAGATGACTAAGATTTACCTTGTTTAAGATGCCAAAAATGGTGTTTTTGGCTTGGATCTAGCTACACCTTGAAGCTCTTGATAGATCCACTGAATAAATATGTTAAGAAGAAGATTATAAGGCTAGGAGAACAGGTTTTACAACCGGATCTGAAATACCCCAAACTTAGATATGGTGTTTAAATGATAAACTAAGATATAAGGAGGCTAAATAATGCCTTAGAAACATTAAGAAACATTTCTAATCAAAGAAAATATAAGGAAACACCAAAAGAGCAGTTTTAAGCAAAAACGTGCTCTAAGCTTGGAGAGACATGGGAGAGTACCCAAATATTGTTCTAAGACCTTAGTAATATCCTAATGGTCATTTTAAAGCAATTACCAAAGAAAACCAAGCTTGAAAACAAGTTAAAACACAAAATATGCTTTAAGGAGTCTTAAAGAACGTTTTTGAAAAATTGTCTTGTAAATGAGTTTTGAATGGCTAAATGTCCATCATTACTCTTTAATTAACATGTGTACTATATAGTATCACATTTGGAGGTCTATATCAATGGGAAATCAAAAATTTCACAACAATGTGCCTTGTTTTGGGTGAATAGTGAATTAATTAAGCTAGTTTATAACATAAGTCTATTAAGTGAGACATTTGGTCAACAAAGACTTAATTACCCTCATTACTAAAAGGGGGCCGGTTTCTTAGGAGGTGAGTCATCACCTACATGAGTCATTAAGCAAATAAGAGAGCAAATGAGAGTTATAAAGTAAAAACACTATTCACCTTTTACATAAATATCACTTTATTAGTTCTCTCTCCTCACTTCTTCATTCTTCTTTGTTTCCCACGGTTTGAACTCTCTCTCCCTTCTCCATTCACGTAGAGCTCAACCCCCATGAAAGCTCCATCTCCCCTTGGCTACATCTTGCTCATTTTAGCTCCAAATCCAAAACAAAATACATACTCTTCTTAGTTAGCTCAAGCTCCTTCTTTCTATCTTTTCAAAACTTCAAGAGCTTCATTTTGGTGCCAAGTCAAACCACCATTAGAGGAGGAAATTCAAGTTTGGAGACTCCATTGACATCTCCATTCTCTTAAGGTAAAAAAGTGTAAGAAATCTAGGTTTCCACCATTTTCTTCACATGTCCGAAAATATATACTCATGGAACTCCATGTTTATGCTTTGTTCTAGCTTGTTTCTACTCTTCAAAGGAGAGAGGAGGTCCTTCTTGCTTCATATCCAAGCTTGTCTTGAGGAACTAAGGTAAAACAATCAATTCAAAACCTTAAAACAACATTTTAACCTAGGTTTTATTCCTTAAGGTAAGTGTTGTGTTAGTGCTCATTAGAGTTATTGGACATTGTTTAGAACATTGGCAAGGAGAACTATATTGGTGACCGAGATTTGGTAAGAGAAGTCTAAGGAGAAAAGCTTGTGAAGCTTGTGAAAGAACAAGGTAAATTACTTACCTTAAGATGTCTTGTTGTTTAAGGGAATGGGATTTAGGTATATGATGAGTTTAGTGTAGAGTTTATATTGGGAAGGTGCTATAAAACCTAGGAGGAACGATGACTATACTTGTGAACTTGTGACTAAGGAGCAAATGAGAAAAAGAGATAGTTTAAGAATATAAAGGTGAAGTACAAGAAGCATTATATTTCAATGGGAGCCTTGTTGAGTGTATTCGCAGGTTGAAGGCAAATATATGTGGAAATTCAGTGGTTAAGATTATTGTCATTTAAGGGCCTAAGTGCCAAGCATTTTGAGTTTAAGCAATACATGATGATGTTGTGGTGAAGTTTTAGTGTAGATTGTGTGTTAAGGTGTTGTGATGAGAATTTGTGTGGTATTGGTTGTTTGATGGAGAAAAAACCATGTGTTAGGAGGTACTATATACTAGAGAACCCATGGCAAAATTTAAAGGAGAGTTTAAGTGTTTAAGATATTCTAAGGGAATTTAATGACCAAGGAAGTACTAGGAATGTTCTATAGGTTGTCTTGATGTAAAAGGGTGAAGTTAAGGTATTTTAATGACTTATAATGACTTAGGTATCACCATGGAAGATTTAGGAATCAAGAGAATGTATTTGAGTGTTTAGACTTAGGTAAATGTTGGTGCACAACAGGAAGGAAATAATGTGTTGATGATGGAAGTTAAACTTGTTAAGGAACTTTAAGTAAATGCTTAAGAGAGTTTTTAGATAGTGAAAGATGCTTGGGAGATGATTTATGGTGGTGAAGAAAAACATTTGGCATAGTGGTTACATTAGGTATGAACCACCACCTAGAAACCCAGAGGAAAGCATTACAAGTGTGGCATATTACAAGGAAAATGTATAATGATTAAGGGTGAAACTTGGTGAATGGTTAAGGAGTTTGGAGGATGCTCTAAGGTGGGTTTAAGGGTCTAAATGATGTTAGAACATATTGGATGGCTTGAGGAAAGGTTTAGAAAAGATTTGGCAAAGTTTGGGCATGATTTAGTGGCGTCCGACCCAGGGGTCCGACCCAAGTTTGGGTCGGACGGCCTCTGTTTAACGCCAGGGAAAGTTTCTGGAATGGTCCGACCCAGAAGGTGGGTCAGACATGGGTCAGGGTGATTTTTCAAAGGGCAAATAAGTTTCTGGAATGGTCCGACCCAGAAGGTTGGGTCGGACGTGGGTCGGACATGAGAGGTTTAGAAGACGGAAAGTTTCTGGAATGGTCCGACCCAGTTGGTGGGTCGGACATGGGTGGACATGTAGGGTTTTCCAAACCCGAAGTTACTGGAATGGTCCGACCCAGAGGGTGGTCGGACGGCCCTTAACACTTAAAAAAAAAAGAAATTTTAAATTCTAAGAATGGTACTAGGTAATAAGGTATACCTTTGGTAGGGTGGTAATGATGGGACACTAAGAACTTAAGGAATTAAGTTAAGATTAAGTATAAGCTTTAATGTTTAAAAATATGTTTGTAAGCTGAGTGACAAGACTTGAGAGGTTATTGAATGGGAGTCCTTAGGGACTAAGTGAGTTTTAAGTAAGGTGCAAATAACTAATAACCTAAAAATGAATGAATGTTTTAGGTTTGTGAATTGGGACCCCGAAGAAGGTTAAACAAACAACGATCGACGGTGAACGGTTACAATCCTTCTTGTGACCTGCTTGCTAACGAGGTGTCCCTCGGCTTGTGTGCTATCTGTTACTTGCTATGACTTAAATAAGATAAAGCATGCAACCGGTTATATTTATCCTCGTTGTGTTTGTGTTGCCTTTACACTAACCCGCGAGACCTGAGATGCTACTAACCAAGTTTAGTACCTACTGTTAAGAATAAGAGTTAAGTTTTGATGATTGTTGGTTAATGCCCGTTACGGCTTAGCTAGCACTTGGTGTTTAAGATGTCTACTAACTGGAACTTGAGTGAGGAAACCGGGACCGATCTCCGGTCATGCATGCTAAGGAAAAAGGGGAACGGTATCTGAATCAGATCCGCCCTCCGCTTAAGGACTTGTCTTCGGACTTGTAGCCTAGGGCCGGTTGCCGGCTCAGCTACGCTGGACTCCCGTCCAGAGTGTGGTGGCATTAAGATGGTGCGGTGGGATCACCTAAATCCCAGGTTTGAATTAAGCTACAACCATCCCTTCCAGGAAAGGTTTGTATACTGAGATTAAGATTGAGGTAAGGTAAGGAACTGAGATTAAGGAAATGAGGACTAAGGAGGGGGGTTACCAACCCACTTGATGGGGACGCTTGAGACGTTCATTGTTTGTGAACTATATCGTTCATCTGTGGTTATTGTTATTGCACTTATTATGCTTGTGTATGTAATCAATTTCCATGCTATCGACAATTAGTCGTCGTAGCCCCGTTAGCTTGGGGGCCATGAGAGGGTGTACCAGCATTCGTGCTGACCCCCTCGGGGGCTATTACACTTGCAGGTAAGAGGCCCATGAGGACGCGCTACGAGAGTAGGAGCGGTTAGACTTAGGGTGGGACATTTATTTTGAGTTCGGGTTGCGCCTGTGCACCCGACTGTTTATATTAAACTGATGTAAGTGTGGAATTATGTTTAAGATACTTGTACTCGGTTGGTCGTGGCATTAAGGATGGTGATGTTTTAAATTGGATAAGTATTTTTGGTTAAGTAATGTAAATGTTAAGCCGGTATATTCTAACGATCAGACCGTGGCAAGGTCCAGGTGTTATTTATTTCCGCTGCGACGTTTTCGTTTAAGTGTTCAGTTTGCGATAACCACGATAGGCTTTGGATGGGGTGTTACAGGATCTAAAGGGAATCAAAAGATAAGTGCTTAGAGCACATTTTTGTACCTTAAGAACAAGTTTGAGTTTCTCAACCTTCTTCCCTTGTTATGGCCAAGATTCCTCCTTCATTTAACCTCCAAGAACAACCTAGATCCATGGATGAAAGTGGTTGATGTTTAGATCCACCGAAAGAAGAAAGATTGGTGGAAGAAAATTGACATAAATGACTAATTAAGCTCACCTAGGTACCAAGGTGTTTCTTCAATGTTCTTGGTGACTTACCCACGACTTGGAGAATCCAAATAGGAGGAGGGAGCCTTGGAATCGGTTGGAGCCAAGGCTAATGAGAGATTAGGTCAAATTTTGCCTTAATACTCTCGTTTTCCTTTGTTTATTATTTTTGTGATTGATGACCATCAAAGGGATAGGAATGAGGCTGGCACCGATAATTGGAGGGGAAAGGTAAGGCTCCCACGATTTTGTGGCTGGTGGAGTCAAATAATGGAGCCAAATGGGTATTATTATTAATCAAAGGCAAAAGTAATCCCTTAAAAACATGGAAACATGTTGGAGGCTTGTCTTTATCTTGCAAGTGGCGATTTTAAACCTCCTCAGCCTGTGAATATCGACCTCATGTGGTCCAAGGGGTCAAACTTTGACCTCTTGACCATTCTTAGTCAATGTTGACTCAAACGGGCCCCACTTTAGGGTTTTATTAATATTTTAATATTAAATTTGTAAAAATTTGTAAATTTCTGGAATTAAATTCCCAACATGTTATAATATGATATTTTATCATATTTAAACGTAATTATAACCTTTTAGCCCACTTAAAAACCAATTTAGAAGGCGATTACACAAAAAACGTGCTTTAAGGAGTTTTAGTGCACATTTTGCGTCGCAAGGTGTTTCTGAGCTTGGTTTTCTTTGACAATGGTTTTTTTGGTGTTCCTTACATGATATTTGATCATGGTATCCATTTTTATATCATTTAGAGGTCATTAGGCCTTTAAGGTTTCTTAGAGCACATTTTTGCCCTTTTTGACCTTGAAGCATGTAAATGCTTTTTCTTTGTGTTGGAGTGTTGCCCAACAATTGTATATGTTTAGTATGTGGTTAATATGATTAGGAAAATTTTTAGGTCCTAAGTAGTTCATTGGGTATTTTTTACCCTTAACAGTCAAAGGTGCAACATCTTGTTTTGTGTTAACCACTGTTGTTCTCAGTTGACTTTCAAGGCATGTTCTGGCCTTAATTAATGTGATTATATATTTAATCCATATTTAATAAGTTTGGGGTATTTCAGTGTGTATGTATCCTTGTGTAGTGTTGTAGTATCTTGAGTAAAAGCATGTATGTATGTACTTGTAAAATGAATTGCATGTATTTGACCAAGTGGTCGGCGTACCCTCGCTAGTACGCGGGGTATGCGGAAGTCATATGCAGCAAAAGCTGAGCCCCTAGGGGCAACATTTTTAGTGTGCAGGTACCCGAAGCGGACATGCTCACAGTAAGAGACCGACAACTAAGTTTGGATAGCTAGGAAGGAAATGTAGAAAGTAGTAAATTGTGTAGGGCTTGTAGCCTTGAAGTAGTAGTGTACCAAGGGGTACTCCATGTGTAATGGAAGTATGTAGTTTGTGAGGAATGGGTAGAGTTAGACTCTTAATGAGTATGGATGAATTCGAAAGAGGTATTGTATTTGTATAAGGATCTTAATAAACTCGGTGTATTATATTGTATTAAACTTATGGAGTATTGTATTGAATGGGAAGTTGTAGTACTTGGTTGTAATTGTAGTAAGGATTGTATTTTGTGTAGCACTCGGATATTCCGATCCATCAGACCGATGCTGTATGTAGTAGTAGTAGCCTTGTTAGTCACGTGGGTGGCTAACGACATTATATCACCCACAATTGTGTATGTAAGTATCCGCTGCGAAGGTATCTAAGTACGTTGTGATTGGACGGTAATGATGGTATTAGCGGTAGGGGTGTTACAGAAACCTATGGAAAGATCACATGTTATCAGATTTTTGAATTCATAGGAAACTTTGCAATACTCTGGATTCTTTACATAACATATCGTTTAAATTCGATATAAGTTATTGTGTTGGCTTAAAAAATGGGTCGGGTAGGTTGGGTTAGGGTTGAATGATTTTAAAGGGGTTGGGTTAGGTTCATGATTTTTCAACCCGAGTATTTTTGGGTTGGGTTAATAATATTTTTAAATGGGTTGGGTTAGGGTTGATATAAACCCGACTCATCAACCCGAATTGCTAGGTCTACCTTAAGGTGCCTTTCGGTCACCGCATAAAAAAAGGTATATTAATGTGCAGATTAATCTGAAGGAGAAGGGGTAGATTAATGTCTAGATTTTTGGGCTTAAAAAAGCATGTGTTCAGTCATGACATTTATAAAATCAGTCACTTGTGTCACGAGGTTACCATTGTGCCCCCGTCTTCCAATTAGAAAAGAAAGAGAGAGCGACCCCGTGGCCGGTCGCTGGAGGGATGGATTCCGGCAATGACAACCCCGTGGCCGGTCGCTGTCACCCTCAGAGAAGAGTTCCAGTCGCTGGTTTTCTTGGAGTAGGGAAGAAGAGAAGATCCATGGCTCTGGGTCTTGTTATCAAAGTGGTATTTACCATCGACGATGGTCTGATGATCTACATCTACTGAATTCAATGGCTGTTCAAAGAATTCCATGAAGCAGAGACAATTGGGTTGGAGATGAACGGAGGAATTCGGTAGCTGGTTGAGGGATATTTAAGTAAACTGTAACAATTCAACAAATTATCCCGGCGATTTCAGTCTGAACACAACAAAATACTGCATTATGATAAATGTGGAAAACGACAAAATACAGATGTTAATGTCCAGATTTTCACAGGTCCAACTCACTCCTTTTAATAGATCGACAAACCCACCAAACGTGACCATCCAACGGGAGGGATGCCTTCTTCTAGTGGTATGGTAGACGCGGCAATGAACTGACCGGCTATTCTCGAAGTCGTTATAAGACAACAACGCGTCGACGGAGCTGGACCCACCCCAGCTGCCAGTTTCCACTTGGTGACTCTTCATTGCTTAAGTGGCCCAAACAACTTCAGAGTGGAAGGGCCTTTGACTCCCGAACGGACATCATGTAGTAAGGGCAGAAACGGGGCGGCCCAAATGTCAAATCGTCAAAATGGAGATTGCAAAAATTCGAACTAGCTCTAGATATTTTTGGGATATAGAATTGAATAAAGATATTTAATAAAAGAAAAAAAATAAAGTTTTCAACCGACCAATCAAAGCTCCGTGTTCTAGTGGACGGAGGGAAAACAAGTTTGAGATTCCAAAAAGACCCTAATTTTTTTCCTTTATAAGCTCTACTTCGTCCAACCCTAGTTCCGCCTCTGCATTTTCCAGCCCGCCTTCCTTCCCACATTTGACTCTTCCCTTTCTCTTCTCCGATTTACGTATTAACCAACAATGGCGGGGAAAGGAGAAGGTCCTGCTATCGGGATCGACTTGGGTACAACTTACTCCTGTGTCGGTGTCTGGCAACATGACCGTGTCGAGATCATTGCCAACGACCAAGGCAACAGAACGACACCCTCGTACGTTGGTTTCACCGACTCGGAGAGGTTGATTGGTGATGCCGCTAAAAACCAGGTGGCCATGAATCCCATCAACACTGTCTTTGGTGAGTTCATTATTTGCTCTGTTTTCATTTGAGGCTGTATTTTTTGATTTGTTTATGTAGTCGATTTTCTTAAGTTTATGTCACTGTTAGCTGGATCTACACTTGCAAGTTTCAGATCTATACAGTATGGTATTGAATCCAAAGATCTAGTTTTTTAGACTCTTTAGTTCGTATTTGTGTTGCGTTTCAAGTTGGATCTGGAACTTTCCCAGTAGCGATAATGTTTTTTTTACTATAGTTAGTTGAGTTGACTGTGTTAGAGTTACATCTTTACCATGATTTAGACTTGCTCGATTCATACCAGATATTTGTGATACTTTTGTTTTGAAAAGCATAATAGGGATTTGTTAGCGGCATAGACTGTAGATGCTTGTTTCATAAAACTTCATAAGAATTTGCGTATTTGAACTGTTGTCTTATTCATTAGCCAAAACATCCACATTATTGTCTGTATATTTGATCCTCCGGACTTGGCCATCAGGAAGCGATCTGAAGGAATAACCGGCTCTGCTGTTGCAGCCGTAGCGTTGTTTTTGATTTATAGCTTCCCTGACTAGTAGGAGGTCCAACGAATCTTCGTGAAGTGCTACTTTTGCACTAGCTTTTTTCTATATCTGCATTATACATTACGTACTTACGTGGCTTACTAGTGGGGTAACAAATGCGTATCAAACACATTTTTATTATACAAACTTTAGGAGTTTGTACTCTGGTGAACTGATAATCGTTCTTAGCCTTGTACATTTGGCTTTTTGCTACGCTCATTATTTGATGGTTTCGATTACTTGCTGTTTGCAAATTTATGTTATCAGTTAGTCCCCTTTATCTCATAATAATCCAATATATGTGAGCTGACATCATAGTTTTGTAATGTCTCCTCTACAGATGCCAAGAGATTGATTGGTAGAAGGTTCTCTGACGCTTCAGTACAGAGTGATATCAAGCTATGGCCGTTCAAGGTGACTCCAGGACCAGGGGACAAGCCCATGATCGGTGTCTCTTACAAGGGTGAGGACAAGGTGTTTGCCGCAGAGGAGATATCCTCCATGGTTCTCATTAAGATGCGTGAGATTGCTGAGGCCTACTTGGGCACCACAATCAAGAACGCTGTTGTTACAGTACCCGCCTATTTCAATGACTCTCAGAGGCAAGCAACCAAGGATGCTGGTGTCATTGCTGGTCTTAACGTGATGAGAATCATTAATGAGCCAACGGCTGCTGCTATTGCTTATGGTCTTGACAAGAAGGCCACCAGCGTGGGGGAGAAGAATATCTTGATCTTTGATCTTGGAGGTGGAACCTTTGATGTGTCTCTCCTCACTATTGAAGAGGGTATCTTTGAGGTGAAAGCAACAGCCGGAGACACCCACTTGGGAGGAGAGGACTTCGACAATAGGATGGTGAACCACTTTGTGCAGGAGTTTAAGAGAAAGCACAAGAAGGACATCACTGGGAACCCCAGAGCTCTTAGGAGGCTGAGAACCTCATGTGAAAGGGCAAAGAGGACCCTCTCATCCACTGCCCAAACTACAATTGAAATTGACTCTCTATATGAAGGTGTTGATTTCTACTCCACCATCACTCGTGCCCGTTTTGAGGAGCTTAACATGGATCTGTTCAGGAAGTGTATGGAGCCAGTGGAGAAGTGTTTGAGAGATGCTAAGATGGACAAGAGCACTGTGCATGAGGTTGTTCTTGTTGGTGGATCTACCCGTATTCCTAAGGTGCAACAGCTCCTCCAGGACTTCTTCAATGGAAAGGAGCTCTGCAAGAGCATCAACCCAGATGAGGCCGTGGCTTATGGTGCAGCTGTTCAAGCTGCCATATTGAGTGGGGAAGGTAATGAGAAGGTCCAGGATCTTCTGTTGCTGGATGTGACTCCACTTTCTCTTGGTCTTGAGACAGCTGGAGGTGTTATGACTGTGCTGATCCCCAGAAACACCACCATCCCAACCAAGAAGGAGCAAGTCTTCTCAACCTACTCTGACAACCAGCCTGGTGTGTTGATTCAGGTGTATGAAGGAGAGAGGGCTAGGACCAAGGACAACAACCTTTTGGGTAAGTTTGAGCTCTCTGGGATCCCACCAGCACCAAGGGGTGTCCCACAGATCACTGTCTGCTTTGACATTGATGCCAATGGAATCCTCAATGTCTCTGCTGAGGATAAGACCACTGGGCAGAAGAACAAGATCACAATCACCAACGACAAGGGAAGGCTGTCCAAGGATGAGATTGAAAGAATGGTTCAAGAGGCTGAGAAGTACAAGTCTGAGGATGAGGAGCACAAAAAGAAGGTTGAATCTAAGAATGCGTTGGAGAACTACGCTTACAACATGAGGAACACTATTAAGGATGAGAAGATCAGTGGCAAGTTGGCCCCAGAAGACAAGAAGAAGATTGAGGATTCAATTGAGGAGGCCATTGTATGGCTTGATGGGAACCAGCTGGCTGAGGCTGATGAGTTTGAGGACAAGATGAAGGAGCTTGAGAGCATTTGCAACCCCATCATTGCCAAGATGTATCAGGGAGGTGCTGGTGAGGGTGCTGGTATGGATGATGATGCTCCCCCAGCTGCAGGCGGTCCTGGTCCTAAGATTGAGGAAGTTGACTAAGTTCTGGACTAGACGACAGTTGTGTTTGTTTTTGTCCAATCTATCTTTACTATTTCCGTAAGATTGTTTTTCATAGTTATTTCTGTGAGATTTTGGCTCTGGTTTGTTTTAAATCATTTGTGGGACAAACAAGCCTCGATTTTTTAACTTTTGTTGGCTTCGCATTATTGTTTTTGGTTGGATGCAATGGTAGAACTATAGTTGTTGTTGACGTCATGTAATACACTATGATCTCTTGTTTTGCTAAAGAAAAGTAAACTCTTTTCTCCGGTCAGTGGACCCGTCACATGACGGTGACCGGTAGGGTTATGCTAAGTTCGCTTCCTTTACTTCTTTGAGTTGCTTTCAGCACAACATTTACGTTTCCCTGAGAATCTTGAAACAATCTGCTGGATAGACCCATATATCCATCCAACGAAATGCTCTAATGAAGCGAAGTTAGTAAGCGGAGTTGTCCAGCACTGGTGTGTTCGAAAAGTAGCTTTTGAGATAGAGATGAAGATTATTGCTCAAGTCCTATAAGCCACCTCTACGTGATAAAGTTCTTTCGTAAGAAGCTGCGTACATTTGTCCTTGATGGTTTATAAGCCACCTTCATCTATCTTAATTATTTCACTACTCCGTATTTTCAACTTGTTACATAATTATTCTATGCCAATTTTGGTAATTTAATTTTACGCGTTAACAGCATGATACAAACTACTTAAGAACACACTTAAAATCGTCTACATATCCATTAACATTATCTACAATCCTTTATCACCAAACTACTTAGCAAATGATCTCTTGGTTTGTAGGTGAAGGCGAATGAAGACTGCTGGTACTTAGATGTGGATGTTCTCGTCATATGGCAAGAGATCCCACTCAATTCAATTAATTTTCATCCTACAAAGGAGGTAAGGTCACCTTTGGAAACAACAACCAAGGTGAAATCATGGGAGTTGGATCCGTATGTAACCCCTTCAAGTTTAAGGTAGATGGAGTTCATATGGTCACTGGTCTCCAACATAGTCAGTTAAGTATTTCTCAAATTTGTGATAGATTTAATTAGATACTTTTCTCATCTTCGGATTGTAAAGTTTTTGATGAGCGTACAGGGTCTTTAAAAGCCATTGGACATAGAGAAGGAAATATTTACAAGATGTGCTTGAACTCAATCAACCCGGATGACCAAGTCTGTCTAAACGTTCATTCTAAGAATCAACTGTTGTGGCATACCAAACTCGGTGAAGCAAATCACTGGTTGCTGAATAAACTCAATGAAACTGGCTGGTGTCCCTAATACGTCCTTGACCGGCCGTGGACGTCTTTTTATCTTATGTGAACTATTTGATATTTGAGGAAAGTACTTGATAAACTCAAACTAGAAACTCCTTTTCGATTGAGAATTTACACACAGAAATTCACTCAATCTCCCTTCACCCTACCCATGGACTCTGGGACAGTTTAGGACTTTATCCTTAAGTCCTATACCCTCTCTTGACAGCAGGCCTACGGTTCCCCAACCGTTCCCCGACCGATCAGTCTACCAAATACATGCAATATTCTTTGAGCAACCCAGTCCTACCCAGCTCACCAACTTCCTAGTGCTTACACATACTTAGTCTGACTCACACTTGCTCTAGTTATCTCTCTTTTTCCTGTATGACCAAGTTATCTTATATAAGACCTTATACTTCGTATTTATACAAGTAAGTTAAGATGGATAACAGACAGCCTACAACCTCCTAAACTCTAGGATTCATTTACTTCTTCATCCCTAGCAAAATAGCCACGCTCGAATATAGGTTGTTCTACAACTTGATCTTGAGCAGTCAAGACACGTGTGGCCTTGTAATTGGACACGTCGGAGGTAAGCATTCAGGTGGTCAGTCACCACTTGTACTCTCCAGTTGCCTGATCTTGTCTGCCTCATAATTGCTCTCTAAGTCTTCATTATGGCTATGTAATGAATGCTTCTTAATAACTTCGACTTATCTTGTTATCTTACACAATAATGAGCTATGCTTTTATCATGAGCTAGTTGCTTGTGTGGATGTATAAGTCTGCATGAGTTTGTCCAACCACTTAATGTATTTTGTCCTTTTATTTCATCTGAAGTATGATAGATGTGGTTGTGTAGTGTTTGACTTCTTGTGTGTACTAGAAGTTCTATAGGATCTCTCTAGACAAGTGCCCGACAAGTTGGGCACATGTCATGAGTAGAGTGCACTTGTAACCTTGCGTGCTAAGCCACTCCTCTACATGTTTATCTAAATTAAAAGCTTAACAAACATATTAGATAAACAATAAACGTTTGCTATCATCAAAACTAAAGGATATTGACTTAACAATTTCCCCCTTTTTGATGGTAACCAATAACAAAATTGATTTTGATCATATGTACTTGAAAGCTTATGGAAGTGAGAATATTCCCCCTAAGAGGGATTCCCCCTGATTTTGTTTAAGTGTTAAAAAATTAATCAACAATAGCCTTATACCGGGCCATAGTAGAGAGTCTTTCATTAAGATTCAATTACATAACATAAGGATGGTAGTCATAAATTCATAAGTACATATCTTTCCTTTCCCCCTTTTCCATACATCAAAATAGGGAGAAACTACATGACTCACGTTATTGAAAAGGCCATAACATTCCATAGATTATAGTCTACATTTGAATGAGACAACTTTAAGAAGTGTGACGCTTGGATGTGGCGGAGTCAGAAGAGTCTAGGCCACGAGGGTCATCAGCAGAGTAAATTTGATATCTGGAATCGATTATGGAGTAATAAGTTTCTGACTAGGTTTGGCTGCACTTACATTTGTGGACCATGCAGACGACACTTAGGGTTTTGGACGAAGTTTATAAGGAGGCAGACCTTTCTTTTGTGTCATGAATTTTCTAATGGTAGAGAAAATGGTTTTCTCATTCGAGGTAGAAGAGTTGTAGTTTTCATGACTCATGACTATTGTGAAGAGGAGTGTTTAAGGATGACGAAAGTTGATTGTGAGAGCGAATTTGAGTGATGACTGAGCGATAGGTGTAACTATAGGTGAAAGACCACTCTCTATCTGGTTGTGTAGGTCTAATAACTATGTATTAATGATTTGGCAGTCCTAGGGAATCAATGGCGTGTCATGTGACTAACATGCACCGGTCACATGAACGGAGTTGTCTCTGATCAAGAAGTAGTTATAATCACGAAAGAAGCAACCAATTCAATAAAGTCATTCATAAACAAGATTTGCATGCAAATAGAAAATGTAAAGTTTCATTTAAGTTGAGAATCAAAGTTGACGTGTTGAAATAGATAGTCAATGGCATAAAACGAACAAAAAAAATATAACTTAACACTACAAGTTCTCACTAGCTTCACTTGAGTCTTTAAGACATAGAACTCGCAGTTATAGACATGTATCTATGAATCTATTGCTCATTGAACCATGTGGTGAGCACTAGGTTCTTGGGAGACATCCTGCACAGATGTAAGAGTGACCCTTACACGCTGAAGAACGTCTCGAGCTGAATTATCCAGACTGATCCCCAACCTGTCGTGAACTGGTGAGAGACCGTGTGAAATACCCCAAACCTTAATGTGTTAATTAATTATGTGATTATTATTTTCTAAGGCTAATTAAGTCCTTAAGAATTTTGGTAAAAAGAATAAATCCAAAAGAAACAAGAAAAATTCTTAAATAGCAAAAAACGCTAAATTGAGCGTTAAGCGACCCTAAGAGGAATATGACCTCGACAAGAGTATTAAATGGATTTCAAAGGCTTAATAAGGCCTAAATAATATATGGGAACAATTCCCGAAGAAAACGGATCTAAATAATGCGTTAAAACGCTAACGGAGTCTTAAAGCGCGTTTTTCGAGAAAACCCAGAAACGCGACTTTAAATAGTCAAACGACCCTGAAAAAAATTATAGTTGATTATATAACTATAAATAAACATTAATAGAAGCTTAGGAGCCATTAAAATTAATTAAACGAGAAAATTCTGGAAAACGGGCCCGGTCAGTGATAGTGCTAAACCGGGTAAAATAACAAGCATTTTCTGTAAAAGACGAGAAACGCCCCAACTTATATGGCTACAGTGGGGGCCGGTTTTAATATACTAACAAGCTTCTTACACACTCTCAACTAGCTAATTAATATAATAGTCAAAAAGCAAAAAGTGTAAAGTAACTTATATCCCCTTTTACTCTCTCTCCTCTCACTTTTCCCATTTCTTTCCCTCTCTCACGGTGGTCTCTCCCCAAGCCAGCTCTTTTCTCCTTCCTCAGCTGGTATGAAATGGAGCTCCCCTTCCATGGCTTCTCCAACTTCAATGCCATGCCCAAGCTTCATACAAGCTCCAATCACAAAAATAATCACATATTCTTCTTCCTCTCATCCTCCTCTATCATTCCCTCTTTTCAAAATCCGAAAACAATGAAGTTCATATCCATGGGTTTTTCCCATTTGAAGAGAAAATGGCACCCATGGGTAGCTTGGAGTCTCCTCTTCCTCCTAAGGAAATTTTTTTCAAGAAAAAGTCATTCTCTCTCCACTTTCCATGATGGCCTATTTTTGCTATCTTTCTCACCTTGTTTTTCTCCTTGTTTTCGAGCTTTGATTCAACCCTCCAATGGTGGAATAATTCCCTTCTTGATTCAAGGGTGAAACCCCTCTCAAAATCTTCAAAGGTAAAACCCTAACTTGTGCTCTAAGCCCTTTTTGTTGAATTAAGATTTCCTAAGGGTTTAGATAATTAATAGAATGTATTTTGGTGTTTCTTGAATGTTGGGATGGAGTTTGGAAACTCCATTCCCTCTTGACCGATTTTGAGGAGATGAGGAGCAAGAGGGGAATTAAGGAGATACTTGTGAATTAAGGTAAGAAATCTACCTTAATGCTTATTAATTGTTTTAGAATGGGTTTGGGGAAAAATAAGATGAAATAAAAATCTGGAGCAATAGTGTGCTTGATTGTGGTTAGTTGGATTTTGTGAAATGTTGGTATGAATTAAGGGCCTTGGAGCCAAGTGATTTGGGAATTGTGTTTATAGTGTTGCTTGGTGAATTTTGAATGGATATTACATGCTGGTAGGACCATTATGGGTGTGGCTAGATTAGGAATGTAAAATTGATATGAATTGATGGTTTGGGATATGTTAAATTTATCGGGAGGTTATGGCGAAATTTTGGTAGAAAATGAGTGTATTGATGATGGCTTGGTGAATGGGAGAACCTAGGTGTTTATGGTGTTGTGTAGAGTGGATTAATAACCTTGGAATGGTGAATTTAGGATGGGTTTGAAATATGCAAAATCTATAGCAAATGACATATAAGGATTTGTAGAAATTCTAGAAGTGAGTTAGTGTGCAAGTCTTAGGAGATGGAAGTTGAACTTGGGTTTTAGAATTGTATATGTCTAGGAAGAATTGAATGGTCATTAAGTTGACTTGGTGAGCTGGTAGATGGTAAGAACTATCAAAAGGAAGTAGAGATGCACAAGTGTACAAAAATGCAAGAATGTGAAAATTGAGTTTGTGGAATTTGAACAAGAATTGGGTGGTGAATTGGACCAACGTTTTAAGAGTGTTTAAGTGTGTTTAAACATGTATAAAACATGTGGAAAGATTATGGAGTGATTAGGGGTGGATTAAGGGTTGATTTGGGGTTGAAAAATGACCTTTGTAGCAGTTTTTAGCAGGGTCCGGGACCTAGGATATGTACCAAGTCCCGGACCGCATCAAAAAACATGCCAAGAGTGAATGCAAGAATTGGTTCGGGACTAAGTCCAGGACCAAGTCCAGGACCAATGTCAAAAATGAGCCGAAAGTGCATTACAGAGGTGGTCCTGAACCTTGGGTCCGGACCAAGTCCCGGACCAGACCAAAAATGGCCTAAAATGTGTTTTAAAGTGTTCTAAAGGTGGGGGATTGATGGGTAATGGTTTTGGATGTCGCTAAGGCCTTGTTTGGTGACTTTTAAAGGTCCTAAGAAGTATAAACAAGTGTTGGAAGTGATTGGGAAAGTTGTGAGTTTAAGTGCACAAAGTTAAACCGAAATAACGGGATAACGGGGTAAGTACGGGAGTAGCAATTATATACCTACCGTAACACCTTAATATTAATTGAACCATTTGACATGTAAATAGTGGTTCAAGAGTAAGACATGAGGAACAAGTGTGAACCGAGGAGCATGAGAGCACCCGGTAAAGTAATTCCCCGCGGTGACAGGTATGGTTTTCTTATAACCTGTGTCCTACCGGGTTACACCGGCTTGTATGCCAACTTGTTTTCTGTGTGTTTGCCACCTTGCAAGATAAAACATGAAATGAGTTTATAGTCATTCATTAATGTGGCGTAAATAGTTCCGATACCGTTTAACCTTAATTATGTGTTAAACCGTAGCTAATCGACTCTAGGATCACATTAGAGATCGGTATTCAGATTAAACGTCCCAACCTACGGGAACGTTCTAACTACGGCTATCCGTGCGTTAGTGTATATTGTGGTTGTGTGTGATGTGTGTGACTTGGTTTAGTATGTTGTTATTTAACGATGGTTGTTGTTCATGTATGTCGGGTGGTAAGTTACCTCCCTTATTGTTTGACTAAGTTTATAACACCCCATGGTGTCATGATGTGATATGTTCCATAAAGGAACTTCTACCTAAAATGTATATATATTATGGGGGGTGAGGAATCCGGGGTGTCCCAGTCGTGCACGTGTGTTTGGGAGTTAGTATCTATAGCTGAATTAACTCCCACTCTGTTATGTTATGGTTGTATTCCTCCATGGATTACAATCACCCACAAGCTTAACCAAAGCTTACCTACCTTGACTATTACTCGGGCTAGGGGGAATACTGTTATGTTAAGGTTATTTTCCTTCCTTGGATTACGACTGCCCACAAGCTTAACCAAAGCTTACCTATCTCATCACTATTGGAGCTAGGGGAAATTGTGTATGGTGTGATCGGCCCTATATTACGGCCGACACATCTAAGTGAAGTAAATGTGTACGGTGTGCTCGGACTTATATTTCCTCCGGCACATCCTAAGTAAAGTGTACGTTCTCTAAGAAGAACGGTGTTAAGTGGTATACATGTTGTTGTGTGAAGTAAGTCATTGTGTTGTGTAAAGTACGTCGTTGTGTTGTGTATGTTGATCTCTGAAATCAACCCCATACAAATATAAGAGGGTAGTTAAGTATAACCCGATTAAATGGGTATGTGTCGTCTAACAAGGAATAGTTCCATTAGGGTAGAACCCTCAAGGGTCAAGGAACACAATAATGTGATCTAACCAATGTGCTGCGTTAATCTTATGTTTGTATCCTGTCCATTGGATGTGTGATTTTTCAGCATGAGATGTGTGTATAGTTTTCATGTATGTTTTAAATGTAATTAACCGCATGCTCAGACGACAAATAGTTGTGCGTGGCCCGGTAGCATGCGGGCTGCGGGATTACCATACCAGCAAAGGTGCTGACCCTCTTTGGGGGGCCCCATTACTTTACAGGTACAAAGGAGCTGACCGCCGTTCAAGAGTAGGATGGGGTAGCTGCATATACATGGATAGTTATTAGTTGTTTATGTAGTTGTAAGAGATGTAAGTCCGAAGTTGTTTTTGGTAGCTGAAGGTATAGACTCGGTACAGTTGTAATGTAAATGTATTTGTATTCAGTTTGTAACGGAGTTGTAAATGTAAAGTGTAGTGATCGGTAATCTTGTCCATCAGACCGGTACATTGTGTAAGTAATAGCCTTGTTAGCCACGTGGGTGGCTAACGGCGTGTAACACCTATTGAATTAGTCAGTGTTTATGAGGTGATATCCGCTGCTAAATGTTGTTAAGTATGTTGTTTGTAGTTGGGGTGTTACACCGTGTTTTCTTTTGTGAGCATAACTCCTTGCATTTGGGCGAGGCTCTGATTGTGAGTCCTCACTTTTGGTTGGCTTTTGAGGGACCATGAGCTTCTTCCCTTGGGTTTTGATCCCCATCTTGGATATCATCTTTGAGTAGATGCAATCCTGAGCGGTCCGCAAACACTCGTGGAAGCGGTCGGTGTCCACTCCAAATTTCTCTAGTGCCTCAGTGACCACTCCTCCGTGTACTAGCCCTTGGTTGACGTATCTACTCTCGTCAAGGGTGAGGAGGATCATAGATGGAAGGTCAATTTTCTCCTTCATCCTTAAGGCGTACATGATCCGCACATCTCTGGCATTGACGATGTGGGTTCTTTGATTTCTTGGGGTGATGTTGTAGGTGAGAAGGCTAAAGAGCACTCTCTTAGGGATGGACATTAGCACTGCGTGGAAGTTCTTCATTATTGTCCCTTTATTGAACAATTGCACCGTTTTTCCCCCTTGATGTCCCAAATCATTCCAAGTCGTGTCCTTTGGAACGACTAATCCTTCTGGCTCCAGGTGGAAAGTCTTGCAGAGCCAAGACTTTATGATGTTGATGTCGATTCCTTGGACTTTGAAGATGATGTAGTCTTCATCATCGTTACTCTGGAGTGGGCCTAGGTATCGCATGTGCTCTTTGAGAAGCTCTGTGTAGCAGGGGATAGGCTCTTGGAAGAAGTCGACCCATCCTTGGAATTCAAGCAGCTCCACAATTTTTCTGAGGCCCATTTTGTCCATCCACTCGAGGTCTAGTGTTTTTGGTAAGACAAGACATGACTTATCGTCCATATTAGCATCTTTGATGATGGTTGGCTCTAGCTCTCTTAGTCTCTTCAATCGCTTGAGCGATTATTGCAGCTGTGGCTTCATAACCACTCTTTTTGACTGAAAGAGACGCTTGAGCTCTTGAGCGTGCGGTGATGGAGCCATTTGTTGTTTTCCTTTGGCCTTTTTCAGCTGTTCACACTCCTCAAGCGTCAAGATGATAGGTGAGACTGATTCCCTGTTACTTTCTCCTTCCTAATTGGATCGAGGAGGTGTCGGAGACCGCTCTGTGACGGTAGTGTGGTTTGAGCATGAGTTTCTTCTTCATCAACAAAGTCTGGTGCGGTCACACCCATTTCTTGAGCTTCCTCTTCTGTTGAGCATGCTTTTGGTGACTTCTCGTCACTCTGCACTTCATCTCTTCTATTTCATGAGAGATTTGCTCAACAAGGTCAGTGGGAGTTTCTTCATCCTCGTCGGTAAAGAGAAGCTTACGAGTTGCTCGATTAGGTGTGGACTGGGTTTCCTTGGGTGGTTGTTTGGTTTGAAGACGCTTGGAAGCGCAAGTTGCGTGACTGGTGGAAGTCTGTGGGAGACTTTTGCTTTGTGAAATTTTTGGTTTTTTGGCTTTGGATTGTTTCGTGGTAATTTTTGAGGTTTTGGGAGGGGGAACAGAGAGGTCATGGCTGTATTTTCTATGGGAGTTGTGGTGGTGAGAATTGTGGGTTTGAGTGTATCGGAGTGAGTGAGATTAGAAAGTTTAGGTAGGTAGGTGTTTATATAGTTTACCTCTTCTGCCTGTAGTTCGCCTTCATCCATGACTCGAAGAACAAGTTGATCTTCCTCCTTTTTGGATAGGCGAGCAGGCGGTGGTGCTATGATGGGACTTGTCGGTCGTGTGTTGGCACTCTTTTCTAGGCTAATGTCCCTTAG
This sequence comes from Limonium bicolor, assembly GCA_023374045.1. Lineage (NCBI taxonomy): Eukaryota > Viridiplantae > Streptophyta > Magnoliopsida > Caryophyllales > Plumbaginaceae > Limonium > Limonium bicolor. The sequence goes on from CM041782.1 coordinate 184,558,081, forward strand.
GATAGCCTTAGTCTTTGAGCGCTATGCAGTTTTAGGTGCCATGGTTGATCAAGGATTTTCTGGAATTTAGTACTTTTCAATCGAGAGTTCTTAGCGAGGCTTTGAGGTAAGGATTTTAGCATAAAGCTCACTGGAGTGTTTACAAGAGAGAAGGGAAGTTGATAGTATAGTCAGAGATTAAGAGAGAGTGAGGGCAATAGTGTGATAAGAGTGGAACTCTCATCGCCCTTTTATAGTTATCGAGTAACAGTCGGCGACCGCTCCTTGTTCGCTCGCTGACATGTCGTAATGACACTATTCACAATGGGCATCGGTCATGACTGACAGTCATCGATCCGTTGTATGTTTCCCAAATCTATCCGTTACACTCTTCCTATTCTAACCTTACTTTTGTGAAATTGCTGATATATCTGTTTCAAGTAATTGTTTTGACTCAACGTTTTTGCGTTAAAATGTACAAAGACCACTAACCAACATATTTGAGGTGTTGCTCACCCATCGGTGACCGATCATGAGAGTCAAAGATAGCCTAATTGTGATTAATGAATATCAGTCCAAGATCATGAATGATCTTGTTGAACCTTTCTCTACTTAGTGGCTTGGTAAAGATGTCTGCTAGTTGGTTTTTAGTTGAAATTTATTTTAAACCAACTAATTCCTTTTCACAACAATCTCTAAGGAAATGATGTCTAATGTCATTGTGTTTAGTACGAGAATGATGTACTGGATTTTTGGAGATAGATATGACACTAGTTTGAATGTACTTACCATGTTCTTTGATTTGAAAGAAGTTTTAGTTTGTTTTCTCCTTACACAGGCATCACAAAGATTGGTCTTAGATTTCTTAATTTTAGGGAGACCTCTAACCAACTGATTCTTGACTAGTTTTCTTAGCAAGGATATACTAACATGCCCTAGTCTGTTGTGCCATAGTGTGGAGTCATTTATTGATGCAGTCAAGCACAAAAGGTTTAGACTGTCAATATCCTCTAGGCTGGTTACATATACATTTTTCCGTCTTTTACCCCTTAACAACTCCTTCCCATTACTCAGACTTACTATGCTACAATGTGCAGAATAGAAGTGGACTGAGTTCTCTTTGTTACAAATTTGAGCCACACTGAGCAAATTTAATTTTAAACCTTCAACTAAATTGACATTGTCTATTGACATAATTTGTGAGCCTCGATTTTTGAACCCAATCCTATGTTGATTCAAGTTGATTAGGATCTGGTCGGATTCTAGGTCCACTTATAACCTAAACTTAATAACTATGTCATATAACACTAATTATTAAATCCTAAGTTAGCTCACTGGAACCTATTATGAGTCGCAACCTAATTTTAACCTAGGGTAATCTAGGAAAGGTAGAGTACAGGTTCAGGGGCTTGGTATTCAACTTATTCAAGATTCAATAACTTTCATTACCCCTCATAGGTCGTTTTTCCTCTACTTAGTTTATTAACGACTTATTACGTGTCAATTTAACCTAAGTGCGCAAGTTTATGATTTTTTGTGTTGTGGAGGGTGATTTTTCGGTATGAGGGGGGTCTATCTAAATATGGTCTGACTGAGAAGTCTAGATCCTAGAAAATGCCATTATGTGGAGGGTGAAAACCCGTTATTCTGGTATCCCTCAAATACCTACTTTAATCGTACGTCTTTCCCAGAAAGCTTAAGGGGAGTGCCAATGAACACTACACCCGCTCTCAATGGGCCCCACGTGGACTTATGCCTCTATAAGGCGGAATTGACTAGAGTCGCCACCTAGTTTGACCTAAGGAACTAGGAAGGGAGGAAAAGGATTCTAAGAACCGTTAATTGACTCTGATGATTTGTTGCCTATGGATAGGACTTACCTGATCATACTAGAGATTCTGTGTGGGTTCGCACTGGGTTACACCCCTTAGAAGTGGCAACGACCACGACTTCAGATTGGTGCCCGAGGAAACCTTAGTCTCCAATTGTCGGGATTGCCCTCTTTCAAAACCTTTTTAGATAGATTCATTTAAGAGCCAAGGATAGGATTAGGACAAGAAGAGAGAAAGAGAGTGGACGAGACGAGCTTTCCTACCAAGCTAGCGCCAAGAAGAAGAATTGGTGAATTTTGATATATATACAATGAGGATTCAGGAAAAGTCTGAGGCTGAGTGAATAGACAAGACTTGGAGTCTGATGGTTTGAAGTGTGGGAACCGATAGGTTTGTGTTTTGAGCCATATGAGAGCCACCTCAGAAGGGGAAAAAGTTTTTTTGTTTGGAATGGGGTCGCGCCCTAGATGGGCTGCCTACGTACTCAACTCCCTGTTGAGATCAGACCTTACGTAGTTCACGGCTTTTGGGTTTTGGGAATTTTTGAGATGTTTGAAGTTTCGGGTTTGAGAGGATAGTCTGTGAGACACTCGGATCTATGAGACATTTAGGATGTTCATGTAGTGGAAGGAATGAGATATTAAGGTCTGTGAGACGCTCAAGTGTGTGAGACACTCGGGTCTGTGAGACGTTGGAATCTTAAAATGGTGGAGAGATTGGGGTGTTCGAGTCTGTGAGGCGCTCGGGCCCATGAGACTTTAGAAGTTTAGAAGAAATTGGGATTTGGGAGACGATTCAAGTTTAAGATGAGTTGGGGATTGATTGATGATTTGAATGTGTGAGGCAATTGGAGTTTGGGAGAGATCCTGGGTTTTTTAGGTTCGAGGTTTGAAAATGGATGAGGAAAATTATTTTGCTGTGAAAGGGCGGATGATCCGAGGGATCACCCTATGTACCCCCTCGAGCGCGACCCTTAATGAATGGTAAGTGCCGAGGCTCGAAAGATGGGGCAATGAATTTATGTCAAAATATAGGATTTATAGAGAAGTATCATGAATGAGATACTCTCTGTCAAAACCTAATAACGTCTCTAACTCCCGGGTTTTAAAACGTTAAAAACCGAAAACATTGAAATCGAGTGGAAGGGAGTTAGACAATTCTAAAATCCCGGCTGCAACTAGGAAGGCAGTTACATCCCTAGCACCTCGCCTTGTAAAAATCTAGGTTGCAATTAGGGGAGGTTTGTCACCCTAATGCCCCGCCTAAAGATATCCAGACTGCGACAAGGGATGTTACTGCCTTAGTGCCCTGCCTCGGATTATATTTGGAGAGGGAGACAAGTGATGTCTAACTAGGAGAAAATGTTTTGAAAGCGTTAAGACATTTTCTGTTCCCCGAAAACGGATTTTTTCAAGTTTAAAAGCTGAGTTAGAAAACTTTGAATTTTGTTCGGAATTCTCGACGAAGAAACACTGATTTTGAGCAATGTTTTAGGAGAAAACTTTCTGTATATGTGAGAAGAACTTTCTGCAGTTGAGAAGAGTTTTTTGTGATGTGAGAAGAGTTTTTCCTTTTAAAATTCCACAAAATGGTTTCTTGGAAATAAAGTAATTGTTTGAAATTTGAGAAAGAAGATTATTAAAATTAAAGCTAAAAAACGAGAGACATTTTTGGACTTTTGAATGGGATTTACAAGTTGAGTTTGAATTGGATGAAATGAATCAGGATTTGAGTTTGAGCATGAATTAGATTTGAACGGGTTGGGTCAAGGTTAGACCAAGTCAAAATGGGATCAAGTCAAACTTGGGTCAAGGTCAAAGCTTAGGTTGGTCAAAGGTCAAAGCTCAAGTTGGTCAACATTTGGATTGGTCAAAGCTAGGTCAAGGTCAACGTTTGGATTAGTCAAAGCTTGGTTAAGGTCAACATTCGGTTTGGTCAAAGCTAGGTCAAGGTCAACATTCAGATTGGTCAAATCTAGGTCAAGGTCAACGTTCGGATTGGTCAAAGCAAGGTCAAGGTCAACATTCGGTTGGTCAAAGTTTGTGTTTGGTCAAACTTGGACATCGTTTGGGCTTTTGGGCCAAAATGGGCTTGGGCCTCGAAATGGGTTTGGGCCTTGAAATGGGTTTAGGCCCAGAAATGGATTTGGGCCTTGAAATGTGAAATACCCCAAACCTAAGTATGCTAAGTAAACATCAATTTATGAGGTAATAAGGCTAAAACATGCCTTAGAAAGATTGGTAGACAATTTAAACCAAGGAAAACACAAGAAAACGCCTTAAGGGCAATTTAGGCAAAAATGTGCTCTAAGCTTGGAGTGACTTTGATTAGCACCCAAATAACATTATAAGACTTTATTAACATGCTAATGGACATGTTAAATCAATTACCAAAGAAAACCAATCTCAAAAACAAGCTTAAACACAAAATGTGCTTTAAGACTCCTTAAAGCACCTTTTTGAGAAATTGTCTTAGAAATGGGTTTTGAGTGGCTAAATGCCCATGATTATACCTTAATCAACATTTGTACTAATTAGTATCATATTAGGAAGCCTAAATAAATGGGAAATAAAAAATTTCATAAATTTGTGCACTAGTTTGTGAATAGTGCCAAATAGTGCCCAAAATGAGTCAAATGACTTCTTAAGTGGTCAATGGTCAAAACACTCCCTAAATATCAAAGGGGGCACGGTTTTTAAGTGGTGAGTCATCACCAAAGGGAGCCAGCACTTTAAGAAAAGAGGAAGGAGGGTAGAAGTTCACTATTTACTTTATAAAGACAATTTACTTAAGCTTACCTTATCTCTTCTTCATTTCTCTTCTTCTGACTTCTCTTCTCATCTCTTCTTCTCTTCTCTTCTTCTTCTTCTTCTTCTTCTTCTTCTTCTCTGTTCTAAAACCGTCCAAGCAGCACCCATGGCACCACCATCTTCAAATGTCCACCAAATACTCATTTTAGCTCCAAATCAAAAACTAAGCATAGGTTTCTCTTAGTTGGAGCAAGACCTACCTTTCTATCTTTTCAAATCCTTCAAAGCTCAAGTTTGGTGCCATGAGAA